>BLSH010408337.1:86881-115356 GCA_018402905.1 Glandirana rugosa
GTGTGTGTGTCAACACGAGTATACAAATGTATGGGACCGTCTTAAATACTAAAAAGTCTCTTATACTTACTCTTGTGAACACAGTTGATTGATAATAAATGGCTTCAGCCAAACACTAACCATGGGTGAAAGAAATGTTTTTGTGTTCTCATTCATATTCTCTGAAAAATCATAAATTCTGCCAGGGTATGTAAACATATGAGCACAACTGTGTGTGTGTGTGTGTGTATATATATATATATATATATATATATATATATATATATATATATATACACAGCGTATTGAGTGTACACTATAAATCAGTGGATTCAGGTGTGTACATACAGTTTAACCACTTACCAACCGGAAGGTTTTCCAGCTTTAGGACCAGAGCACTTTTTGCGATTTGGCACTGCGTCGCTTTAACTGACAATTGCGCGGTCGTTCGACGTTGTACCCAAACAAAATTTGCGTCCTTTTTTCCCACAAATGTCGCTTTCTTTTGGTGGTATTTGATCGCCTCTGCGTCATTTCTGATCGCCGCTATAAACAAAAGAAGAGCGACCATTTTGCAAAAAAAAAAACAAATTTCTTACTTTTTGCTAAAATTCAAATCCAAAAAAAAAAAAATATAAAAAAACATTTTTTTTCACTGGTTTTGGCCGATTTATATTCTTCCTCATATTTGTGATAAAAAAAAATCACAATTGGCGTTTATTGATTGGTTTGCGCAAAAGTGGCCGCGTTTACGAATGATGAGAATTAATTTCTGGGGTTTTTATTTATTTTTATTTTTTTTACTAGTAATGGTGGCGATCTGTGATTTTTAGCGGTACTGTGATATTTCAGCGGACATATCGGACATTTTTGACACTTTTTTGGGACAATGCCCCCTAGCGGTCATTCGCAGATCGCCATCTTTTTACGGTGATTCGCGTACAGCAACCCGACTGCCGCCGTGAAAACACGGCAGGTGGTCGGGAAGTGGATATAGTACACATGACGTGGCGTCTTAAAATATATACAGCTGTTAAACTAATTTACAACAGCAGGGCCCATTCCTGCACCCAACAAGAGTAACTGAAAGGGGTTACAGTGTTCTGGCACTACCAACAGCTAAGGCCCAATTTTTCAGCACCTGTTTGACTGGGGCATGTCATCACAATTTTTAAAATAATTTACAACAGCAGGGCTCGCACCAAAGTTAAAAAAAAAAATTGCATAGGGTTCCGTAACAGACACTGCAGGTCTGGTATGTATTTTAAGGGAAACCCCACCCAAAATACACAAAAATGTGTAGGGATCCCCCCCAAAGTCCATACCAGGCCCTTCAGGTCTGGTATGGATTTTAAGGGGAACCCTGTGCCAAATTTTTTTTAAAAATGACGTGGGGTCCCCAAAATCCAGACCAGGCTTTTCAGGTCTGGTATGGATTGTAAGGGGAACCCTGCGCCAAAATGAAAAAAAAAATGGCAAGGGGGTCCCCCCAAAGTCCACACCAGGCCCTTCAGGTCTGGTATGGATGTTAAGGGGAACCCTGCACCAAAATTTAAAAAAAAATGATGTGGGGGTACCCCAAAGTCCATATTAGGCCCTTCAGGTCTGGTATGGATTTTAAGGGGAACCCCACGCCAAAATGTAAAAAAAAATGACGTGGGGGTCCCCCCAAAATCCACACCAGGCCCTTCAGGTCTGGTGTGGATTTTAAGGGGAACCCCGTGCCAAACTAAAAAACAACATGGCATAGGGGTCCCCCCAAAATCCAAACCAGACCCTTATCCAAGCACGCAGCCCAGCATGGCACGAGATGGTGGGGATGAGCGAGTGCCCCCCCTCCGAACCATACTAGGCCAAATGCCCTCAACATGGGGAGTATGCTTTGAGGTCACCCCCAAAGCACCTTTTCCCCATGTTGATGGGGAGAAGGGCCTCATCACCACTACCCATGCTGGTGATTGTAGGGGTCTGCATGCGGGGGGGCTTATTGGAGTCTGGAAGCCCCCTTTAATAAGTACATTTGACCCCTACCCGTTCACCAAAAAAGGAGTAAAGTGGTACAAAAAAAATGAGAGGCAGTTTTTGACAAGACCTTTATTGTGTAAAATAGCTCTTCTTCTTTTTTTCTTTCTTCCTCCATCTTTTCCATCTTCTCCTGCCCCGGTCCTTCTTCTGGTCTTCTGCTTCTTCTTTCGGTCTTCTTCCTTCATCTCTTCATCTTCAATTTTCATCTTCTTCCTTCTTCTTTCGCCGCAGCCGTCCTGTCCTGAGGCGTCTCCCAGAACGAGCGGTCTGCAGTCTGACATTTATTTTATATGTAAGGGCGGGGCTACCCAGTGACATAAATGAGTGACCCCGCCCCTTCTGACATCATTAGTTGTCAGAGGGGGCAGGTCACCAATTTATGTCACCCCTCCCAAGAAACGTCAAACTGAAGACCGCCCATTCTGGAAGATGCCTCTGCACGGCATGGCTGCGGCGGCGGTGAAAGAAGAAGGAAGAAGATGAAGAGAGGAAGGAAGGCACATGTACCCCATACCTATTCACATAAGGGGGGCCGGGATCTGGGGGCCCCCTTTTTAAAGCCTCCTTGCCTCTGTTTCTTCCCCATGGGATGATGAACAGTCTTTCGGAATTTCTAAAACTCTTAGTTGCTTCTAAGTAGGCCCTTAGGACTCTAGATACATCCAATTCTAGACAGGAACCGGAATCCGGGTCTGAAAACACTGGCAAATACCAAGACTCTTTAAGGAAAGCCGGAGTCATGACTTTAGGCATAAAGCCCCTGAGAGGGCGCAGATCAACTCTGTCCGGAAAAAAAGATAAGTTCGTCCCCTATGCCTAGGGCATGCAATTCTGAGATCCTTCTGCCGGAAGTAATAGCTAGCAGAAAGGCTGTCTTCAAAGTGAGATTCCAAACAGAAGCTTCCTCTGTAGGAGCGAAAGGATGGCTGGTTAAAGCTCCCAACACCAATGGGAGATCCCACTTTGGAAAGATGCGCCTAATAGGCGGTCTGATTTTAAGAACTCCTTTAAGAAATTTAATTACCAGGGGGTCTTCTGCCCACCTCGTGTTGGTTGCGGCAGAAATAGCCGATACTTGCTCTTTAAGTGTGCCCAGGCCTAGGCCCAGATAAGACCCGTTTGAAGGAACTCCAGAATATTTGATGTAACCGGGTTGAAGCCTCTTTCAGTGGCCTAGGTAGAAAACTTGTTCCAGATTCTTGAGTATATCCCGTTCGTTGAAGGCTTCCTAGCACTAAGGAGGGTAGAAATGACTCTCTGGGAGCAGCCTATCGCCTGAAACCTCCCCCTTTCAATCGCCATAGCCGAAGGTCCAGCTTCTGGGGATCCGGATGGGATATGCTCCCCTGCATTAGCAGATGTGGAAATGCCGGAATCCTGATGGGAGGCATCATGCTGAGGTGTACCGCTAAAGGGAACCAGGGTCTCTTTGGCCAATATGGAAGAACAGCCAGGACCTGCACAGGCTCCCTCAACAATCTGAGGAGAAATATCAAGATGAGTGGACGTGGGGGAAAGGCATAGGCCACTGTAAAGTTCCACGGGCAAGAGAGTGCGTCCACGTCCTCCGCCTGTGGATGCGGTAGGAGAGAGACAAACCTCCTGAATTTAGCATTCTCCCATGTTGCAAAAAAGTCCACCTGTGGCAACTCCCAGAGGTTCGCAATCTGTTGAAACACATGAGGGTGTAGAGACCATTCGTTGTTGCTGATAAAATTTCTTGACAGATTGTCCACTTCCAGATTTTGTCTTCCTGGGAGATACATTGCCCTGAGGTCCAGAAGAATTTTCTCTGCCCAGATCATTATCGGCTCCACTTCCCTCAGGAGCGTCCTGCTGCGGGTGCTGCCCTGTCTTTGCAGGTATACAACTGCCGCCGTGTTGTCCAGTCGCAGGAGCACCCTTTGTCCTCCGATATGGACTGCCAAAGAAATCAGGGCCAGAAAGGCTGCTCTCATTTCCAGTATATTGGACACCACACCCTTGGACTGGAAAGACCATCTCCCCTGTATTCTCACATCCCTGCAATGAGCACCCCATCCGTGCTTGCTCGCATCTGACGTAATTGTGATCCAGGGATGGGAACCCAAGGTGTGTGAACGCGTGAGGTTTTCCAGACTGGTCCACCAGTGAAGACCTCTGTGCATCCTTGTTGTCAACAGGATCCTCTGAGAAAGATGATGTTTTCTCCATTGCGACAGGAAGCTCAATTGAAAGTGCCTCAGATGCCAATGTGACCAAGGAACCAGAGGTATGCACGATGACATCCAGCCCATCAGGCTCAGGCACTGTGAAGCCGTCAGCTGTGACTTCTCCATTACCCTGTGCATCGTTTGGCTGATTTCCCATGCCTTTTGCTGAGGTAATGAAATTGTGCCCTGCTGTGTGTCGAACAATGCCCCTAGATAAATCATGCATTGCGTTGGTGCCAATTGACTCTTCCTGTTGTTTATTAGCCAGCCTAGATCCGATAGAGACTTTAACAGGATGTCCCTGTAAGACATGAGTTGATTCAGGCTGCTTGCTAATAAAAGAATGTCGTCCAGGTAGTGGTAGACTCTGAAACCCTTCTCTCTCAGGGGGGCTACGGCTGATATCAGGATTTTTGTAAACTCCCGAGGGGATGTGCACAGGCCGAAAGGAAGTGCCTGAAACTGTAGGTGGACACGACCTACTGAGAATCTTAGATACCTCTGGAAAGAGGGCATAATAGGGATTTGGAGGTAAGCGTCCTGTAGGTCCACTGAAGCCATCCAGTCTCCTGGCTGTACTGCTTGGATTATTGTATGGAGGGACTCCATCTTGAATCTTTCTAGATGTATATATCTGTTCAGTCTCTTTAGGTCTATGACCGGTCTCCAGCCTCCTGTCTTTTTCTCCACCAGAAACAGCATCGAGTAAAATCCTGAGAACCGTTCTGGTGGAGGGACCGGTATCACTGCCTTCTTTTCCAGCAAGGGTGTTATGTACTGAGCTTTTTCCTGAGAGGCTGGTGTTTTTGTCCTTTTGAAAGAGTTCCGCGGAGGTTGATGAGAGAAAGTCCAGGAGTGCCCGTACTGGATTGTGGACAGTACCCATGGGTCCCCGCATTCCCTGAACCATGCTGGTAGGACGGACTTCAGCCGAGCCCCTACCAGGGAAGGCTCAGCACTCCTGGTGTCAAAAGGACTTTGGCGCCTCCTGGGGGTCAGAAAGAGCTTTATTTCTCTTTGCTCCCAAAAAGGATGTCTGAGTGCCCCTCCATGGCCTTTTATCTTTATTTTGAGGAAATTGCCTGGAATCACTGTAGCCCGATTGCCGGAACCTCGAAAGGTAAGTTCTAGATCTACGAAATTTTCTGTCTTGAGGAATCAGGCCAGACTTACCTCCTGTGACTCGGGAGATGGCCTTGTCCAATTTTTCCCCGAACAATGACTTCCCATTGAACAGGATTTTGCACCAGCATTGTTTTGAAGCTAGGTCGGCCATCCATGACTTCAACCATAGGGCCCTTTTGGCTATGATTGAATGCAGCATCGAATTGGCTGAGCACCTGATTGTGTCAATGGCTGCTTCTCCCACAAAGACTGCGGCCAATTTAAGCTCCTCCAAGGCTTTGACTATATGTCCTTGGGTATGTCCTGTTTCACTGCCGTCTCCACATTTTCGGTCCAGACACTGATGGCATTAGACACAGAGGTTAATGCAATCGCCAGCCTACAGGCTGCCCCGATGCCAGATAGCTTCTTTTCAAATCCAGATCAATCCTTCTATCAAGAGGATCTTTGAAGGATGTGGAGTCTTCCATGGGCAGGGTTACATTCTTTGCCAATCGGGCAACTGCCGCATCAACTACCGGCATAGAAGAAAAGGAATGTGCATCTGCATCTGCCAGAGGATACAGCTTGGAAAAGCGGGCCAAGGACAGCTTTTTATCCGTCCTAGCCCATTCATCCTGTATAATTTCCTGAAATTCCCCCATTAATGGGAACACAAATTGTTTCCTTATGAGGAATGGGAAATAAGCTTTAACTTTAGTCGGAGGTTCTACTGGATCTTCCCAGGCTATGGCCTCCTTCATCGCCTGAATGAACGAATGAACCAGCTGGAAGTTAAAGTCTGAAGGTTCCCATTCATCCGAGGATTCCTCCTCCGACTCCTCTGGAGGATGGTCTCTCTTCAGCCCTGAGTTGGGTATAGGCGTACTGGCCGATGATGGCCCCGGCATACTGGGATCCAAAACCTGAGCCTCCGGGATAGGGGCGGTTGGTCATTCCAGTATTAAAGCTGCTAATTCTGAGAATGAGTCTCTCATTGTCTGCTTTAGCAGATCGACCACTTGCCGGCTTTCTTGTTCTCTGTTGGCCGCATATTCCCTGAAGCAGTTTTCACAGACCAATTTGTCTGGAAGCGGAGTTGCGCCACATGCCCAGCATTTTTTTGCATCTGGGCAGGCTGGAGAAGACAGAGAATAATAGGATCTCCTGGACCGTGACCTTCTAGATGACCTATGCCTTGAGGAATGGGATCTTCGCTCCGGACTCCGGTCATTGTGATGCCTGGATGACTTCCTTGAATGTTTCGAAGGTACCGGGCTGCAACATAGGAGGGTAAGAAAAAAAAAAGAAACCCGCCCCCCCCCCCTCCTGGGGGAAAAAAAAGTAAGGGCGACCCATACCTATGGGTATAGCCCTTTTCGCTGAACCAAGATGGCGCCCATGGTATCGCGAGCGAACCACGCATGCACCGCCCGCGGCCCGCACTTGGAGCGCACAAGGTTCCCGGGCTTCCGGGTTGCGCGCGCGCGCCATTCCCGAAGCTCCGCCAGCACGCCCCGATCCCCCGCTGACCATCCGGCCAACAAGGGGAACAGGAACGGAGCCCAAGCGGTGTGGAGGGACAAAGAGGGGGGCCCCCCAGATGCCGCTTCCCTGTGGGAAGAAAAAGATAAAGAAAAAGGTGCCATTAATAGAACCCACCATCCAGAGGCAGACAAAGCACCTCCCCCTGGGCTGGCTTCAAGGTAAAACGATTTAAAGGGGAAGTTTTTTTTTTTTAAAAGGAATGACAGAATAAAAGAGCAAAGGATGAAAGAAGGAACAAAATTAGGAAGAAGGGAAGAAAGGGAGGGAAGGAAAGAGAGAGAGAGAGAAAAGGAACAGATACTTTCGTTAAAGAGTTTTATCCCTCTGCCTGCATACCACTGATCCATGTATCTTGAATTGCAGAATGCGTTCCTAAAAGGAAACTCTGCTACCCCAAAAGATCCACAGAAGGGGTTCCCAGCCTTATCAGCGCTAATAGGGGCCCAAGGAACAGGGACTGCGCCGGGAGAGGGCTGAACCCGGCGGAAGCTGCCAACTGCAGAGGTAGGGACTTGCTGCATCTTCTTCACTGATTCAAGAGTTATGAGGGAAAAAAAGGAGAATGCTGGGGAGGGACTACGTCTTTAATTTATGCTATTCACTGGTCCTGAGGAAGGAGTCGAGGCGGAGCTCTATCACAGGTATGCTGCCATGGATAGGCACCGGGAAAACTATTTTTAAGCTTTTTGGATAGCATAGGGAAGGGTTAACACCCCTGTAATGTTTGTTTTGCTGTCTATGTTTCTGTTCAGAAGATTTCACCTCACTTCCTGTCCCAATGATAATTGGATTTTGAAAATTTTGGGTTGTTGTGGAAACAAACCTTGTTGATAAAGCATTAATGGAGACACCTTTTTCCCATAATAACTCTTACAGGAGTGAATTTCCCTTCCTATGGGTAGATTTCCTCTCACTTCCTGTTTTCTACCTCTATTTGTAAGTAGGAGTCATTTGTAAGTCGAATGTTTGTAACTAGGGGACCGCCTGTACATTTTTCTTTCATTTTTTTTAACATACTGTCACCAGTGTAATACAGCATCATCATATGACTTGCGTGGCAGTGATCAGGGACACTGACTGGTGACAGTATGTAAAAAAAAACATTAATTAAATAATTTTTTATTCAATTTTTTCTTTTAACATTTTTTTTTTTTTAGAGTAATATACTGTCATCATAGTGACACTGTACTGCTCTGGGGGTGGGAGGATCATAATTTTTTTTTGCTAATAACAATCACTGTTCACGGGTCACTGTTATAAGCAATAGTTTTATCTGTCATGAATAGCTTTCATTCATGACAGCTTGCTTACTATTGTGATCTGTGATTGGCTACAGCGCATCACATGGTACAGGATGCTGAGAATGGCCCAGGTACCATGTTATAGCTGTGGGCCAATCACAACAGTATCAAAACCGTTATGGATGGAATCTATTCATGACTGTTTTGCTTACATGTAATCATGTGATAGCTGTGATTGGTCATAGCGAGGGGCACGCATGTGCACTGCAACGTACCAGTATGTTGCGGTACCTGCAGCTGCTGCATGCTGCAAGCAATAGTTCCATGGGCGAGCAGCAATTTAAAGAAAATATATGTATTATAAATCTGCAATACAGGCACATCTCCCCTTGTTTTATCCTTTTAAAGACTCTGTGAGTACATCAGATTACCTGCTAATATGCCCGAAATACAAGTCCTAATTTCCTCCTGTGGAATAACACTGCATGCCTTATTGTGGACTGCAATTGAAAAAATTGGTGTCAGCCCTGCCTAGTTCTCTGTTGTTAAACTACTAAATCCCTCCTATTCTCCTCATCTCCACAGCATTGTTCTGTAGTTCAGGGTAAGAACTAGGGTGACTCCTTGAGATACTGTATGCACAGGCTTTTCTGACAAGGTCAATTGTTTGTTTTTGTATCTAATTGATATAACAAAATGCGTTCAATGGTTGGTATCAGATCTCAATGGAGAAAACAAGAGCAGTCCATTTTTAGGGTTTAAACGCATATCATTTTTAAGTTATATTGTTAAAGCCGTTAAACCTTTAAATGTACAGTGCCTTGAAAAAGTATTCACACCCCTTGAAATTTTCCACATTTTGTCATGTTACAACCAAAAACGTAAATGTATTTTAATGGGATATTATGTGATAGACCAACACAAAATGGCACATAGTTGTGAAGTGGAAGGAAACTGATAAATGGCTTTCAAAATGTATTACAAATAAATATGTGAAAAGTGTGGTGTGCATTTCCATTCAGCCCCCCTGAGTCAATACGTTGTAGAACCACCTTTCGTTGTAATTACAGCTGCAAGTCTTTTTGGGTATGTCTCTACCAGCTTTGCACATATACAGAGTGACATTTTTGCCCATTTTTTTTTTGCAAAATAGCTCAAGCTCTGTCAAATTGGATGGAGAGTGTCTGTGAACAGCAATTTTCAAGTCTTGCCATAGATTCTTAATTTGATTTAGGTCTGGACTTTGACTGGGCCATTCGAGCACATGAATATGCTTTGATCTAAACCATTCCATTGTAGCTCTGGCTGTATGTTTAGGGTCGAAGTCCTGCTGGAAGGTGAACCTCTGACCCAGTCTCAAGTCTTTTGCAGGTTTTCTTCCAAGATTGTCCTGTATTTGGCTCCATCCATCTTTCCATCAACTCTGACCAGCTTCCCTATCCCTGCTGAAAAGCATCCCCACAACATGATGCTGCCACCACCATATTTCACGGTGGGGATGGTGTGTTCATGGGTGATGTGCAGTGTTAGTTTTCTCCCACACATAGTATTTTGCTTTTAGGCCAAAAAGTTCAATTTTGGTCTCATCTGACCAGAGCACCTTCTTCCATATGTTTGCCGTCCCCTCACATCTTCTCGCAAACTGCAAACGGGACTTCTTATGGCTTTCTTTCAACAATGGCTTTCTTCTTGCCACCCTCCCATAAAGGCCAGATTTGTGGAGTGCATGATTAATAGTTGTCCTGTGGACAGATTCTCCCACCTGAGCTGTGGATCTCTGCATCTGCTCCAGTGTTCCCATGGACCTCTTGGCTGTTTCTCTGATTAATGCTCTCCTTGCCTGACCTGTCAGTTTAGGTGGATGGCCAGGTTTGCAGTTGTGCCATACTCTTTCCATTTTTCAGATGATGGATTGAACAGTGCTCCATGAGATGTTCAAAGCTTGGGATATTTTTTATACCCTAACCCTGCTTTAAACTTCTCCACAACGTTATCCCTGACCTGTCTGGTGTGTTCCTCGCCCTTCATGATGCTGCTTGTTCACTAATGTTCTCTAACAAACCTTTGCAGAACAGCTGTATTTATACTGAGATTAAATTACCCACAAGTGGACTCTATTTACTAATTAGGTGACTTCTGAAGGCAATTGGTTCCACTAGAATTTAGTTAGGGGTATCAGAGTAAAGGGGGCTGAATACAAATGCACACCACACTTTTAAGATATTTATTTTTAAAAACTTTTGAAAACCATTTATCCTTTTCCTTCCACTTCACAATTATGTGCCACATTGTATTGATCTATCAAATAAAACCCCAATAAAATACATTTAAGTTTTTGGTTGTAACATGACAAAATGTGGAAAATTACAAGGGGTATGAATATTTTTTCAAGGCACTGTATATGGAAAGCCAAGCCTAACTGCTCCACGTTCAGTACTTCACACAGGCATTGCTATAATGCACCAGTTCTACCCACTTCCTTTTGTCAGTGATCTGGGATCCCTTTTGCTTGCACGACTGCACACCAGTGCACAAAGCAAGGTCCATAAAGAGCAAGTTTGGGGTGCAGGAACTTGACTGGCCTGCACAGAGTCCTGAGCTCAACCCAATAGAACACCTTTGGGATGAATTAGAGTGGAGACTGCGAGCCAGGCCTTCTCGTCCAACATCAGTGCCTGATAGGGTTGCCACATCATCCCTTTAATCCAGGACACACATTAATTACACAGGTTCTGTGGCTGATTAAAGTGGTAATTAAACTAATTTGGTGCCTTATCTGCATTAAATTAGCCTTAGAACCTGTGTAATTCATATGTGTCCTGGATTAAAGGGATGAAGTGGCAACCCTAGTGCCTGACATTACAAATGCGCTTCTGGAAGAATGGTCAAACATTCCCATAGACATGCTCTTAAACCTTGTGGACAGCCTTCCCAGAAGAGTTGAAGCTGCTATAGCTGAAAAGTGTGGGCCAACTCAATATTGAACCTTACGGACTAAGACTGGGATCCCATTAAAGTTCATGTTGCCCCAATACTTTTGGTAATATAGTGTATATGTATACCATCGGTGGGAAGAGGATAAAAACACATCATTAATACAGTTACCTGCCAACCTACTCCTTCCACAGTACTTAGGCTAGCTGCACGTGCTTAGATCAATCAATTAAAACAATTTCCCACCCACGCTAAACAGCTTGGATGAAGGAATCTAAGCTGCCAGCTATTGTATTAAAAAAAAAATGCATATTACAGCGCACACATGATACATACTCCTACCAGGCTGTTTAAAAGCATCTAAACATATATAGCAAAAAATGCAAAAATACGGGGGTTTGGTCACACTAAATGGCCATGAAGTGCTTAAGCCCACTGACTGCTGCAAAGTACCCCGTTTTACCAGTGGGTTCCTACACTAACCTTAGAGTGAATGCTCCTATCTCAAACCATGGAAGCCAAAGCCTCTCTTTATGGGAGACCAGAGGACACATCCCATGGATCAGGTGGACACTGATTGGGGGTAATTAAGGAGGATGGGGTTCTCCAGCCCAAAAGGTCTGGTCAGGACCTCTCAGCATACAAAAAATACATATTTGGGGGGAACACCCTACCAAACGCATGGTGCTGCTTGTAAGACCAATAGACAAAAAACGCATATTACAGCGCACACATGATACATACTCCTACCAGGCTGTTTAAAAGCATCTAAACGTATATAGCAAAAAATGCAAAAATACGGGGGTTTGGTCACACTGAATGGCCATGAAGTGCTTAAGCCCACTGACTGCTGCAAAGTACCTATTGTAGCTATTGTATTCAGACATCTGCAGCACCCATGTCTATCTGAATACCCCAACAATGACAGAATGTAGTCATTGTTCAGCTAATAATTTTCCACCTTTTGAAAATCATCGGTGGTGCTGACAGGGCCACCCTCCACTGGACAATTCAGCAGGTGTATGGCCAGCTTTACTGTCTATGTACATTTTGGCTTATACCATAAAAAGGAAGGCAGAACCATTTGAAACAGCTGAGGTAAACATAACAACAGATGAAAATGTTATTTCTCTCACCTTCCAGGAAATACAACATGTACGGCTATAAAGCTTTCCACTTCACTGATCTGCAACTGTGCGCTGGGTACACAATTCCCTCTCATTCAGCTCTTACTGATGCCAGGAAATTTCTGTGAAGCAGCAAGCAGCTTTGTGAACCAAGAACATTATTTATTTATGTTGTGCTGACGAATTCCACACCATTTCACAGAGAGCAAAGAGCCATTCACAGTATTACCTGTTTCTAAAGGAGCTTGCAATCTAAAACAGCAATACAGCTAGTAAGATCACATATATTGCCTTTATTAATATAGTACTAATACACTATATTACTCAGCATTATCCAGCACTCCCCAAGGTAATCCATGGCAACCTACAATGGGGAATTCATAAAGAACATCAATGACACTCTAAAATTCTTTCATACGTCCTCATGTACCTGTTGGAAACTAAAACTTGACTTTATCAGAGGTATGGTGGGGGTGCTCCTGAGGTTGGAGCATCCATACCATGGACCTTCCTATTCTCAGTGCATGTTCAGCCCTGATAGCACAGTGTCACTGGTTGCTAAGATGCCATCTGCTAGCATAGCAACCAATGATGCATCCCTGGTCCCATTCTGCACCCAACTGGGAGTTTCCTTTAATTGCCTAAATATGGCCATTGCCATATTTGGGTAATAACATCAGCAAACGTTCCCCTCCCCTTTGTTTGCATTCAAATGTGGGCTAGGAAATCTCTGCTGGATGGCCACCAGAGTGCTAACAACTGTAGCCAGGAGCTGGATATATGTATATATATATATACATATATATATATATACGTATTGCCTCCTGCAATCAGGGGACATTGTGTGGCTTGGCTTTTGGGAACTGTTTCCCCCTAGTGCTGAGTTTGATATTGACTTGATGTATTCTTGAGGAGTAGCAAAGCATCTTGGGACATGTAGTCTAAACTGATGAGATTTGCCATCTAGCTGAGTAATCTGGAACTGCAACTACCAGATGACTGATGCAGGATAAGCTATAGGAGGGATGGATTGAGGCCTGCGTGCTCTCTTGGGACCCTAGTGTGAATCTGAGTGCAGGGACGCTCTAGATTGCGGCCTGTTCCAGCAGAACTGTATGGCGGATATTCGGAGGGATATCAGCAGACAGCATCCCTTAGCTGTTCGGCGGCAACTTGGAGGCCGCTCCTGCTCCATATATACAGCGGTGCCAGCAGATTTGTGTGAGCCATAGCGCGGTGCAGTGGAGGCCGGACACCATCCCAGGAGCCATGTTCCTGAATGGGAGCCATCATCATCATCCTCACTACTTGCATCATCATCCTCTGTTCTAGTGCAGTGAGCGGGCCATAGCCCATTCTATCGACACTGTATATAGACACCATCGCTTCCTGAACTAGTTAACAACCTTAGTGCCTAGACCTTAGGCTAATCCAATATACACTATATACAGATATCTTTTCATTCATCTTGCTTCTTCCTGTAGTTCCACAAAGGGCAACTTCCTTGAGTCAGTGATTACTGTGTTTCCATATACAGTTCATTCATCACAGGAAGACTTGTTTCTTTGCTTACTCTTCATCAATTGATCTAAGTTGTTTTGCTCTGCCATTTAAGAACTCCTTGCATGCACAGTTAATATTCAGCTACTTATACCTTCCTCCACTACAGGGAATTATTCTATTAAGTTTATAAGGGCTAAAAGTCACCAAGAACTCTCAGAAAGAGCTGGTAGAATTCAATGCTGTTCTTACTTTCAATGTTCTAACCCTATAGACACTGTTTTTGCATCTGTGTACGGAGGAGCAGTAGAGAGGGGTCTGCCAAGAAAAGGAGTCATTCCTTTGCCCTCCTGTTACCTGTTCACATAGACATTATTCACACTTAGTGGCTTACTGCTATTAGAGTTTTGCTGTTTGATAGTACTTTATTGATAAGTGTTTGCTATATATTTGTCAGTACTATTTCTAATAGAGCTACCTTTTTACACTGAAAACTTATATTGAACTTGCACTTGCTTTCTATTTTGCTAAAGTAAACAAGCTTATTAGTTCAAATGACTTTGGTGTACTTATTCAATTGTTGCTGTTATTTAAAGGAAAATGACAACCCAGGGTGTCAGAGGTAACAGAGAACATGCAGGGTCAGGGCAGCCTGTGGGGTACTGATTTAACTAGTCACCCTCACGAGGGCAGCAGTACATTTGGGGGCTCGTCCGGGATACCCCTCTTGGGAAGCCTAAGCAAGTCAGGTGACCAGTCCAGCGAGAGAGAAAAGATGGACTCGGTCACTGCCACCAGTTAGACATGGGAGCAAGGAAGCCCAATGAAACTGGCCCCAGTAGTGAAAGTGCCAGGAATTGGAGGGGCTGAAAGAGAGGTGAGATAGTTATAAGAAGGGCTGTTCCAGAGCAAGGGTCCTACGTCATGGACGTGAAGCCTGAATTTGATGAAGATTACACATATACTTTGATAGAGTGGCGAGAGAGTGTCCCCGCTGGATTCAGGAAGGATACCGTGAGTCTAGCTGAAGGACTAGAGGCTCAAGTGATGCCTTTGCTGACGGCTGTTACTCCAGAGGAAAAGCGCTTCAGACAGGGTTCCGAGAGTCCTAGCTCAGAAGAGGAGGTAGTGCTCCTGTGGTAGGAATGCCCCCTGCTTCCTTTTATATGGACATGAGCCAGCTAGTTGAGAGTCTGATAAAAAGCACTACTATCTCAGCAAATCAAGGGTACCGGAAGTTACAGTTCTTCTCAGGTCGTATACCAACCCCAGAAGGAGAAGAGGAGTTTGAAAACTGGGTGGATCAAGCTATCCAAGCTGTAGAAGAATGGAGTGTGCTGGAGGCAGTGAAGAGACAAAGGATAAGTGAGAGCCTTAGAAGCCCAGCAGCAGATGTCATTTGGAGTCTGAAAAAGGAAAATCCAGTTTGTATAGCCATGGATTACATTGAAGCGTTATGTGCAGTCTATGGAAGAGTGTAAAACATTCCTGATCTGATGTGCAAGTTCGAGCATACTCATCAGTACCAAGGAGAAAAATTGTCTGCATATGTCTTCAGAGTGGATGGATTTCTGCATTTGATTATATTGAAGAAAGGGATTGACCTGAATGAGGCTGATAAAGTCCGACTAGAAAGAATTCTACAAGGGGCTTGGCCCAATCATCCAATTGTGCTTCGTTTGTTGTTAAAAGGTACACAAATGGCTCCAACTTACCCAGAGTTAATGAATCTGGTTAGGGAGGAAGAAGCTTTGCTGGATGAACAGGATCAAGGGTCACGTGAAGGGGCTAAGGTTCCCATAAAGCCAGGAAAGGTGTCAGCACAGCCGGTGCAGCTGGCTAAAGGGGCCCATGAAGTGGACAGTGATGAGGAGGCAGAGTGGGAGGAGTGCCCCAAAACTCCCCTTGTGCCTCCAGTTTTCGTCAGGCGGCATTTAAGAAATCTACTGATCCCTGTCACTGGGATCAGTTAGATCTCATATGCCCCTGGCAGCCCAGCCCCCTCACAGTTAGAACATGCCTAGGGAACACACTTAGCCCCTAGATCGCCTCCTGCAGGTTAACCCCTTCCCTGCGAAATTACATTTATACAGTAATCAGTGGATATTTACATTTCTGATTGCTGTATAAATGTCATTGGTCCCAAAAAAAGTGTCAAAAATGTCGGACATGTCGGCTGCAATATCACCGTGCCCATAAAAATTGCAGATCGCGGCTATTACTGGTAAAAAAAAAAATTGTAAAAACTCCAGAAATTAATTCTCATGGTCTGTAAACGCGGCAACTTTTGCACCAACCAATGAATAAATGCGGATTGCGATTTTTTTTTACCAAAAATATGAGGAAGAATATAAATCCAAAACCGATGAATACATTCGTTTTTTTTGGATATGTATTTTAGCAAAAAGTAAGAAATATTGTTTTTTTTTTTTTGCAAAATTGTCGCTCTTTTTTTTGTTTATAGTGGTGATCAGTAATGATGCAGAGGTGATCAAATACCACAAAAAGAAAGCTCTATTTGTGTGGAAAAAAAAAGGACACAAATTTTGTTTGGGTAAAACGTTGCACGACTGCGCAGTTGTCAGTTAAAGTGACACAGTACCGAATCACTAAAAGTGCTCTGGTCCTAACGTGGGAAATCCTTTTGGTCCTTAAGTGGTTAAAGAGGAACAGCAGTCTGCTCACATAATTTGTATTAAAAACATCTTTGCCATTCTGAAGCTTCCCTCTAACCACTTTGCATATTATTTTATATATTCTGTGATTCTGTACTTGCCAAATATGCTACAGAAATCTCCCTCCACTGAGTCTGGCTGCAATCATTTTAACTGCGGGCAGCTGAAGTTGCTGCCTGTTCACTTCCTGGATTTACACAGATACACAGAGGCACAACTCCAGCTCTGCAGCTCTCTTATGACTCACCCCCCTCCCTTTCTGGCAAACTCTCATGACAGTGAGAGCTGTGCATGATGTTAAACGCCGAGGCATTCTTCCAGCCAAGAAACAGGAAGTGGGCTGTATAAGGTATTTACTGGCAGAAAAAACATGTTTTACAATCCAAAGTTAAAACAACAAGGGCAGAGGATTTAATAGATGGAAAGATGAAAAATGACCGAAGTTCCACTTTAACCACTTCCCACCCAGCCTATAGATAAATGACATCTGGGCGGGTGGTCAGTTATCCCGACTGGCCGTCTATTGATGTCCTCAGGATAACCCATGATCAAGCGCCCGTGGGGGCGCGCATTGCGGTGATCGGTGGTGCGGTGTGTCAGTCTGACCCACTGCATTACCGATCTCGGTAAAGAGCTTTCATCAGAAGCTCTTTACCACGTAATCAGCTGTGACCAATCACGGCTGGTCACAGTGTGAACACGAAGAGCCGTTTATTGGTTTTACCTCTACTTGCATCTGCAGACGTGAGTAGAGGAGAGCCGATTGGTGGCTCTCCTGACAGCGGGGGTCTGCACTGAATGTTTATCAGTGCAGCCCCCCCAGGATAGCCACCCAGGACCACCAGGGAGCCTGCCCAGGACCACCAGAGAGCCCGCCCAGGGACCACCAGGGAGATGATCTGGAGGCCACCCAGGGACCACCAGGAAGCCCACCATAGACTACCAGGTAAGGGGCATACAGTGCAATATAGGTGCTATCTATCAGTGCCATGAACCAGTGCCACCTATCAGTGCCCACCACTGCCACCTATCAGTGCCCATTAGTGCGACCTATCAATGCCCATCAGTGCCACCTATGAGGGCCCATCAGTGCTGCATATCAGTGCCCATCAGTGCTGCATATATGTGCCTCATCATCAGTGCCCCTCAGTGCCGCCTCATCAGTGCCCGTCAGTGTAGCCTCATCAGTGCCCATCAGTGAAGGAGAAAATGTACTTATTTACAAAATTTTGTGACAGAAACAAAGAAAAAAATTTTTTTTTCAAAATTTTCGTTTTTTTTTATTTGTAGCGCAAAAAATAAAAACCGCAGAGGTGATCAAATACCCCCAAAAGAAAACTCTATTTGTGGCAACAAAATGATAAAAACGTTGTTTGGGTACAGCATCGCATGACCACACAATTGTCATTCAAAATGCAACAGCGATGAAAGCTGAAAATTGGTCTGGGCGGGAAGGTGGGTTAGTGCCTGGTATTGAAGTGGTTAAGGATGTCATTAATGTCTCTCTGAGTAACACAGCCTCACTTCCTGTCTGAAGCTGTGGTTCAGAATTTGTTCCTCAGGATACTGACATCCACTTCATTAACCACTTGCCGACCGCCCGCCGTGGATTGACGGCGGCAAAGTGGCTCGTTATCGCAAACGATAACTAGTATTGTGAGCGCGCACGTGCACTCACTGTGTTCCGGGGGGGCCAGGGAGCGGGTAGGGCGGACTCAATCTCCGCCGGCTACCCGCGATGGCTCCCCTGCAGTGAGAGAACGGAGGTCCATGTATGTAAACAAGGATCTCCGTTCTGACAGAGGGGGAAGGGCTGTGATCACAGGCTTCCTGTGTATGGGAGCCGTGATCACTCCCCTCCCCCTGCCAGCCCAGGCCCTATACAGGTAGAACACACTCAGGGAACACAGTTAACCCTTAGAGCCCCTCCAGGTTAACCCCTTCACTGCCAATGGCATTTACACAGTAATCGGTGCATTTTCATAGCACTGATCGCTGTATAAATGCCAATGGCCCCAAAAAAGTGTCAAAATGGTCCGACATGTCTGCCGCAATATCACAGTACCGCTAAAAATCGCAGACTGCTGCCATTACTAGTAAAAAGTAAAAAAAAAATAAAGACCCCAGAAATTAATTCTCATCATTCGTAAACACGGCAACTTTTAAACACGCCAATCAATAAACGCTGATAAGAGGAGAGTGGCGCCAGTAGTAATGACTAATCCCAGTTATTAACCCCAGGGGTGTTATGTGCACAGTCCTTTTGAATCTCCATGATCAGTCCATAGCAATCTTGTGGTAAATACTGACAAACAGGGGCAGCAGCCAGGAGAGTATAAGCGACTCTGTAGGAAAGGAGAAAAGAACACAGTGCGCCAGACCTAAGTGCAGTAATAATGAACCACAATTTATTGAAATACAGTTAAAAATGGGTACTCACAAAATGCAAGGCATAAAAGGCATGGTCTTGGCAAAAACCGGCTTGCTGTGTCACAATCCAGTGTGGATGACCGGGATGGAGCAGGAAGGAGGGTAGCAGGTCCACTTTGTGAGTACCCATTTTTAACTGTATTTTAATAAATTATGGTTCATTAGTACTGCACTTAGGTCTGGTGTGCTATGTTCTTTTCTCCAATCAATAAACGCAGATTATTTTTACCAAAAATATGAGGAAGAATATAAATCCTCCAAAACCGATGAAAAAATGTTTTTATATATATTTTTTTTGGATTTGTATTTTAGAAAAAAGTAAGACAATTTGTTTTTTTTTGCAAAATTGCAGCGGCGATCAGAAATGACGCAGAGGTGATCAAATACCACCAAAAGAAAGCTCTATTTGTGGGAAGAGAAGGACACAAATTTTGTTTGGGTACAACGTCGCAAGAATGTGTAATTGTCAGTTAAAGCGACGCAGTGCCGAATCGCAAAAAGTGCTCTGGTCCTAAAGGGGGAAATCCTTCCGGGGCTGAAGTGGTTAATAACATCCTTCCCCACTCCTATTCTCCCCAATATAGTGCTGAATACATCCATCCTCTTTCAGTTACACCTCAGAAATAAGTGTCCTGAATGAACCTCATTCTGTGTCCGCACATCTCTGGGAGCAAGCCACTGGTACATTGACCACACTGGATTCAGTGTACATTCCGCACATATAGTGTTATACGTTTTTATCAACCACTGTGAGACGTTGAACTGCCATGTGGTGAAGGCATACTGTGCCCTTGTAGCCAGCGCTTGGGAAGAGCTTAGATCTATTTGTAGTGGTTCCCCTTTCTCTAGCGGAGCATGTTTTTGTGAGAAGCCACTGGAATCACCTGTGCAGGGTTCCAACTGCTCAGATGAGTCATCAACCAGGAGTATCTCCCCCATGTCCAGCTCTGGTGTCCCACATGTCCAGTAACCAAGAACTTCTCTGTAGGACTGCTAAGATTGACACACCACCCCACAAGGAAATTTTAACCCCATTGATGTGTCACCTGGCACTCTCTATATTCTGGCCAACAGACATCTTACTATGCATAAATGTTAGCCTCCTGGGTACAGTACAGGGAGTGTTAAGAGGGCACAGTACAGGGAGTGTGGAGGGCACAGTGCAGGGAGTGTTAGGAGGGCACAGTACAGGGAGTGTTAGGAGGGCACAGTTCAGGGAGTGTTATGAGGGCACAGTACAGGGAGTCTGGAGGGCACAGGACAGGGAGTGTTAGGACTGCACAGTACAGGGAGTGTTAGGAGGGCACAGTACAGTGAGTGTGGAGGGCACAGTACATGGAGTGTAGAGGGCACAGTACAGTGAGTGTGGAGAGCACAGTACACAGGGAGTTAGGAGGACACAGGACAGAGATTTAGGAGGGCACAGTACAGAGATCACTGCTGGCAGTGCACTAGGCAGAGCTCTGTCTGCCATCCATTCAATGTACACAGCCTGAACACAGGCAGAGCTCCTGCTCCCCACACAGCACACATTGTAGCTGAAATATTATTCCCTTACAGCTACAATGTGCACACTGTATAGCTAGCTACTGGTTGCAGTTCCGACTTGTGACATTCCATGGTAGGAACGGCAACTTAGTGTCAGTAGCTAGCTATACACTGTGTGCACATGGTAGCTGTAAGGGAATGGGATGAGGAGGAGGAGCTCTTGGTGCTATGCTCACTATATACTGCAGGATAGGAGATAGCTGGCAAACGTCAGGGGCAGTGGAGGGCTTGGAAGGGGGACCGCCCCTCCCCAGTCCCCCCTAGATCGGGGCATGATCTTACCAGTAAGAGCTGGGAAAGAAAAAAGACACAGAAGCGCCAAACTGCTCTAGTGCAGCATTGTTTAAGCCAACAGAAAAAGTTTTAACCACTTCAATACAAGACATTTATACCCCCTTCCTTCCCAGACCAATTTTCAGCTTTCAGTGCTCTCACACTTTGAATGTCAATTACTCAGTCATGCAGTCATGCAACACTGTACCACTGTACCTACACACAAATAGAGCTTTCTTTTGGTGGTATTTAATCACCACTGGGTTTTTTATTTTTTGTGACATAAGTGAAAAAAGACTGATAATTTTGAAAAAAAAACACTTGCAAAAAAAGGCATTTTTGTTCATAAATTTAAGCCAAAACCTATACTGCTACATATCTTTGGTAAAAATAACCCACATAAGTGTATATTATTTGGTCTGTGTGAAAGTTAGGGCCGGTTCACACTCCGCGGCGCGACTTCGCGGCCTGTTCATATCTATGACAATTCGCCTCAATGCTGTGCAAATGGGACCGTTCTAATAGGAGCGAATCGCTTCGCTCCGCCTTAGAAAAATGGTCCCTGCACTATTTTCAGGGCGATCTCAGACGGCTTGCATTGACTTTTATGATAGAAGTCTCCTAGCAAGCCGCTTTGAGATCGCCTCAAGCGCCGCATTGCGCTGCTCCGTGCCGCTCCAGTGTGAGCCGGCCCTTATAGAGTCTACAAGCTATGGTGCCAATCATCGAAAATTGATCACACCTGATGCACTGACGGCCTATCTAATTTCTTGAGGCATGAAATGTCAGGAAAGTACAAATACCCCCCAAATCACCCCTTTTTGAAAAATAGACATTCCAAGGTATTTAATAAGAGGCATGGCGAGTTTTTTGAAGTTGTATTTTTTTCCCACAATTCTTGGGAAAATTAAGAAATTATTATTATTATTTTTTTTTTACACAAAATTGTCATAACAACAAGTTATTTCTCACACACAGCAAATGAATACTTCCAATTACACCCCAAAATACATTCTGCTACTCTTCCCGAGTATAGCGATACCACATGTGTGCAACTTTTTCACAGCCTGGCCACATGCAGGGAGCACTGTCAGACGTTCTAGGTGCATAAATCTATTTTCCTAACGACCTATTACACTTTTGAAGACCCTGGAGCACCAGGACAATGGAATGACCCACAAAATGACCCCATTTTGGAAAGCAAACACCCCAATGTATATTCTATGAGGAATTATGGGTCTTTTTGAATGGTTCATTTTTTCCACAAGTCTTCGAAAACGTGGAAATAAAATGAAAACGCTTTTATTTTTACACAAAGTGGTCAAGATATTTCTAACACATAGCATGTACATAGCAAAAATTACCCCCCAAAATATATTCTGCTACTCTTCCCGAGTATGGCGATACCACATGTGTGAGACTTTTACGCAGCCTGGCCACATAGAGAGGTCCAACATTGAAGTAGCACCTTCAGGCATTCTAGGAGCATAAATTACACATCTAATTTCATTCCTACCTACCACACTTTTGAAGGTCCTGAAGCACCAGGACAATGGAATTACCCACAAATTGACCCCATTTTGGAAAGCAAACACCCCAACGTATATTCTATGTGGCATTGTGAGTCTTTTGTACGGTTATTTTTTTTTCCACAAGTCTTTGAAAAACGCAGAAAGAAAATGAAAACTCTTATTTTTACATAAAGTGGTCAATTTATAAGATATTTCTAACACATAGCATGTACATAGCAAAAATTACCCCCCAAAATATATTCTGCTACTCGCCCCGAGTATGGCAATACCACATGTGTGAGACTTTTACACAGCCTGGCCACATAGAGAGGTCCAACATTGAAGTAGTACCTTCAGGCGTTCTAGGAGCATAAATTACACATCTAATTTCATTCCTACCTATCACACTTCTGAAGATTCCCATTTTGGAAAGCAAACACCCCAATTCATATTTTATGAGGCATGGGCTGCAGATAGGTACTCGGGTACTCTGATGGACTGGTAAAAGGTACTCGGGTACTCTGATGGGCTGGTAAAAGGTACTTGGGTACTCTGATGGGCTGTTGACAGGTACTCGGGTACTCTGATGGGCTAGTGACAGGTACTCAGGTACCCAGATGGGCTAGTGACAGGTACTAGGGTACTCAGATGGGCTAGTGACAGGTACTCGGGTACCCAGATGGGCTAGTGACAGGTACTAGGGTACTCAGATGGGCTAGTGACAGGTACTCGGGTACTCAGATGGGCTAGTGACAGGTACTAGGGTACTCAGATGGGCTAGCGACAGGTACTTAAATGGACTGATGACAGGTACTCGGGTGCTCAGAAGGGATGGCGACAGATACTCTGGTACTCTGATGGGTTGGTGGCAGGTGCTCGGGTACTCTGATGGGTTGGCGACAGGTACTCAGGTTCTCTGATGGGCGGGTGACAGGTACTCGGGTACTCAGATGGGTTGATGACAGGTACTTTGATGGGCTGTGACAGGTACTTTGATGGGCTGTGACAGGTACTTGGGATGGGGTGGTGACAGGTCCTCTTTATTACTGGGGGGGGCAATCAGTGTGATTGGTGCACACCAGGGCCGTAGATAATTTTTTGTCCTGGGGGGGTTCAGCAGCAGGTACCAAGTGATGATGCGGGGGGGCGGGGGGGGGCGTAACCAAGCAGCACTGTGTGCGTCTATGGAGCATGGCCCCTTAGACCAGGCATCCTCAAACTATGGCCCTCCAGCTGTTGCGGAGCTACACATCCCATGACTAGGCATGATGGGAATTGTAGTTCCTAAACAACTGGAGGGCCATAGTTTGAGGACCCAAATGAGAACTAGATTGGTAAAGGCCGCAAAACAATGGGCAATATGTCGTTTAATAGCAGAAAAGAGGTCCACAGAACGTGTGTAACCCACATAATTCCCCCCAGCATGAAGAAGCAGTATAATTGAAACATGGGAACAACGACGTAAACACTCGGGAAGGACAAATTCTTCCCATAGATCCAAACTTCCGACCGGTGATAGGAGCAGTAAATAAAGGAATCCCTGACAATCCAGACCTGGGCCGGATGAGAGCCTAAAATGAAAACAACAAGTGAGGGTGTACATACAAACAGAAACGAGAAGATTCCCACCTACCCAAACGCTGGACCTCTGTATCGGAAAAACCCATGCCGGCAGCCACGGTAGCTGTTCCAATGTGAAACAAGTGCGTTGAAAATTTGCAGGGGGGGAGGTGGCCCAGTTTTTCCAGGCAACGATGGAAAATCTGCAAGAATTGGAATCTGCTAAGGATGAATCGTCATGAATGAAGAAAATGGCAGACGGAGGGCGTACGGACCTGTAGAGCGAGGCCAACGAGACAGGGCAAAAGAGGCTCCCACAAGCATGTAAAACAACCCGTTAACCCCTGCCGAAGCTATCAGTTTTCGAGGTTCCAAGCAAGACCAATACGGAGTGCTCCGAGAAGGACATCAGGACACCGCCCGCTATTGACCTGGATTTAGAAACCAGTTCACCGATGCGGAAGGCACCAAAAAACATCCAGGAAAAAGCTACCCAAAACAGTAGGGACTCAAAAACGGAGGAACACACCGATGGCAACAGAGAAAGGATACTCAAGAGGATATGAAGAGAAACCGGGCGCCGAGAGTCAGGGGACTGAGTCGCGCGTCTCCAACTCCGCAATACCGCACTAGGCCATGTGCCCCCTGTGTTTTTTGTTGTAGTGAAATCGGTCGAGCCGTGAACAGGAGAGAGCATCAGCTATATCATTAGTTATCCCAGGGACACACATAGCTCTAAAACATATGTTAAACTGCAAACAACGGAGAACTAAAAAAACGCAGCAAAGACACAACCGGAGGGGATCTAGCAGACTGCTGGTTGACCACCTGAACCACGCTCATACTATCCGACCAGAAAACAATCTGGCAGTTGCGCAACCTCTTGCCCAACAGCTCAATGGTGACAACCATTGGAAAAAGCTCTAAAAGGGTGAGACTGTGTAACAAACCCATGCGAGCCCATGAGACTGGCCAACACTCGGCAGACTACTCCCACCGGAAAAAGGCACCGAAGCCACAGGAACCCGCCGCATCAGTATACAGCTCCAGCTGCGAATTCGATACTTCCTCCAGCAGCCAACAGGACTGGCCATTGTAGGACTGTAGAAAGAAGAGCCAGATCTCCAAGTCATCCCGCATGGGTTTGGTAATGCGGACATAATGGTGGGGAGCAGACACACCCTTCATGGCCCATGACAGGCGTCTACAGAACACCCTCCCCATGCAGATGACTCTACAGGCAAAGACCAGATGACCTAACAAGGACTGAAGTTGTTTCAACTGCAGTTTTTTAGCCCCTTTAGCTAAGCGAACCAGGGAGAGGAGTCTGCCCAATTTGTCACTGGGCAAATGAAAGACCATAGCCACCGTGTCTATCTCAATGCCCAAAAAGGGCAACACCATCACGGGGCCTTCAGTTTTATCAGCCAACAGTGGAATGGCAAACAGCTCACAAGTAGCCTGGAAAGCCGAAAGTAGCAGCTGACACTGTCCACTGCCGGCTGGGCCTACAAAGAGGAAGTCATCCAAGTAATGCAACAGCAAATGCAGACCAGCTGACTGAGAGGCTACCCATTCAAGGAAGCTACTAAAGAGCTCAAAGTAATAACATGAAATGGCGCAGCCCATGGGGAGGAACGTGTCAAAAAAGTAGCTCCCCTGAAAGTAGCAGCCCAGCAGGTGAAAGCATTAGGGGTGAACAGGGAGAAGACAAAAGGCGGACTCGATGTCCGCCTTAGCCATGGAAGCTGACTGACCAGCGTCCCTAATTAAGTGAAGTGCTTTGTCGAAAGAGGCGTAGTGGACCCTGGATTCTTCTTTATTGATGCCGTTGTTGACCGAGGAGCCGGAAGGATAGGACAAGTGGTGGATAAGGTGGAATTTGCCCTCCTCCTTCTTAGGGACCACACTCAGGGGGGAGACCCTCAATTTGTGGAAAGGGGGAAAATCAACTGGGCCCACCATACACACCAATTCCAGCTCCCTCCGTAGCTTCTCGGCCACAACAGGCTCGAATTGAACAGCGGACTTCAAATTAGATGCCATGGTAGGCTCATCGGAATAGGTAAAAGGGATCCAAAACCCACGGTCCAAATCGTCCCTCAAGATCAAAGCCTCCCTATGAAGGGGGTACCTGTCTAGCCAGGGAAACATCCTTGGGATGTTCACCGGCATCCTCTGGATTAAAAATGTCAGACCTGGCCCCTGGCTTGGAAGGCGGTTGCTTACTCTTTCAAAAGCACCGACTGGCTGGGTGAGCACCTCCGCAGAGTGAGCACTCGTGATACTTTTTTTAGGGGTAGCCAACACTCCGATGAAAGGGCCGGCCGAGGACTGAAAGGACGAAGGCCTGTGGGGACACATGAGCAACAACCACAGGCTACCGTCCTGGCAATCAAAATGAAACTCCTTACGTGCTGACATTTTTTGCCTAAACTGAGTGTCGTAGTTAAATCATCACTGACCCCCATAAACTTTATAAGCACCGCAAATAAGATACAGTTAACCAAAAAGAGAAGGACCCAACTCAGGAGACTTCTCGCAAAGCACCCCAGCGTAAGCACAGAAACCCTGCAGCCAGTTCCTGAAAGTGCAAGGAAGCTGCTTTGGTTTATCGCCTTGGACAGTGGTGTCAACCCGCCGTGATTTATCTATCGCCTCATGATCAGGAGGTAACAGTGTGAGCAAGTCAATATATTCGTGATACCAAATCCAATCTTTAACCTCAGTGGACAGATGCATGCCCGTCACCGAAACCGCCACAAAGCGCCTCCTGACACCATCTGCGGACTTGCAGCCGGCGCGGACACGGCCATGTGGGACAACACCGATTTAACGGCCGCAAAAAAACGCTCTTTTAGTGGGACCGGAAGCAGCATCATTGGACCTATCCCAAACTAAGTCACAGTCATACTGACTGATGCGAGGTGGAGCTGAGGAAGGATGAGCATCGCTCGGAGGGCCGGGTCGCAACAGCGCTGTCCACAGGAGGTGCTGGCTGATTTCAATGATCGCTAGAGTCCATAGGATCAGGGTAGAGTGAAGTTGGAGGACGATGCACCAAGAGGTCCAACGGCGGGGGGCCAGCCACCTGCATGGGTGGGCCCATGTGGCAGATAGCGGCAGCCACACAGGTGCAGATAGAGCCCAATGCAGGAGGAACTGGAGCCGGGGCAGCTGGGCTATAAAGCGACACAGCATGGAGATTCCCCGCCTGGCCGGGTGCAGGGGGAAGAGAAACAGCTTGCCCTGTCTGGGAGTCACCCGCCCCTCCGGGCACTGGTGGATGCACTGGCACAGGGGCCCGATGCAGGCAGACAGAAGGAGGATAAGAGGGTGATTGATCTCCCACCTTGCTGGGCGCAGGGAGACATACAGGAATGCTGGCTGGGTTCACACTGACAGGGACAGAGGAAACATTTAAATCTCATGCCCTGCCAGGCGCAGGGAGATGCCTAGTGACATGTCGCGCTGAAGCAGCAGGTGGTGCTGTTCGTGCGGAGCGGGGAGCTGAGCCGCCAGAGACACTCGTAGTCTGCTGGACCGAGGATGAGGGAGGTACCGGGGAAGCAGGCTGTGACACGGCTCCTAACCCAGAGGGCGCAGGGAGCCACGGGGGGGCACCAGCAGTGGCTACACACAGAGCAGCCGGTGGATCCCTGTCTGACATCCTATGGGACCCAGGACTATGGGAGCAGGTGGGGTGGTTGCAAGCTCGTCTGGTGGCAGCAGCAGGAGAAGGGACCCACTGGGAGGAGCCCCACCGACGGCGGGCAGCTGACCAGATAACCACAAGGGGAATGGAGTTAGCCCTAGAAGAGCCAGTGGCCCCTGGAGACAGGGGAGAGCTCTCCACGCTGTATCTCGCCTGGGAAGGACTAGGGCTCAGGTGGGATGGTGGGCGGGCACGCCTCTGGGCCCTGGAGGCTGTGGGCCTACCCATGTGGATCTCGGGTGAAGGGGCAGCTGCAGGGGAAGCCATTTCAGGGGAGAGGAGAGAGAAAAGCCAGTCAGCTTGCCCCGTTGCACCAGCTTGCGGACCCTTGACAGCAAGAGCTCAGAGTTCATGATGAGGAGAGGTCCGTACAAAGTCTTCAGCTCTTCCAGCCACGGTTTCCAAAAGGCCCAGAATTCCCCTGGGGCAGTGCTTTTCCAAACTTAAGCCCAACCCATCCCCCTTTACTTCCTTATTCCTGTGTGCCACTCAAAAGCTTACGCCCAGTGCCTAGCCATGCACCCCATCAGTCAAGGCTCTCTTTCCCTAGATGGGCTCAAGAGGCCTTCATTCTACCAACTCCTGTCTTAACCCCTTCCTGACTGCGTCGCGTACATTTGCTGCTACAATGTGACAGCATAGCGCTAATCGCCGTTTATAAACGGCGTTCGCGGCCACGGTCGGGTTCACTACAGAACCGTTCAATCTACAGGCACAGACCAATGATTTTTGGTCTGTACCTGCTGATCAGTCCTGGCAAATGTGTCACTGTCCTCACTTCGTCAATTGACCCTCCCCCACTGGTCCCCCCACTTTTAACACGGATATACATGACACAGTCACATCACAACCACGTGAGTGCAAATCTACAGCAGAGAGGAGAGAGACCTTGCCTTTTCCCGAGGTGTTCCCCTTTACTGTAGTGAAGGAGACGGACACAAATGTAATGTGTCCGTCTCCTCCGTAAAGTAAACGGTCCTGACTAGTCGTCCATGTCTGGTTTTTAGTAACCAGACACGGACATCTAACTTGCCAAGACATCACTTGGGCTGGCACCGGCGCTTGCGGCAAATATTTGCCGCTAATCGCGATACGACAGTGTAACATCGTCGT
>BLSH010408337.1:153001-170237 GCA_018402905.1 Glandirana rugosa
TCGTCTGATTCCTGTACCTAATGACCTTGGTACAAGACAGAGACCTTGCGCTCCTCCACCTTACATTTGAGGATGCCCCTCAGATGCTCAATAGGGTTTAGGTCTAGAGATATGCTTGGCCAGTCTATCACCTTTACCCTCATCTTTTTTTAGCAAGGCAGCGGTCGTCTTGGAGGTGTGTTTGGGGTCATTATCATGTTGGAATACTGCCCTGCAGTCCAGTCTCCGATGGTCTGCTTCAGTATGTCACAGTGCATGTTGGCATTCATAGTCCCTCAGTAAACTGTTCCACCCCAGTGTCGGCAGCACTCATGCAGCCCCAGACCATGACACTCCCACCACAATGCTTGACTGTAGGCAAGACACACTTGTCTTTGTACTCCTCACCTGGTTGCCGCCGCACAGAAGTTTATCTTGGTCCCATCAGACCACAGAACATGGTTCCAGTAATCCATGTCCTTAGTCTGCTTGTCTTCAGCAAACTGTTCGTTGGCTTACTTGTTCATCATCTTTAGAAGAGGCTTCCTTCTGGAATGATAGCCATGCAGACCAATTTGATGCAGTGTGCGGCGTATGGTCTGAGCACTGACAAGCTGACCCCCCACCTCTTCAACCTCTGCAGCAATGCTGGCAGCACTCATATGTCTATTTCCCAAAGATAACCTCTGGATATGATGCTGAGCACGTGCACTCAACTTCTTTGGTCAACCATGGCGAGGCCTGTTCTGAGTAGAACGTGTCCTGTTAAACCACTGTATGGGCTTTACTACCGTGCTGCAGCTCAGTTTCAGGGTCTTGGCAGTCTTTTATAGCCTAGACCATCTTTATGTAGAGCAACAATTTTTTTTTCAGATCCTCAGAGAGTTCTTTGCCATGAGGTGCCATGTCGAACTTCCAGTGACCAGTATGAGAGAGTGAGAGTGATAACAATCAATTTAACACGCCTGCTCCCCATTCACACCTGAGACCTTGTAACACTAACAAGTCACATGACACCAGGGAGGGAAAATGGCTAATTGGGCCCAATTTGGACATTGTCACTTAGGGATGTACTCACTTTTGTTGCCAGCGGTTTAGACATTAATGGCTGTGTGTTAAGTTATTTTGAGGGGACAGCAAATTTACACTGTTATACAAGCTGTACACTCAGTACTTTACAATGCAGCAAAGTATCATTTCTTCAGTGTTGCCACATGAAAAGATATAATAAAATATTTACAAAAATGTGAGAGGAGTAATCACTTGTGAGATAGTGTGTGCATATATTTATATATATATATATATTCCTGCAACCAGGAGACATTGTGTTGCTTTGCTTTTGGGAGCTGTTTCCCTCTAGTGCTGAGTTTGATATTGACTAGATGTATTCTTGAAGAGGAGCAAAGCATCTTGGGACATGTAGTCTAAATTGATGAGATTTGCCACCTAGCTGAGTTATCGGGAACTACAACTACCATATGACTGATGCAGGAGAACAGACTGCTGGGAGAATCTATAAGAGGGATGATTAAGGCCTGCACGCTCTCTTGGGACCCCGGTGTTTATCTGAGTGCAGGGACTCTGTGACTGTGCATGCTGCCGCTAAATTGCGGCCTGTTCAAGCAAAACTGTATGGCGTATATTCGGAGGGACATCGACAGACAGCATCCCTTAACTGTTCAACAGCAGCTTGGAGGCTGTTCCTGCCTCATATATCCAGAGGTGGTAGCAGTTTCGCATGAGACATGGTGAAGGCCGGACACCATCCCATGAGCCACGTTCCTGAGAGGGAGTGTCACGTACCTGGCGGTGGAGTCTGACTTATGCAGGAGTAACCTCTCTTGCGACCCTGATTCGTGAACCCCTGGTAGAACAGACAGGAGGCTCAGGAGTGAGGATGGGACGAGGGTTGAGATGGTCACCGGTGACAACTGAAGAGGTTTTTCCGGTCCCCTGCTAGTTGAACAGAATGGTGGTACAGGCCGGGTCGGTAGCTGGCTGGCCGTGCAGTACAGAAGGGTCAGACAGAAAAGTGGTCGGGCACAGGCAGAGTTCGTTAGTGGGCTGGCGGCAAAGGTACAAGGGAGCAGGCAGGAGAGTGGTCGTATGTAGCCGAGGTCAGTGCAGGCGGAGATCAGAGCAGGGTCGAGACAAGCCAGGTCAGATTGCTCAGGAAAACACACACAAACGCTGTAGATCAGACAGCACTGGCTGCTGGTCGTTGCTAGCCTAAATAGGGCTGTTTGGTGCCGTTTCCAGCGCGTGCACGCGCGCGCAAACGCGCACAGATGCGCGCACAGGCATTTTAAGCTTGCAAATTCCATTCCTAACTTAGCAGGATTACTATCCTTAAAGGATTGAATAAGTTGTTCATCCATGTGGATGTTGACATTGGGCTCCCAGGAGCTCTCTTCAGGGTGAGGTATTGAACCCCGCCTCCCCTTTTCCTGCCATCCAGGATGGATTCGACTTCAAATTCTTCTTCACCATCCACTAAAACTGGTCCTGGCGGGTCTATGTTCTGCCCAGGAAAAGGATTTGGGGTAACGGGTTTTAAACAGGGACACATGGAAGACAGGGTGGACCCGAAAAAGACTGGGGGGAGTTCCAACTCAAATGCCACTTGGTTGACTTTTTTCTTCACCCAAAAAGGCCCAATGAACCTGGGTCCCAATTTCCTCAATGGTGAGGCCAGCTTGAGATTCTATGTGGCGAGCCAGGCTTGCTCTCCGGGTTGTAAGTCCAACTCTCCCCATCTCCCTCTGTCAAAGATCTCCTTGTTGTACTGCTGAGTCTGGGCCAAGGTTTCCTGTAAAAGTTTGTTATTCTCCTCCAGAAATTTGATAGTCTCCTGTGCTGTCGGCATAAAAGTTGGATGAAAGCCATAGTTGGGCAAGAATGGAGATTGTTTGGTGGCTGAGTGCACTGTATTGCTGAAGGCGAGTTGAGCCAACAGTAGCAGAGAGACCCAGTTGTCCTGTGAAAACGAAGAGAAACAGCGTAGGTACTGTTCAAGTGTCTGATTGGTTCTCTCCGTCTGGCTGTTAGTCTGTGGATGGTAGGCCCATGAGAGGGCGAGTTCGATGTCCAGGGAGGCACACAGGGCTTTCCAAAATGTGGACGTTAATTGGACTCCGCGATCGGAGACAATACTCGAGGGAACTCCATGGAGCCTGACTATTTCTCGAATGAAGATTTCAGCCGTTTAGGCCGCTGATGGTGTACCTGTCAGGAACTGGTGTGACCAGAAATGTGTGAACTGCACAGAGAATACCACACACAACGTAAAGTTAATAAAGTGATTTATTAAGGATATAAGTAAAATGGTGATCTAAACGCACATCTAATATAATAAACAGTGTAAACATCCACAGCAACAGAAATAGTAAAAACTGCTAAACAGGTATAGGGAAATGTCCAAACCGTAAATGTAGCCAAGCCAGGGTCATGCACGGGATATCAATCAGAAGGGGCAGGGAGCAAGATAAGGCAGAAACCAGGAACAGATGACGGGAAAGCTGGTGAGACAGAATCAGACTGCAGACAGGGGTCCAGGAGCAGATTCAGGGTTCAAGATACAGGGTTCAGGATTCCCGATACAGGATTCAGGATTCCAGATACAGCATTCAGGATGGCAGATACCGGATTCAGGATTCCAGAAACAGCATTCAGGATTACAGATACAGGGTTCAGGATTCGGGATACAGAGGCACATGGTGGACAAACACCAAGGCACTAAGCATATGGTAAACAGGGTTTAAATATCCTTCCTGTAACGAGCGTCAGGTAGTGACTTATGAGCCTCTGATTACTGGGAGACATCCACTGGTGGGCACTGGAAATGCAGCCCATGGATCCAGGAGCCACAGTGCCACCACCAGATGAGCCCTTTACTGACACCCACTGATGGACACTGGAACTGCATGGATCCCCTAGCCACAGCGCCACCCGCTGGAGGGACTATTCCTAACAGTACCCTTCACGGGTAAGAAGTGTGCCATTTTAGTTAATCGGTCCACGACTACAAATATTGTTGTATACCCCTGGGATGGGGGAAGTTCCACGATAAAGTCCATGGAAATCATAGACCAGGCCCGTTCAGGTTCAGGAAGTGGACTTAGTAGCCCCCATGCCTTGGCTTTACTACTCTTGTGTTGGGCGCAGGTGGGATAGGAGCTAACATACCTCTGACAGTCCTCGTCTGCCTGGGGCCATCAGAAAGAGCGTAGCAGAAGTTCAGCAGTCTTGCAGGTTCCAAAATGACCTGCTAGCTTATGGTCATGACAGGATGCCAGAACAGATAGGCGCTGCCCCTCTGGTACGAAAAGCCTGTTCTTGTGCAATAGCAATCCATCTTTTGCTATCAGATTGGCGTCTGTTGGTTTGGGATTCTTGGACAGAGACTGCCTGATATGGGACAGTAGGTCCCCCTGTGTCAGTAGAAAGTTTCTGGGATGCAGCACAGTGTCTGGAATCATGGGGTCCCCGGGTTTGCAATATTTCCGGGACAAGGCATCTGGTTTGGTGTTCTTCAACTCAGGCCTGTATGTGACGTGGAAGAGGAAACATGAAAAGAAGAGAGCCCATCAGGCTTGATGAGGTTTCAGTCTTCTGGCCGACCTGAGATACTCAAGGTTTTTGTGGTCTGTCAGGATCAGAATAGTGTTAGTAGCTCCTTCTAACAAATAGCGCCACTCTTCCAGGGCAAACAGTCCAATTAAAGGTAGGAACACACCGCTCAAGCCAACAGCCAGACCCACGTAGGTGCACGCCCCGGCTCACCACCGCATTGCATATAGACTCAAAAGGAAGGGTAGGCGGCACTCCATGAATAAATTTTAGCAGCTTGAAGTTTTATTCATCAAATAGCCGTGTACAGGAAAGGAGGTAGACGCATTTTACTCGTACACCACAAGCTTAATCATTACAAAGACAGTACACAAATGATCAGCTATTTGAGGCTTCAAAAAAGGGAAAAGGGTTAGGTCATAGACCTGACCCACAAATAGACACCGTCAAGGGGGTATACTGTTATAACATGATGAACTTTATTAATGCATATAAAAATTGGTAAACCAATACAAGACCCGTTTAAAATTAGACAACGTTGTCTTAACACACAAGACATACAAAGGACAAACACAGACCCCCACCCCTTAGGGTTGCTATTGAAAAAATGTGCACAGCTACACACTAGATGTACCTATATGATTAATGAATAGTTGTAGGGGAACCCTAATGGAGAATAGGTATTGTGTAGATGGTTAATCAATTATTGGATGGACCTAGCTAGGCAGGTGGACCTTGAACCAATATAAATAGTCTAAGGTGAATGAAAACACAGTGGGATGAAATAAAGGAACCAACTGCGCTTTAAAAAATCACCTGGTACCAGAATACTTAAAAAGTCACATTCCAGCTGAAGAGTAGATGCATAGTTAAATAAATGGCTCACAGTTCAATGGCACCACACAGACTGCATGTGAGGACAATTGGTATATACATCCAGATTCCTGTGATATGGAAGTCCTCAGCAAAAGCAGGGGCGGTCAACCCAATGTGGCATACGTAAAATGAAAGTACAAACAATAGCCACAAAGAGGGTTGAAATGATCACCAATCCCACATTGACGCTCAGTAGGTCTATCCAGATAGTTACAGTGTACTTACTGGGATCTGCCGGGCAGGCTTAGAAGAGTCAGCCAGCCTGTAATAAGGCTATGGAAAGTTAAGCCGGTCTCAGAGTGCAGCGAGTCCCCGACACGGCGTGTTGAGCCAAGTAGAACGCTCTTACAGACGCCGCCGTAATTCCTCCCAGCTGACTCGGACTCCCGATCAGTTGACTCCAAAGCTGCTCATCATTGGAGGGTGATGCCGTGCCCTCTAGGAAATGGAGGAGGGCGGACAGCACCTGGGTATCCCCTGAAGGTATAGATGGGTAACTTCCTGGTGGTGTCACAGCTATGTAGAGCCACAAGCAACTGAATTAAAGCCAACCACCAGTACCATGCTGGCGTGGACGACACCTGGGTAGATAGGTGCAAGCTCTCTGCTGGAGGATCAAGACAAGTCACTGGTGGTGACCAATGAGAATCAAATAGCAACCCGGGGGGGCTGGTGATGACAGTTATATCCGCTGACGCGTTTTGTCCAGATACAGCAGACTTCCTCTGAGCTGAGGCTTCAGACTCAAAAAGTTGCATCCCCCTCTAAAACAGCTGATGACAATTAGCATAATTATGCACAGCACCTGAACATATGAAACAATGAAAAACAACCCTGTTTAAAAACATATATATAGATAACATTGTGCATAAAAGATACATAATGTCCCATATTGCAAGAACATATACAGAAAAGAACAATATTTTTTCTCTTGTATTAACATTGTTGCCAAAAATTTTTGCTACATATAGTTTCATAGGCAAACAATTTTAAGATGGTAATCCCATGCAACAATGTAAGTAAAAATATATAAACAACCACATACACACCGACCACCACACAGGATGGTTACAAAACATGCATATACAATTGAGACAAAAAATCAAGATAAAATATAACACAGAGAATCAAATCTTTTAATGTAGGTGTGATCCGCATGTATGTTAGTGTATAGTATATAAATTGTGGTGGTACATAAACTGGATAAGATCCCAAATTCATCCCTGGACAGCAAGCAGCAACACATAAAAAATATATATCCTAATTAATTTATATATCAATGCTTAACTGTTGCTGCATGCAGTCTCAGTTCACATACCCAGGATGATTTGGGCAAAGATGTTAATACAAGAGAAAAAATATTGTCCTTTTCTGTATATGTTCTTGGAATATGGAACATTATGTATCTTTTATGCACAATGTTATCTATATATGTTTTTAAACAGGGTTGTTTTTCATTGTTTCACATGTTCAGGTGCTGTGCATAATTATGCTTTGTTAATAAGGGTTTTACGCTTTGTTAATAAAAGAATTAATGTCCCAATCAACGTTTAAACCATGTGGAAAGAAACTCTTCAGTCTTAGGTCACCATCTCTCCATGGGGGAGTGTATTTATCGATGATACAGAACGTGGTACCCATAGGGTTTTTGTTGTGGAACCTCAAATAGTGTTTAGGGACACTGTTATTAGTTTTACCCTTCAGGATGTTAGTGATATGCTCATTCACTCGAATGGAAAAGGTCCTAATAGTTCTCCCCACGTACTGTTTCCCGCAAGGGCAGGTAAGCAAATACACTACATTCTTTGTCTCGCAGGTGCAGAAGTGCTTGATGGAATAAATACAGTTGGTCACCGTAGGTTGAAACTGTATCATGTTCCTATCTCTACACTAGTTGAGTTTACACACTCTTCATTTATGACAAGCTTCCTACAGGATAGGAAGGATTAATTAAATTACTGGAGGAAATACGAATACAGGAAAATAGTATATTTGCTACGGAGGATGTGGCATCCTTGTATACTTGCATCCCGCTGACTAAAGGCTTAGAGGCAGTAGAATATTTTTTGTCCTATGATACCACCATCCCCATTCCACAGAGGAAGTATATTATGGAATTGCTGCAATTTGGAGCGACCCATAATTACTTCCGGTTTGGTAATAAATTTTATAACCAACAGAAGGGCGTTGCAATAGGGGCCAAGTTTGCCCCCAGCTTGGAAAATGTATTTATGGCCAAGTGGGAGAAGGACATCGTCTATACCCACAGGTGGTCCCAATTAGCCATGTGGGCCAGGTATATTGATGACGTCCTCCTCCTTTGGAATGGTACTGAGGAGGAACTGTCTCAGTTCTTTACCTACCTCAACTCGAATGATAGAGACATATCTCTCTCATATGAGTCTAGTAGGTGGTGTATTCATTTTTAGACCTGGAAATTCTAGTTAAAGATGGAGCAGTAACTAACTACCCCTACATATCTTAAACCTGCCGATAGGAATGGCTACATTCCCACTGATAGCTGCCACCATCGATCGTGGCTGGAGTTGGTACCTCATAGCCAGTTCCTACGTCTTAGGAGGAATTGCTCAACTGTACAAGACTTCCAGATCCATGCCAAAATACTTAGCAGGAGATTCCTAGAAAAAGGATATGAGGAGGTTACCATCAAAAATGAAATTCAAAGAGCCCTTGAGGTTGACAGAACTACACTATTGAGGGAGAAACCCCAAGTTGAACAAGAGAAAAAAAATGAGTTTAGATGGTCTTTCTTCACCTCCTTCTCAGTTCAACATAAACAAATTCAAAACAGAATTAAGAAACACTGGAATATCCTCCAGAATGACCGAGTGCTTGGTTCCTTACCCCCTTTAAAAGTGAAAGTAATATACAGAGAGGCACCGTCTTTACGACACAAAGTGACCCCTAATGGTCTGGAACCCCCTAAGAAACCTACTTTCTTTCATGACCACAAGGGATTTTGCGCTTGTCATAAATGCAGAGTGTGTAAACTCAACAGGTGTAGAGATAGGAAGATGATACAGTTTCAATCTACGGTGACCAACTGTATTTACTCCATCAAGCACTTCTGCACCTGCGAGACAAAGAATGTAGTGTATTTGCTTACCTGCCCTTGCGGGAAACAAAATGTGGGCAGGACTATTAGGACCTTTTCCATTCGAGTGAATGAGCATATCACTAACAACCTGAAGGGTAAAACTAATCACAGTGTCCCTAAACACTATTTGAGGTTCCACAACAAAAACCCTATGGGTACCACGTTCTGTGTCATCGATAAATACACTCCACCATAGAGAGGTGGTGACCTAAGACACAGGGTATCCCAACGTGAGGTCTTTTGGATTTATGAACTGAAGAGTTTCTTTCCACATGGTTTAAACGTTGATTGGGTCATTAATTATTTTATTAATAAAGCCTCTTTTAACCTATAAGTTCTCCTTTCTCCTAATTAAAAAGAAAAAAGGTAACACATCAACTTATCCCCACGGAAATATATATTTTTTATATAGGGTTGGTTTTTTATTTACATACAGCCATTTCCTTTACTCACTAATATTTTCTATTTACTAATACGTAGGTTTAATGAAAATTATTCACTATACATTATACAATTTACTAAGATTTGGTTGCTGATACATTTTAGTATAGTGATCAGATGGGGTATATAATGTTTTATAATATTAATTTTTAATCATTTTTACTGTACATGGACCTAGAGTCCACTGCTAAGTTATGTATGTAAGAATTAGGTGAATATGTTCTTCTTTTATATTGTTATGTTTATATTTTTATTTATTAGATGTTTACATTATGACTTGATTGACTTGCATAAGTAAAATTCCGCCTTATTCTTATTTTTATTGTTTTTGTTGTCTTCTGTATGTGTGGACTTCCGCCTCTAGAGCTTGCATCCCAAAGTGAGGCTTGGCTGCTTTATCCAACATATAGAGAGACACTTCCGGGTCTTTACCCTGTTCTTTTGAATGAAGCTACTAATCACTACCGGAAGTGAGGCGTGGAACGCACGTCGGCCCGCCGGAAGTGAGGCGTGAGACGCATGCCACTCTGCCATATTGCCGAAGGCGGAAGTAGCAGCTACATTCATTAGATCTTATCTGTTAGAGACTATATAAGCACAGCTTTTTGGGGGGCCGGTAACCCCCAGACGACATCTAAGAGGATGAAACGCATCGGGTGTTGCTGACCCCAGATCGCTGTGCTGTACTTGCTGTGCCGGCTGTAATTTTATCTACAAGCTCAAACCGTTTTTGGATGATGTAGGTGCATTTCCACAATAAAACTCCCTGTTAAAAGGTTCTATGCTATGTGAGGTCCCTTTCTTTACATGCAACGCTGTTCCTCTGGAGTGCAACTTCCAAGAGGTGTATTCGCTAATACGACTCCCCTCTATTTCCATTGGACATCCCCAAGTGATGCCAGGCTGTATGACGTTTTTACTGGACAACTAGATCAAGGAAGCTGCTTCCTGGTCCAAATTCTTGCAATATATTCAGGCTTGAATATATTGGCTTTCCGGTAAGCCTTGCATCCTCATGGTGGTGGATTTCACTTGGATTTGCATGTCACACATTTGAATGTATTCCGTTCCCTGGAAATGTATGATCCATGAAATTTATAGATGAACTTTCTTTTGCATGTTTTGCACATATTTGCACATTTTTGCATTCGTTTCACATTTTTATGGACTGTTTTGATAAGTTATATTATGTACGATATTATACATTATTTACTTGATTTGCACTAGCACTTTATATTAGGATTGATTTTACACCTTACTTTCTACAATAATTAGTCACTGTCATTTAGTTTGAGCGCTACACATTTAGTACATATAGTTATTGACAATAGTTTGGTTGTTGTGTTGCAGCTGACCCTTTCTAATTCACACTTAGCGCGGTATTTACCATTTTAACTCTCAGAAAGAGCTGGTAGAATTTCAATACTGTTCTTACTTTCAATGTTCTAATCTAACCCTATAGACACTGTTTTCGCATCTGTGTGCTGAGGAGCAGTAGAGAGGGGTCTGATAAGAATAGGAGTCATTCCTTTGCCATCCTGTTACCTGTTACCTGTTTTACATAGACATTATTCGCACTTAGTGGCATATATTTATTAGAGTTTTGCTGTTTGCTAGTACTTTATTGGTAAGTGTTTGCTATATATATGTCAATACTATTTCTAATAGAGATACCTTTTTACACTGTAAACTTAATTTGAACTTGCACTAGCTTTCTATCTTGCTTAAGTAAACAAGCTTATTAGTTCAATTGACTTTGGTGTACTTATTCAATTGTTGCTGTTATTTAAAAGAAAATGACTGAACCCATGGTGTCAGAGGTATTGGAAAACTTTCAGGGTCAGGGCAACCAGTGAGGTACTGATTTAACTAGCGACCCTCACGAGGGCATCGCTACGCAACCATTAATTCTGTGTGGGAAGCTGTTGTGTTCATGACAGCATCACCGCACAAAATGCCCCACTGAATGAGTACTGGCATCTTTGTGTAAGCCAGCTTAGAGTTAGTCTTAATTACTATCAGTTTGCTTAGCTACAAACTGGCCATAATTATTTTGGCATCCATTGCAACCATGGCGACAGATTCTTAAAGTGGAAATAAGAACTACCTTAATACCTGATACCAAAACTGTTGTAAAGCTTTTCTGAAATAAGTACAGGCCATTTTAAAGTGGCGACACCACCAGAAAAGTGTTGTAACTCCTTTATTGAATTTTCCCAGACCTCATGGGAATGTGCTCTACACTGAGCTGTCACTTCAAGATTCAGGCAGCTTTAGGCCAGGTGTGGCCTCACATAAATAACAGTAACGGTCCAACTCTTCCCGGCCAACCCCAAACAATCATGGAAATTATGGAGGCTTAACACCTCCCTGATCACTCGTCCATATCTCCAGAAACACATCGAATCCAAACTTAGAATATTTTTTCTTGAATACTGATTCAATATCAAACCCCAACGTTTGTTGGAATGCTCATAAAGCATATATTAGATGTGTCCTTATCAAATTGGGAGCACAGGAAAAGGAGGAACGCAATGCTACCACATACAAATTACTAGACCAAATATGATCTCTTGAATCGACTCATAAAACCCAAATCTCACTACTTCTAGAAAAAGAACTAAACAACACCAGAAAGATCTTGAATGACCATTTACACTCAAACTTTGACTTATCACTAAAAAGACTACAGCTGCATTTTTACGCCCATCACAACAAACCTGGTGCCTGTCTCACAAAACAACTTAAACACATTTAATACAAACTAAAACCCCATACCTAAACTCACCCAATCACACCTGGCTTACGAACCCTAAAGACATAGCTGACCGATTCAGCCAATTCTATACTAACTTATAGAATTTGACTGCTAAAAATGGAGTCACATCTCCTACCCCATATGACATATCACAATTTCTAGATAAACTGTCTCTGCCCTCCTTAACTCCAGAACAATCACAATTCCTCTCCAGCCTATTCTCCGTTAAAGAACTTGAAAATGCTATAACCTCCTTACCTTTACACAAAGCCCCAGGGCCGATGGCTTCAGCAACGAGTACTATAAGCAGTTCTCTACTACACTCACCCCCTTGTTATGTCAATCAATCAATCATACACTTGCCACAGGTACAATCCCTAAAGAAGCCCTAGAGGCTACCATCACCACTATACCTAAGCCAGGCAAACCAACTGAAGACCCAGCCAATTATAGGCCCATATCCCTGTTAAATACTGACACCAAAATATATGCTAAACTTTTGGCCACCTGTATATCTACGGTTATCTCACACTTAGTACATCCCGACCAAGTAGGATTTATAAATGGCAGGCAAGCATCTGATGGAACCCGCAGATACATCAACCTGCTTCAGTGAGCTGAACATCACAAAAAGCCTTCTCTGTTCATCTCTTTAGATGCAGAAAAGGCATTTGATAGAGTAGACTGGAATTTCCTGAGTGCGGTGTTAGTAAAATTTGGCTTCTCTGGTTTGCTCCTTGAGGCAATAATGGTACTATACACTACACCTAGCGCTAAAGTTATCAATTCAGGCATTCTATCCGACCTCTTCCCCATATCTAATGGAACTCAACAAGGCTACCCCTGTCCCCGTTAATATTTACTCTTATTATGTAATCACTAGCACAACCGATCCGCACCAACCACCTCATTTCCGGCATCAGAACATGCGATCACACACAAAATTGGGCTTTATGAGGACAACGTAATCATCTCCATTACTAATCCCATCCAATCACTCCCGCAACTCCACCAAACCTTAGACCACTTCAGCAAAGCATCTCTTTACAAAATCAACTACGCCAAATCTTCTATGATTGGGGTCAACATTAACTCGACTTCTAAACGTAGTATTTCACAACACACCTCCTTTTCCTGAGCCCCAAACTCCATCTTATCCTATCTAGGTATAAACCTGACTTCACCTACCTCGCAAACACTTAATCTGAACCTCTCACTTTTGCTGACCAAACTATAAAAAGCGATACAAGGTCTGAAAAATGTTCAGGCCTCCTGGGCTGGAATAATAGCCCTTACTAAAATGTACCTACTACCACATGTACTATATACCTTTCGAACATAGCCTATTCTATTCCTTAAATCTCAACTCAACCATTTCCAAGCAACTTTGACCTCCTTCATTTGGAATGGCAAACATCCCAGACTGTTAGGAAAAAAGCAACCAAGTCTGGGTGTTTGGTGCCTTTTGCCAGCTTCCGCGGTGGTCGCGCGTCCGTGCACGCCGGAAACGGTGCCAAACGGCTCTATTTGAACCTGTGGGACCCAGCAGCAAGTGCTGTCCATCCTACAGCGTTTGTGACCTGTGAGCCTATGCTCTATCTCTGTTCCTGTGTTGCTATCTGTTTCCTGTTGACCCGGCCTGACCTGATCTGCTGATCTGCTGCCTGCACCGACCCCGGCTTTCCACGACCATCCAATTGTCTGATCCTCCTGTACTTCTGCTGCCAGCCTGATAACGAACCTTGCTTGGACTCGACCACTCTTCTGCCTGACCCATCTGTACTGCACAGCCTGCCCGTTGCTGACCCAGCCTGCACGACCAACCCTCTGATCTGCACGACCCCCTGGATCATCACACCATCACCAGTGACCATCCAGCCTCATGCCATCCCGCACTCTTGGACTTCCTGTCTGCTCTATCACGGGTCCTTGAATTGGGTGCGCAAGAGCGGTTGTTCCCTGCACAAGACAGACTCCACCACCAAGACTGTGACACAGACTCAAGAGACCCACTCTCTGTCTACCAATGTCAGCTGGAGGGATGGCAGCCCCCAATATTTCAGCATACTACAAAGCAATAGTTCTAGATCAAGCTAAATGTTGGTGGGCACCAGACAGCCAATTCCCTTGGTTACAGATTGAACGAACGGTTTTAGCAACCCATCCTAAACTAGCTCTTAGCACAATTCAGCTCTTAACGCAATTAAACCATAAGCAACTTAACTATATCACTACAATAAATGCTACCCTCAGAACATGGAAAGCAATATACCAACAATCTGGAGGCATATCTCAAAGTCTGCAAGTCTGCTACAGGACCTACCTCTCCAAACCTTACAAAACATACTACAGGACATCCCTCTACTAAACTAAACACAAGCTGGAATCACCACACTTGGAAACCTTTACAAAAACTCCCTGTTGCTATTCTTTCAACAGCTCCAAAAGAAATACCACATTCCGACCAATTACTTTTTCAAATACCTCAAAATTCGCTCAGCACTTTTGAAAATAACCTGGTCAAAAGAACAAACACTATGGCAAATACGAAAATTCTTCCATCCACACCCAAAAGGTATCTCCTACTTCTACAAACTGCTCACGGACTCGGCTAACACCAAATCTCCTACTATGCTCAAGTGGGAAAAACAACTACAGTGCACATTTATACCACAACAATGGCACAATGCCCTACGACTATCACTTAAAATTTCTAAATGCTGCACGCACTGGGAAGGTATTGAAAAAATCTTTCATAATTGGTACCTCACACCATCCAAACTGGCCAAGATTTACCCCACAGTACCTAACGCCTGATGGAGAGCATGTGGCCAGCCTGCCTCGGCCTTACACATATGGTGGACTTGCCCCAAGTTAAAATCTTCCTTGGAGGCCATTTCAAAGCTTCTGTCCTCTATTCTACCCACACCGATCTCTTTATCTCCACAAATGATCCTGCTGGGTCTAGATATAGACTCCTAGCCAATACCCACCCAGACCATACTATCTCACACCCTTTTTGCTACCAGATCAATATTGGTCCAAAATTGGAAATCGCCTGATCCTCCATCTCTCACTGAAATAACTCCCTCCATAAACAATCAATGCCTGATGGAATGCATGTACGTCAAGGCCCACCTACAAGTTCCTAAGTTTCTAAATAGGTGGGACCTTTGGCTAACTCATCCCAAACGCATCCCTTTAGCCTGAAACCTTTCTCTAAAATTCTAAGAGCAACATTGATGAACTGATTCCAAGAAGAGCAACTGCTTCCTTAATACTACCATGATGTGCTGCCCTACATACTTCAGGCAGCACATTGTATTTTGTCTATTCTCTTCTTATCTATTGTTATATACTGCAGGTATAATTAATCTAAATAATTTCTGTATTGTAGCTGAAGAATATAGCCATACTCTCAACTAATGATATCAACTGTTGCATATCCTTTGATATGTTAATACTCACTGTACCAATTCCTTGAATAAGCCAGTGTGCATGGACCCTAAAAGAAATTAACTGCACAGTGCAACAATCTAAGCAACCTAGCAAACAATCTAGCAACCAATCTAAATTCAGTAGCTAGAAGTTGCACCATAGACACTGTACTTTGCACTGAGTGGTTTGCTTCTTGGAATTTTTTTGGTAAAAAAGTCTTATGGTCTGAAAAAGGATGCAAGTACAGAGATTTAGGCCCCATTCACACTTGTGATAGGGTCATTAGCAATTGCATGCTGCTGTGTCTCCCATATGAAATCGCTAACTGCCCCATATGCAAGCGTCCTTATTAACCAACTTGCTGATGGTGCATGGTGGGGGAAGGGGTTGGCTGTGAGGTCCTATGAGATTCATTGAAAGTCTTTGGTGCAGCAAAGGGTAAATCTTCCAATTGTGACATTTGTTTTGGTGATAACTGTCTACAAGGAGATTTTCCTACCCCAAAAAATAAAAATAAAGACCAACCAGTCACAATGTTAAAAGATCTTTCAGCTGCCACTCAAGGAGGTGTGATGATATCATGCTCTGACCAGTAATATCATAGCAGGGTTTTTTGGACATGACAAGGTTAGACCAATACCAATTCATCCCACCTGTTAGAGATAAACCAACAAAGCTACTTATCAGCGTAGCTTGCAATACCCAGCTCATAGGTTTAAGGCTGACAAGTGATTAAAGTGGTTGTAAAGGCTGAAGGTTTTTTACCTTCTGTGTGCTGCTCCCCACACAGCCCCCCTAATACTCACCTGACCCCACTCTCGATCCAACGATGTGCATGGGAGCCTCGACTGTCTCTCCTCATTGGCTGAGACACAGCAATGGGAGCTGTTAATCCCAGCCAATGAGCCAATGAGGAGAGAGCAGAGGGTGGGGCCAAGCCACAGCTCTATATGTCTTATGGATGCATAGAGCAGGGCTTGGGAGCAAGAATGCACCAGTGCCCCCACAGCAAGAGGCTTGCTATTGGGCTCACTGGTCAAGGAGGAGGAACCAGGAGTGGCAGCGGGGGGCCTGAGAAGAAGAGAATCGAGGCTGCTCTATGCAAAACCGCTGCACAGAGCAGGTAAGTATAACATGTTTGTTTAACCACCTCAATTAGGGATGGGCTGGCTGTTCTAATCAAATGTAAGTTCGACTCGAACAACGCCTGTTCGCCTGTTTAGCAAACTTAGAACATTATGGGGCGTTTGCGGGAACGTCAAGCACACCATAATGCATTCCAATGGCGGGGAAATGCCGTCCGCTGATTGGCCAAGGCATGTACATGACCTGCATGCTTTGGCCAATCACAGAGCACTCTGCTGTGAGAGATATGATTGGCTAAAGGCAGGATGCCTTTAGCCAATCACTGCTCAGCAGCCTCAATCCATGCCCCACATTATATAAAGCCGCTCGTACAGTGGCTCTATGTAGTGTGTGTAACGGCGGCAGATAGTGAGAGAGAGACAGTGATATTAGTTAGTAGTGGCATGCAGGCAGTCCAGTGTAGCTAGTGTAGTGACTGATTAGTGATCATTAGTGTTGAGCGAACCCGGACTGTAACGTTCGGGTCCGTACCGAACTTTCGGGTGTCCGTGGCACGGACCCGGACCCGGACATTTCAAAAATCGTTCGGGTTCGGTCCGGGGTTCTGCTATTTTACTCCATGTGTTGAGAAGCTGCAGGGCAGCCAATCAACAAGTGTTTCACTGGTTTGCCCTTAGAAGCCATCACAGCCATGCCTACTAATGGCATGGCTGTGATTGGCCAGTGCATCATGTGACCCAGCCTCTTTATAAGCTGGAGTCACAGTGCTGCAGTCACATGCTCCTTGGGTTAGTGTAGGGAAAGGTAGCTGACTGCGTGAGGGACAGATTTGAGACATTTTAAGACCTGATCCTGCATCCTGAGATAGATTACTTTACTACTGCTGTCTGTGCTGTTGCTCTGAGGACAGATAGCAGAAATTAGAGATTTCACATACCGCTGCTTTGAGTTGCAGATCAAACTCTGCTTAA
>BLSH010408337.1:176910-186935 GCA_018402905.1 Glandirana rugosa
GTCTGGCGACAGCAGGAAAAGAGTCAGTCGCATGCAAAGGGCAGTATAGCGGTCCACCTGTAAATCTTCTAAGTGGCTCAGGAGGAGAACCAGGGGGTCTTTCGGCACCGGGACCCCACACACCTCACCCAGGACTCCTGCCACTCCCTCCCAATATGGCTGCAGGTCAGGGCAAAGCCACACCATATGCCAAAAAGTACCCCTATCTGCTTGGCATCTCGTGCACTCAGGAGAAACCTGAGGGTAAATACCGGCCATCCTATGAGGGGTATAATAGGCCCTGTGGAGGAACTTTAGCTGTATGAATCTGTCTTTTGTCGCTATCATGGTAGGTATAAAGGAGATTACACACTCCTCCCACTGTTCCTCTGTCAAGTCCGGTATGTCCACCTTCCATTTGTCAAACGTCCTGGTCGGCCTTGTGTCATAAGCCACCGACAAATGGAGATATAGAGACGACAGCGGTCTGTCCATAACTCGGAAATGCAAAATTTACTTTCATCAGAGAACATAACTTTGGACCACTCAGCAGCAGTCCAGTCCTTTTTTTCTTTAGCCCAAGCGAGACGCTTCTGATGCTGTCTGTTGTTCAAGAGTGGCTTGACACAAGGAATGCGACAGCTGAAACCCATGTCTTGCATAAGTCTGTGCGTAGTGGTTCTTGAAGCACTGACTCCAGCTGCAATCCACTCTTTGTGAATCCCGCCCACATTTTTGAATGGGTTTTGTTTCTCAATCCTCTCCAGGGTGTGGTTATCCCTATTGCTTGTACACTTTTTTCTACCACATCTTTTCCTTCCCTTTGCCTCTCTATTAATGTACTTGGACACAGAGCTCTGTGAACAGCCAGCCTCTTTTGCAATGACCTTTTGTGTCTTGCCCTCCTCGTGCAAGGTGTCAATGTTTGTCTTTTGGACAACTGTCAAGTCAGCAGTCTTCCCCATGATTGTGTAGCCTACAGAACTAGACTGAGAGACCATTTAAAGGCCTTTTCAGGAGTTTTGAGTTAATTAGCTAATCAGAGTGTGGCACCAGATGTCTTCAATATTGAACCTTTTCACAATATTGTCAGTTACCTGGTTGGAGGCCAAGGTGCAGAGAAGGCTTCCCTTGCAGCTAGGTGCAGAGCACCCCCTGGAGGTGGCACAGGGAGCGCTATGCCCGGAGAGGCAGGGGTCACCGGTGGTGCAGGCCAGGTGCGTGGTCTTCCAGGATGGCTGTACTGGAACCAGAACAAGCTGCTGGGCTGGAGTCCCCTGGAAACACTGGAACACACGTGGCAGGAGCAGAGGAAACCAGAATCAGGAACATCAGAAACAAGCCGGAGGTCATACACGGAATATCAAACAGAGTCTATGGCCTATTTCAGGAGTAGTCAGAAGCAAAGTCAAAAGCCAGTCCGAGGGTCAAACACAGATCAGGAACCGGGGTGCAGAGTAGAAGGACGAGCCAAAGGTCAAGCCAGGAATCAGGATCAGGATGGTCAGGGCAAGCCGGGTTGGTAACCAAGGATCAGATGAATCAGGAACAAGAACACAAGATACCGAAGGAAGCTGAAGATAATCCAGCAACTCATGGTGCTTCTGCATGGGTTTAAATAGGGCTTTGGGTGCCAACATCTGCCGCATTGCATACGAACGGACGTGCGCGTGTGTGCACTAACGTTCAGAGCCCTCTGTTCGCTCTCGTTTTTATGCGCATGCGTACTGGCGCATTCCTTCGTGTCAACGGGGAATACCTTCATTGTTGGATCATTCTCTGACAGTGCCCCGCCCCAAGGGGCAGCCTCCGGATGTCCAAAGAAGCCTGCTTCTCAGGATGTTTCTTGAAGAATTAACGCACCAATTTGGGGGCATGCACATGTTTTGCAGGTTCCCAAGAATTTTCTTCGGGTGTGTACCCTTTCCATGTGATGCGGTACTGGGATTGTCTGCCCCTTTTTAGACAATCTAGGATAGCTTCCACTTCAAACTCTGTGTCTTCACCAACCAAGATGGGGGGAGGAGGTGAAGATTCCTGATCTGTAAAGGAACTGGTACTGGCAGACTTGAGTAGAGAAATATGGAAGACCGGATGAATCTTATAGGATCTCGGCAAAGAAAGCTCAAAGGCCACTGGGTTGATTTCTTTCTTGATTGTAAATGGACCAATTAATCTTGGCCCTAGCTTCCTTGATGGGCAGTTAACTTCAGGTTTGCAGTGGACAGCCAAACCTTGTCACCGACCTTTAATGTAGGACCCTCCTTCCTCCTCTTGTCATAGTGTCTCTTATAATCTTCTTGGGCCTTTTGTATTGCTTCCCGCAAGACTTGGTAGTTTTCCTGAATATAGTTTATTCTGTCTTGTACTGCAGGTACTGCTGCTTCTGGTATCGTATTTGGTAGAAAGGAAGGATGGAAACCGTAATTTGCCCAGAATGGTGACTGGTTGGTTGAAGCGTGTATGGAGTTATTATATGCAAACTCGGCATAAGGAAGCAGGTCAACCCAGTTATCTTGCGAAAAAGCAGAGAAACAACGGAGGTACTGCTCCAAGGTCTGATTGGTTTGTTCTGTTTGGCCGTTACTTTGTGGATGATAGGCCGATGATAGACATACCTCGATACTTAAAGCGTTACAGATCGCCCTCCAAAATCTGGATGTGAACTGGACTCGAAAACAATGTTGTCGGGAAGACCGTGGAGTCTTAGTTACATAGTTACATAGTTAGTCAGGTTGAAAAAAGACACAAGTCCATCCAGTTCAACCAAAAAAAAAAAAAAAAATGTATATACATATACACACATATATATACATACATATACACATACACACATATACACATACAACCAAATAATCCCATATACAATCCTTCACCCACAGTTGATCCAGAGGAAGGCAAAAAACCCCAGCAAAGCATGGATCCAATTTGCTATAACGGGGGAAAAAATTCCTTCCTGATTCCCCGAGAGGCAATCGGATTCACCCTGGATCAACTTTACCTAAATATGTTAGTACCCAGTTATATTATTTACATTAAGGAAAGAATCCAGGCCTTTTTTAAAGCAATCAACCGTGCTGGCCAAAACCACCTCTGGGGGGAGTCTATTCCACATTTTCACAGCTCTTACTGTGAAGAAACCTTTCCGTATTTGTAGATGAAATCTTTTTTCCTCTAGACGTGAAGAGTGCCCCCTTGTCCTTTGTGATGACCTTAAAGTAAATAACTCCACACCAAGTTCTTACAATCTCTTTGATGAATACATGAGCCGTTTCCACTGCCGATGGGGTGCCCACCATAGGTATAAAGTGGGCCATCTTGGATAAACGGTCCACTAGCACCAGGATTGTAGAAAAGCCATCAGAGGAGGGCAGTTCAACTATAAAGTCCATGGACAGCATCTTCCAAGGAAGCTCCGGGATTGGCAAAGGTCTTAACAAACCCCAGGCCTGCAGATGACTACCCTTGCTTCTAGTACAAGTGGTACAGGAATTTATGTAGTCCTTGCAATCTTGCCTTGGTTTGAGCCGCCAGTAGGATCGTTGGATTAATTCCGATGTCTTATGGACCCCAAAATGTCCCGGGTGATTGTGGAAAGTCTTAAGGACATGGGTTCTGGTTTCCTTGGGTACAAAGATCTTATCCCCATGCCACAAAAGTCCATCCTGTTTTCTGAGCGCAGAGACCTCAGATTCTGGGCATTGGGGGGAGGCTCGCTGAAGGGCTGTTCTTAAGTTAGGTTGGATCATTAGAAAGTTCTGAGGGGACAAGATGGTGCTGGGGGCGGTGACCTCAGGTATCTCAGGAAACATATGGGATAGAGCGTCAGCCTTCCCATTCTTGGAGCCTGGACGGTATGTCAAATGGAAGTTAAATCTGGAGAAAAAGAGAGCCCACCGAGCTTGTCGAGGTCTGAGATGCTTGGCTGATTTCAGATATTCCAGATTTTTATGGTCTGTGAATATCATGATGGGGTGGGCCGCTCCCTCCAACAGATATCTCCATTCCTCCAAAGCGACTTTAATTGCCAACAGCTCTCGGTCTCCCACGTCATAATTCCTTTCTGCAGGGCTCATCTTACAGGAGAAGAAGGCAACCGGATGTAATAATGCCTTAGGCCCCTGACGTTGGGAAAATACTGCACCTGTGGCAACTTCAGAAGCATCAACTTCCAAGACAAAAGGTAAGGCTGGATATGGATGCTGCAGGACCAGAGCTGATGTAAATACAGTCTTTAGTCTTTCAAAGGCAATCTGGGCCTCTGGTGTCCATTGAAAGCGGGTCTGTTGGCGGGTCAGCTGGGTGATCGGGGCGATGATACCAGAGAAATTCTTGATAAACCTCCGATAAAAATTTTCAAAGCCCACAAATCTCTAGACACCCTTCTTATCGGTGGGGGCTGGCCACTCCAAAATGGCTGACACTTTCTGGGGATCCATAGCCACCCCATCCGTGGAGATGACTAGTCCCAGAAAATGGATGGTGTAATTCTCAAAGTCACACTTTTCAGCTTTTGCATACAGTCCATGTTTCCTTAAGGTGAGTAAAACTTTTCTGACATGGGTTCTGTATAACTCCAGGGTAGCAGAGAAGATCAGAATGTCATCCAAGTAGACAATCAGGAAGTGGTCAAGAAATTCTCTGAAGATATCATTCACAAAATGCTGAAAAGTGGCTGGAGCATTGCATAGTTCGAAAGGCATGACGAGATATATTTGAAATGCCCGAAGCGAGTTCGAAATTATGTTTTCCACTCGTCACCCTCTCGAATCCGCACCAAATTGTATGCCCCCCTCAAGTCCAACTTAGTGAAAATTCGGGCATCACGGAATCTTTGAAATAGTTCAGGAACAAGAAGCAGGGGGTAGCAATTCTTGATCGTGATTTTATTTAGCTCTCTATAGTCCACACATAGTTGTAGAGTATGATCTTTCTTCTGTACAAAAAAGATTCCTGCACCCGCTGGGGAGGAAGAGGGATGGATAAACCCCTTTTCCAGGTTCTCATCGATGTACTGGCGTAATGCCTCTAATTCAGTCTCTGATAATGGGAAGATCCGCCCGAAAGGGATCTCAGCCCCTGGCAAAAGTTCAGTCGTGCAATCGTATGAGCGGTGGGGAGGTAACACCTCTGCCCTCCTCTTGTCGAAGACATCCAGAAAATCATGGTATACAGTGGGAATAGCCTGGCTGCTGTCGGAGGCTGGCTGGACAGTAAGACAGCTGGTCGAAAAGGCTGATTCCGGGGTAAGGCAGTAGGTGGATTGGAAGAGGATCTCCCCTTTTCTCCAATCCATCTGAGGATTGTGGGCCCGTAACCATGGAACCCCCAAGATAACAGGAAACATGGGGGAACCAAGGATATCAAAACTGAGGAATTCCTTGTGACTGGATACGTTTGGCGTAAGGATAGGCACAGTCTCTTGGATTACCCGGGAATGGTTCCATCAGCCAGATGAACTTCAAGTCTCTGTTTCTTAGGCTGCACAGGCACACAAAGTCTTTTCACTAGTGCAGAGTCCATAAAACAGCTGCATGCCCCGGAGTCAATGATCGCTGATATTTGGACCTCCCCCTCGGCCACCTGTAACGAGACTTGTAAAACCAGGTGGGAAGGAGAGGCTCCAGCAACCTGCAGATGTACGGGGCTCTGACGGGCAGACTTACTTGGCCTGACGGGGCATCTGTTTATGAGATGTCCATTCCCCCCGCAGTAGAAACAGAGGTTGGCCAGTCGGCAACAACGTCTTTCCTCTGGAGTCAGGGATGAGCGGACTGGGCCCAGCTGCATGGGTTCATTCTGGGAGCGATAAATGGCAGGTTGCAGCGGAATAGGTAATGGAATGGAGGGAACCTTGGACAGCATCCAAGTTGGCCAGAACACTTGAGAACGTTCCGCTTGCCGCTCCCGCAGACGTCTGTCTAGCTGGATTGACAACTGAATAAGCCCCTCTAGGGTAACGGGAGCTTGTACTCATGCCAATTCATCTTTGAGAGTTTCAGAAAGTCCTAGCCGATACTAATGTCTGAGGGCGGCCTCATTCCACTGAGTGTCAGCAGCCCATTGGCGGAAATCCACTGTATAATCTTCCACTGTACATCGCCCTTGCTGTAAAGGTGCGTAGGACAGACTCGGCTGTGGTGGGACGCTGCGGATTATCGTACAGTAGGGACATGGCTTGGAAGAATGCCTCTACCGAGGCGACGGCAGGATCCTTCTGCTCCAGGAGGTGGTGAGCCCAGGACTGGGGTTCATCGGATAACAGTGAGATGATGAATCCCACCTTAATAGTCTCTTGGGACAAAGTCCTTGGTTGCAAGGTTAGGTAGAGCAGGCAAGCATTTTTGAATGCTCTGAACTTTCTTTGGTCACCCCTGAAGCGCTCTGGTGTGGGGACCCTTGGTTCAGGGAATGGTACAATCACAGCAGTGGCTTGAGCTGGTCGCTCTTGGGCTGGTGCAGCAGAAGAGGTGGATGCTAGGGTCGGAGATGCGGATGGATGCTGAAGATGTCCTTCCAGCTGGACATATCCCTCCTGAAGCTTTGTCACCATCTGGGTGAGGGCTGCCACCTGCTGGCCCAATGCCTCGAGTAGGGAAGCGCCTCTGTTGGCCTCTGACATGGCTGGATTATACTGTCAGTTACCTGGTTGGAGGCCAAGGTGCAGAGAAGGCTTCCCTTGCAGCTAGGTGCAGAGCACCCCCTGGAGGTGGAACAGGGAGCGCTATGCCCGGAGAGGCAGGGGTCAGGCCAGGTGCGTGGTCTTCCAGGATGGCGGTACTGGAACCAGGACGTGCTGCTGACCTGGAGTCCCCTGGAAACACTGGAATGCATGTGGCAGGAGCATAGGAAACCGGAATGAGGGGGGCGTGGCTAGCCGGCGACAGTGAAGGACGCTGAGTGATTGAGCTCCCGGCCACTACGGCACATAGCGACGACTTCTAAGCGAAGGGTGACTCTAAAATCATGTCGGCAGACCCAGCACAGATGGCTGCACCCGCAGAGCAGAGGAAGAGGAGCTCGCAGCGCGTAGCTCCTCCGCAAAAGCTGACGGACTTCTTCTCCCTCAGGAGCGACAAGGGGACCCAAGATGGCGGCGCCTCACCTTCACAGGCCGCAGCAGCAGAAGATCTTCCCTCCAGCTCCAGCTCCTCCGCATCGTCGGTAAGCACGGCAATACACATTAAAAACAAGGGGGACACTCCACACTCTCCCCCTGATAGCCCGACAACAAGGAGCCCCATTAAAGCCAAAAAAGCCAGACCAGGTAGCAACACAGAGGAGGAAGGTTCAGACATGGAGGAAGAATTAGTGCAAATGCAAGCACCACAGTTAACTCTGGAACAATTCCCCTCCTCCTCTCAACCTGCATCCATCAATGACATGAAAGAGATGCTGATCTCTCTGAGAGACACCATGCATTTAGATATGAGAAGAGCACTAACCCCTATAAAAACAGACATACAGGAACTACAGCAGAGGGTTGTACACGCAGAAAGTAAAATTGATGAGGCCTATGCAGCACATAATGATATGGTGGAGGCCTATCAAGAACAGCATGTAGAGATACAACGCCTTGCGAGTAAAATCGCAGATTTAGAGGACCGCAGCCAAAGGAATAATGTGAAGTTCCGCGGAATCCCTGAGTCCATAACCAATTCAGATTTACAACCCTATTTACGCCAACTACTCCGCATTTTGGTCCCTAAAGCGAACGACGTAGATCTGATCATTGATAGGGCCCACAGACTGCCTAAGCCAGCCTTTTTGCCCAACTCTATCCCACGCGATGTTCTCGCTAGAATTCATTTTTATCAAGTTAAAGAGGAAGCAATGAGAGCAATCCGGAAACCGGAATGAGGATCAGGGTCAAGCCGGAGGTCATACACGGAATATGAAACAGAGTCTATAGCCTATTTCAGGAGTAGCCAGAAGCGAAGTCAAAAGCCAGGCCGAGGGTCAAACACAGATCAGGAACCGGGGTGCAGAGTAGAAGGACGAGCCAAAGGTCAAGCCAAGAATCAGAATCAGGATGGTCAGGGCAAGTTGGGTCGGTAACCAAGGATCAGATGAATCAGGAACAAGAACACACGATACAGCAGGAAGCTGAAGATAATCCAGCAACTCATGGTTCTTCTGCATGGGTTTAAATAGGGCTTTGGGCGCCAACATCTGCCGTATTGCGTACGAACAGATGTGCGTGCATGCGTGCGCACTAACGTTCGGAGCCCTCCATTCGTTCTCGTTCTTCCGTGCATGCTTACTGGCGCATTCCTTAGTGTCAACGGGGAATACCTTCGTTGTTGGATCATTCTCTGACAATATTCTAATTTTCTGAGATACTGAATTTGGGATTTTCCTTAGTCGTCAGTTATAATCATCAAAATTAAAAGAAATAAACATGTGAAATATATCAGTCTGTGTGTACTGATTGAATATAATATACAAGTTTCACTTTTTGAATGGAATCTGGAAGCCCCCTTTAATAAGGGGCTATTTTACACAATAAAGGACTTGTCAAAAACTGCCTCTTGTTTTTTTTTTAACACTTTAATCCTTTTTTGGTGAATGGGTAGGGGTACATTGTACCCCATACCTATTCACATGGGGGGGGTCAGGATCTGGGGGCCCCCTTATTAACCACTTGCCGACCGCCAACCGCAGGTTGATGGCGACAAAGTGGTTCGATATCGCAAACCGCCGTCATACGGCAGCGGCTGCGAGTTCGCGCACTGTGAGCGCGCGCGCGCCGCCGGAGGCACGCCCGCACGCTCACTGTGTTCGGGGGGGGCCAGGGAGCGGGTGCCGTGGACTCGATCTCCGCCGCCCCCCGCACTGAAAGAACGGAGGTCCGTGTAAGTAAACACGGACCTCCGTTCTGTGAGAGGGGGAAGGGTTGTGATCACAGCCTTCCTCTACATGGAAGCTGTGATCACTTCCCTTCCCCTGATAGGGCAGCCCCCATACAGTAAGAACACGCTCAGGGAACACAGTTAACCCTTAGAGCGCCCCCTGCAGGTTAACCCCTTCACTGCCAATGGCATTTACACAGTAATCAGTGCATTTTTATAGCACTGATCGCTGTATAAATGCCAATGGTCCCAAAAAAGTGTCAAAATGGTCCAACATGTCTGCCCCAATAGCGCAGTACCGCCAAAAATCGCAGATTGCCGCCATTACTTGTAAAAAAAAAATAAAAATAAAAACCCCAAAAATGAATTCCCATCATCCGTAAACGCAACCACTTTTGCGCAAACCAATAAACGCCGATTGCGATTTTTTTTATCGCAAATATGAGGAAGAATATAAATCGGCCAAAACCAATGAAAAAAAAGTGTTTTTTTTATATTTTTTTTTTTGGATTTGTATTTTAGCAAAAAGTAAGAAATTTGTTTTTTTTTTTTTGCAAAATTGTTGCTCTTCTTTTGTTTATAGCGGCGATCAGAAAAGACGCAGCGATGATCAAATACCACCAAAAGAAAGCTCTATTTGTGGGAAAAAAAGGACGCAAATTTTGTTTGGGTACAACGTCGCACGACCGCGCAATTGTCAGTTAAAGCGACGCAGCGCCAAATCGCAAAAAAGGCTCTGGTCCTAAAGTGTGAAATCCTTCCGGGGCTGAAGTGGTTAAAGAGGGCTTCCAGATTCCGATAAGCCCCCCCGCCCACAGGGGGTGTGGGGATGAGGCCCTTCTCCCCATCAACATGGGGACAAGGTGCTTTGGGGGCGATCTCAAAACACCCTCCCTCTTCCCGGAGTAGGGGTGTGGGGGACACCCGCCCCCCCGAATAGCCTTAGACCTTCGGGAGAAATTGGTGAAGTCGGGGCCTTCCTAAAGTGTGAAATCCTGGTCTCGGAAAAAACGCTAAACCGCGACGCAGCGAAATTGACTGTTAACGCGCCAGCACGCTGCAACATGGGTTTGTTTTAAACGCAGGAAAAAAAGGGTGTTTATCTCGAAAGAAAACCACCATAAACTAGTAGCGACGCAGAAAAGACTAGCGGCGATATTTGTTTTCTTCTCGTTGTTAAAACGTTTTTTTTTT
>BLSH010408337.1:200577-212646 GCA_018402905.1 Glandirana rugosa
GTATAAATTGGGGAAGTGACGGGGGACGACCAATTGGGGAAGTTACGGTTACTGTAAATATGTCATTAGTCTCTGATTACTGTATAAATGTCATTGGCATTGAAGGGGTTAACCAGCAGGGGGCAGTGAAGGGGTTAAATATGTTCCCTGGGTGTGTTCTAACTGTGGGGGGGCAGGGCTGGCCGGGACATAACAGATCTAACTGATCCCAGTGACAGGGATCAGTAGATCTGCTATGTCCCCTGTCACAGAACGGGGAACCGCCGTGTTTACAACGGCGGTTCCCCGTTCTGAGGCTCCTAAAAGTGATCGGCGGGTCTCGGGCGGACATCGAGTCCACCCGACCCACGGGCACGCGCGCGCGCCGCTGCTGCCGCCAGGGGGCGCGCAGGAGCATGCGCAGTGGAGGACGTCCATGGACGTCCTCCGGGCATTTCAGATCCGCGCTGGAGCCGTACTTTGGCAATAGCGCGGATCTGAAGTGGTTAAATATTATCAGGCCGCCAGATTAGCTCAGCTCTCCCGAATCTACTCTAGGGCAGAGAAACCGGACTGGATTCGGATTGAAAGGCAGGCGGTTCCACTTCATACTATTGACTTCCTCCTTTGGACCCACCCGAAGAAGAGACCGCCTGTCCTATCCCCGACCCTTTCGCACTCCTTTACTTTATGGGATTCTCTACGCCACCACTACGAGTTGGTATCTACCCTAACTCCATTAGCTCACATTTTCCACAATCCGGATTTTCCCCCCGGCCTAGACATTAAAGCATTCCAATGGTGGCTGGATAAGGGGCTGTACCGCATAGGGCACTATTTCTCCACCTCGGGACCCATCACTATGGCCTATTGTATAAGCAAACTAGACATCCCTGCATCTGAAAAATTCAGATTTCAACAAATCTCCCACTTTCTGAAACATATTTGGAGAGAAAAAACTCTCCCCCCCAGAATTACAGATTACGAGACATGGTGTGGCCAGGCCATGGAGCAGAGGGGAGGTATCTCTGTGATATATGCGGCCCTCACTCTCCTGAAAGAAAAGGTCCCATATATGAAACAATGGGAAGAGGATCTCCAGATCTCTTGGGACCTAGATTCATGGAACAAAGCCTTAACTGGCTCCACCAGAGGCATCTTAAACAAGGTTCTTATGGAAGCCAACATAAAAGTTATCACCAGGTGGTATCTCCCCCCACAAATAGAGCCCCTGTGGGGCTCAATGTCGCACATTTGGTGGGAATGCCCGAGGATTAGACCCTTCTGGAGGAAAATCTTTAACCTTATTGAGAAATTAATCAAAACTCAGGTACCCAGATCCCCGGAGATAGCTTTGTTGCACGCCCATATCCCAAACTTATCCAAGTCCAACAGGAATTTAGTCCACTTCATATTAACTGGGGCCAAACTTTCCCTCGCCAAGTCATGGAAAAAACCAAGGGCATCCTTTGCTGCAACGGTTAGGAAAATTTCTTGGATTATGTCCCAGGAAAAGTTAACCAGTATCTTATCAGACACCACCAAACGCTTTGAAGGAACCTGGGAACCTTGGGCAGACTACATTGGAATCTCATTCATCCCAGGTCAAAACCCATAAATAGTTAATACTACTCTTAGCCAACATAGGATGCTTCATCCTTCTTCTCTTTCTCTCTTTCTTCATTCTTCCCTTTCTCCTTCCGTTACTTCAGCTGGAACATGTCTTTTATTTCTATTGATTTTTATTTAGAACGTCTCCCAAACGGGTCCATTCCACCTAACTGGGGGCTATCTGCTGCAGTACCTCATTCTACATACCTACTTGGTTGATGGGCAATGGGCGACCATCCTGAGTATTTGTATCTGGGGGTCTTTCCTTCCCCTTCCCGCACAGAATGTTCCCTTTACGGGGTGCCTGGAGGGCAGGAGCTCCCCAATACAACCTCCCTGGTCGCCGGGGAGGGCCCCTCCATCTATATTATCCTTTTGCCCTATTTATATGTTATATACCCTCGTAGGATTCCTGAACCATTTTATGATGCTATTTAAAACAGGGATAATTAAACGAGGTGCTGTAATTGTTGATATACTCCTATCGCAGTTTACATGTCTTATGTTCTACTGTATTACTACGACTTGTTTACCCTATTGCAAAAAACGAATAAAAACTTTTTGAAAGTAAAAAAAAAGAAAAAAAAAAAAAAAAAGAAAAGATATGATAAAATATTTACAAAAATGAGAGGGTTGTACTCACTCCCCCAGCTCTTATGCAGCTGAGAACAGAGGGGATCTGATCACCTACTCTATATAAAAAGGAAATATATTTATTATGTCTTTTACAGTATAGCTATACAGAAATGTTTTGCCTTTCATTTCTATTTTAAATTGAATGGGTTGTTTTACAACGTGAGGGTTTGCAATAACTTTAACAAATACCATATTACCAAAAGTATTGTGACATTTGCCTTTACATGCACATGAACTTTAATGGCATCCCAGTCTTAGTTCATAGGGTTCAGTATTGAGAGGGCCCGCCCTTTGCAGCTGTAACAGATTCAACTTCGATGTCCGTTGGCGACCCGCGATCGACCTATAGAGATGTAATGTAAACACGGCAGTTCCCAGTTCTTTTAGGGGACATGACAGAGATCTACTGATCCCTGTAATCGGGATCAGTTAGATCGGTCATCCCTGCCAGCCCAGCCCCCACACAGTTAGAACACAGTAAGGGAACACAGTTAACCCCTTGATTGCCCCCCTAGTGTTAACCTCTTCCCTGCCAGTGACATTTATACAGTAATCAGTGGCTTTTTTTTAGCTATGATCGGTGTATACATGTCATTGGTGCCAAAAAAGTGTCAAAAGTGTCCGATCTGTCCGCCACAATATCGCAGTCCCACTAAAAATTGCAGATCGCCGCCATTACCAGTAAAAAATAAAATAATAATAAAAACGCCATAAATCAATTCTCATAGTTTGTAGATGTGATAACTTTTGTGCAACCCAATCAATAAACACTTATTGCGATTTTATTTACCAAAAATATGTAGAAGAATACATTTTGGCCTAAACTGATGAATAAATTCGTTTTTTTATATTTTTTTGGATTTGTATTATAGCAAAAAGTAAAAAATATTGGGTTTTTATCAAAATTGTCACTGTTTATAGCACAAAAAAAAAACCGCAGAGGTGATCAAATACCACCAAAAGAAAGCTCTATTTGTGGGAAAAAAGGACTTAAATTTTGTTTGGGTACAACGTCGCACGACCAAGCAATTGTCAGCTAACCACTTGCCGACCGCCCGGCGCAGTGTGATGGCGGCAAGGTGGCTCGTTATCATGAAATGCCGTCACCTGACGGCGGCCATGATAACTATCATTGTGAGCACGCGCCACAGGAGGCAGGTAGCAGGTAGAGCGGACTCGATCGCCGCCAGCTACCCTTGATGGTGCCCCTGCAGTGAAAGAACGGAGGTCCGTGTATGTAAACACGGATCTCCATTCTGACAGTGGGGGAAGGACTGTGATCACAGGCTTCCTGTATATGGAAGCCGTGATCACTCCCCTCCCCCTGCCAGCCCAGCACCAATACAGTTAGATCACAGTGAGGGAACACAGAAGATCGCCACCATTACTAGTAAAAAAAAACAACCCAGAAATGAATTCTCATCATCCGTAAATGTGGCAACTTTTGCGCAAACCAAGCAATAAATGCCGATTGCGATTTTTTTAACCAAAAATATGAGGAAGAATATAAATCGGCCAAAACCAATAAAAAAAAAAAATTTTTTATATATTTTTTTTTGGGTTTGTATTTTAGCAAAAAGTAAGAAAAACTGGGGGTTTTTTTGCAAAATTGTCACTCTTTTTTTATTTATAGCGGCGGTCAGAAATGATGCAGAGGGGATCAAATACCACCAAAAGAAAGCTCTATTTGTGGGGGGAAAAGGACGCAAATTTTGTTTGGGTACAAAGTCGCACAACAGCGCAATTGTCAGTTAAAGTGACGCAGTGCCGAATCGCAAAAAGTGCTCTAGTCCTAAAGTGTGAAATCCTTCCGGGGCTGAAGTGGTTAAAGCAACGCAGTGCCATATCGCAAAAAGTGCTCTGGTCACGAAGGGGGCAAAGCATTCCAGGGCTGAATTGGTTAAAGTTTATTATGACAAATGTGCTCCTGGGGGTCCACATACGAGTCATTGAGAAACTCCGCTATAAACAACCTTTTCAGCTGGCTTCATTCTGCTAAATCAGCATGCTCCCTCTAGCGGAAATTACATACAATTCTAGCAGCTTTACAGTGTTGTGTGAAGGTAATATTTGGAAGCAATGGGTTCTTAAGACTACACTGTATTGCAGCAGAAAAAGCCAAGTGCACTAGCAGACTTGAAGCAACTAAGGGGCTTATTGCATACACATTAGCCAACTGAGTATACTCCTGTTAGCTATTGTAGCTGGAAGAATGGAGAAGTGTGCCTACTCAGTTGATGGAAACCCATTTTAATAATTTTGTAGTAGGATTATATCAATTCTGAATTTATTTTTTTTATATATCTTTAATTAAAGTAATGTTAAACCCTTAGCACTTTCAGCGGCAGATGTAATCACTTACAGAGCATGCAACTTCTTCATTTTTTTAATCCTTGCCTACGTAGGCTGGTATCACAATCACTGCCCCAAATTTCCTGTTTCAGGGTGGCTCCTTTCTCTTGCAGTGTCCTATGGAGCCACTCTTACATGCAAAGACTAGAGTTGTGTCTTTCTACACACTGTGCATCAATAGAAACAAACAACCCAGACCCCAGTACTTTCCTGCTCCTCCCCTCTTCATTCCCCAAGCTAACAGACTGGCCAAAGACTACACTGTCCAGTGTTAACTCTTTCCTGTGAAGACCAGATGTTCAGAGAAACACCACTGAGAGAGCAGGAGCCACAGCAGCATTTAAAGTTGTAGACATTTAGTGTTGATGTTTAAGTACCTCTCTGTGTCAGAAAACATGCCCAACGTTGTTTCGGGTAGCTTAGGAAGTCATGGCAGGGATCCTTCCAGCATCACTGGAAGTACTGGCAGAGATTCTGTGAGTGTCATTGGAAGTACTGGACAGGGCGCTGGAAGTCCTGGCAGGGATTCTGCAAACAGTACTGGCAGAGATTCTGTGAGTGCCATTGGAAGTACTGGAAAGGATACTGGAAGTCCTGACAGGGATTCTGGAAGCAACATTACAAGTACTGGCAGGGATTCTGGAAGCTGGAAGCCCTTGCAGGGATTCTGCAAACAGTACTGGAAGTACTGGCAGAGATTCTGCGAGTGCTATTGGAAGTACTGATAAGGACACTGGAAGTACTGGCACAGATTCTGTGAGTGCCATTTGAAGTACTGGAAAGGATACTGGAAGTCCTGGCAGGGATTCTACAAGCAGCATTGCAAGTGCTGGCAAACATTCTGGAAGTCCTGACAGGGATCCTCCCAGCATCACTGGAGGTACTGGCACAGATTCTGTAAGTGCCATTGTAAGTACTGGAAAGAATGCTGGAAGTTGTGGCAGGGATTCTACAAGCAGCATTGCAAATATTGGCAGGGATTCTGAAAGTCCTGCCAGAAATCCTGATGGACCTGAAGGTCACAGGAGTTCTGGAAATGCAGAGATTGAAGGTGTAGGGGCATGTCCACGAAATGCAAACATAAGCAGTGAAACATGCTCCTTAGCTGCTTAGAGGAGTCACAAAACCCTTTGCAGATCAAATACAATGCAACTATCTCTTTTTTAGAAGCGTAGGCTATGATAGCTCTTAACATAAAACACACTGCTTCAAATAGCAGAATTCTGGCTTTTTGGAGAATTTTACCTTTTTCTGATATTTTTTAGATATACCTGTAATAGAGTTTAGGGTTACAGTAATTTTCAGACTTTAGTTTAAAGACACAGGGCAGTTGCTCTGTTGACGTCAGCATTACATTTCTGTTGAACAGGTACTGCTTCAGTGCTTCCATTTTGTTTCTGCGGTGCATTAAGTACGTGGAGTTCCCAAGATTCCATCCCAGCAGCTGCCCATTCCTTCGTTCAGAAGCTGTGCAAATATATAGGACACATCTTGAGGAGTCAGCTGCTGGAAAGAGACATCTGACCTAGTTTTCAGCTTTATTATACTAAATCCTCTTTCAGGAAACATTCCAGCTGTGAGATGAACAAAATCCTTAATATGGGAGCTGGATGGTGGTAAGTAAAGAACACATGGAGAATTAAGAATGTTGGCGAGAGTTTAAAGGTGGTGAACATTCTGAGCCCTGTGCATGATTATTAAAGGGCACCTGAGCATTTAAACAGCAGAACACATACGTATTTAGTTATGTAACCCTCACACCCACTCCCCGCTAAGGTAAATCTAAGGACACATAACCACAGAGCTCAGTGTTGCCTGGAGATGTAGCAAGAATCACAGAAACTGGTGTACAAATAAAATCTCAGTGCTTTATTTCAGCAAACATGACATATAAATGTAAAATGACATTCAGACTCTCAATAGCCCCTGAAGAGGAAATGAACTCTGGAAGTTGTTGATAAAAAAGGCAGGCAGAAAGCAAAGTATTAGTCATGAGTATTGCCGGTGATTTTTCTGTCACTGAGGTTTTCCCCATTACTGACTTACCATGTATTACTCTGCCCTGTTTATGGAGGAGCCATGTTGGCAGAGACAGGGTTTTGCTTCCTCAGAACCTCCAGCAAGGAGAAAAGTGGGCTGCACAATAGTGATTAAGTCCAAACCCAGAAGATAGCCATCATTGCTGGGCAAATGAGCGGCAGGCAGGAGATTCCCTGACCCAAAGCTGCACATATACAAAGGAGCATCATTGAGCTAATATGGTCAAATGCATAGCTCCCAACTGCCCTCATTTAGAAGGACTGTCCCTCCTTTGGAAACAAACCTCACGGCCCTCTTTCTTCCTCAGCGAGCAGAGGAGAGTCTTGACATCCTAGGCTATGGGGTTGTGTGTTTCTATTAATGCACACAAAGTAGGAAGGCATAATTCTAGTCCCTATACCAGGCCCGGATTGGCCATAGGGCAGACTGAGCATTTGCCCGGTGGGCCGTGGCTTGTTTATGACCAGGCTGCACAGCGGGAGGTAAGCGGCGACCGCGGCCTGGACAGGGTTAACACAGGCCACGGCTGCCGCTCACCTAATGCTATGCGCCCATGCCTGTGTTTCCTCCGAGGTTGATGGCTGCATAGGCTGAGATGCGTGTCTCTCTCACACACAGCTCAGCCTCAGAGCCGATGCTGACAGTTCCGGTCTCCGCTCTATGCTCTGATGGACTGCTCCTCCTACCACCCCTCTACTCCTGTGTCTACCCCGCCCACACTCCCTGTGGGTTTATGAGCGGATAGTTTGAAGAAGAGAAAAGCTGCATATAGCCTGTGCCTGAGCCTCAATCCTGCCTCCCATTGTATAAAACTAATTTACATAGTTAGTCAGGTTAAAAAAAGACACAACCAAAAAAAAAAAAAATTATACATAACCAAATAATCCCATATACAATCCTTCACCCACAGTTGATCCAGAGGAAGGCAAAAAAAACTCCAGCAAAGCATGATCCAATTTGCTATAACGGGGGAAAAAATTTCTCCCTGGTCCCCCGAGAGGATACACCCTGGATCAACTTTACCTAAAAATGTTATATTATTTACATTAAGGAAAGAATCCAGGCCTCTTTTAGAGCAATCAACCGTGCTGGCCAAAACCACCTATGGAGGGAGTCTATTCCACATTTTCACAGCTCTTACTGTGAAGAAACCTTTCCGTATTTGTAGATTAAATCTTTTTTCCTCTAGACGTAAAGAGTGCCCCCTTGTCCTTTGTGATGACCTTAAAGTAAATAACTCAACACCAAGTTCACTATATGGACCACTTATATATTTGTACATGTTGATCATATCCCCTCCTCTTCTCAAGAAAGAATACATTTAGTTCCTCTAATCTTTCCTCATAGCTGAGCTCCTCCATGCCTTTTATTAGTTTGGTTGCCCTTCTCTGCACTTTCTTCAGTTCCTGATATCCTTTTTGAGAACTGGTGCCCAAGACTGAACTGCATATTCCAGATGAGGTCTTACTAATGATTTGTACAGGGGCAAAATAATGTCTCTATCTCTGGAGTCCATACCTCTCTTAATACAAGAAAGGATTTTGCTTGCTTTGGAAACCGCAGCTTGGCATTGCATGCCATTATTAAGCTTATGATCTACCAAAACCTCCAGATCCTTCTTCAGTATGGATTCCCCCAGTTGTACTCCCCCTAGAATGTATGATGCATGCATATTCTTAGCCCCAAAGTGCATAACTTTACATTTGTCAACATTAAACCTCGTTTGCCACATAGTCGCCCAATTAGACAGTGCATTCAGGTCTGCTTGTAAGTTGGAGACATCCTGCAAGGACGTTATTCCACTGCATAGCTTGGTTTAACCACCTCTCACCCGCACTATAACCAAATGATGGCTACAGCGCGTGCTTTAATTGCCGGGAGGCTATCAATAGATGACTCCCGAGTCTATGAGACTCGGCTAATCACAGATCGGAGTAATTGGCCGGTCTCGGCCCCTTACCACATGATCAGCTGTCAGCCAATGACGGCTGATCACATGATGTAAACAGAAGATCGGTAACCGTTTTTTTTCCCTCCGATCACCGGCTTCTGTCAGAGGGACATAGGTCCCTCACACAGAGAGCCACGGCTGCCTCATGTGTGTCCACCAATGCCACCTGCCAGTGCCACCTGTCAGTACCCACTTGTGCCACAGTGCCACCTACCTTTGCCCACCAGTGCCACCCATCCATGGCCACGAGTGCTGCCAATCAATGTCCATCAGTGCCTCATCATCAGTGCTGACTATCATTGCTGCCTATCATTGTCACCTACCAGTGCCCATCAGTGCCACCCATCAGTGCCACCTATCAGTGTCACCTATCAGTGCCACTTATCAGTGCCATTTAGTGCCACCTATCAGTGCCCTTCAGTGTCGCCCAGTGCCAACCATCAGTGCAGCCTATCAGTGCCCATCAATGAAGGAGAAAAATTACCTGTTTTCAAAATTTTATAACAAACTATGAAACTGTTTTGTTTTGTTTTTTTTCAAAAATATCAGTCTTTTTTTCATTTTTTTTTTTAGCAAAAACTAAAAAAAAACAGCAGTGATTAAATACCACCAAAAGAAAGCTCTATTTGTAGGGAAAAACAATTATAAAAATTGCATATGGGTACAGTGTTGCATGACTGCGCAATTGTCATTCAAAGTGCGACAGTGCTGAAAGCTGAAAATTTGCCTGGGCAGGAATGGGGTTGAAGTAACCAGTAAGCAAGTGGTTAAGGGGTGCTCTGTGGACTCTGATGCGGGGGGGCTTTGGTGAGCAGAGACCCCCTTACATCAGCGTTCAACAGCATTCCCCCTTAAATCAGTGTTCTCAGAACACCCCCACCTTAAATAAGGGTTCCCCTTTACATTGGAGTCCACAGAGCTCCCCCTTACAGTAAGTGGAAATTCTGCAGACTCTAAGGGGGTCTCTGATGTAAGGGGGGTCTATGCAGACTCTGATGTAAGGGGGGTCTATGTGGACTCTAATGTAAGAGGGGTCTATGCGGACTCTGATGTAAGAGGGTTCTGTGTGGACTCTGATGTAAGGGCAGTCTGTGCAGACTCTGATGTAAGGGGGATGTGCGGACTCTGATGAAAGGGGGTCTATGTGGACTCTGATGTAAAGGAGGTCTGTGCAGACCCTGATTCAGGGGGGGGTCTGTGCAGACTCTGATGTAAGGGGGTCTGTGCGGACTCTAATGTAAAGGGGTCTGTGCGAACTCTGATGTAAGGGGGTCTTTGTGGACTCTGATGTAAGGGGGCTGTGAGGACTCTGATGTAAGGGGGGCTGTGTGGACTCTGATGTAAGGGGGGCTGTGTGGACTCTGATGTAAGGGGGGCTGTATGGACTCTGATGTAAAGGGGGGTCTGTGCGGACTGTGATGTAAGGGGGGTCTGTGTGGACTGTGATGTAAGGGGGGGTCTGTACTGACTCTGATGTGAGGAGGGGCTGTGCGGACTCTGATGTAAGGGGGATCTATGCGGACTCTGATGTAAGGGGGATCTGTGCAGACTCTGATGTAAGGGGGTGTCTGTGTGGACTCTGATGTAAGGGGCCTGTACACTGATTACATTGTATATGTATATACTAGAATGTATATATATTAATACACCGCCTGAAGTGTACTATATATTGTTACTTAAATACTTATTTTTCAGCAATGCCTTAACCCTCTTGGGTATGGAGTTCACCAGAGCTTCACAGGTTGCCACTGGAGTCTTCTTCCACTCCTCCATGATGACATCACTGAGCTGGTTGATGTTATAGACCTTGCGCTCTTCCATTTGAGGATGCCCCACAGATGCTCAATAGGGTTTAGGTCTGGAGACATGCTTAGCCAGTCCATTACCCTCAGCTTCTTTAGCAAGGCAGTAGTCATCTTGGAGGTGTGTTTGGGGTTGTTATCATGTTTGAATACTGCCCTGTGGCCCAGTCTCCAAAGGGAGGGGATCATGCTCTGCCTCAGTATGTCACAGTACATGTTGGCATTCATGACTCCTTCGATGAACTGTAGCTCCCCAGTGCCGGCAGCACTCATGTAGCCCCAGGCCATTATACTCCCACCACCATGCTTGACTGTAGGCAAGACACCCTTGTCTTTGTACTCCTCACCTGGTTGCCACCACAGATGCTTTTGACACCATCTGAACAAAATAAGTTTATCTTGGTCTTATCAGACCACAGGACATGGTTCCAGTAATCCATGTCTTTAGTCTGCTTGTCTTCAGCAAACTGTTTGCGGGTTTCTTGTGCATCATCTTTAGAAGAGGCTGCCTTCTGGGGTGACAGCCATGCAGACCATTTTGATGCAGTGTGCGGCGTATGGTCTGAGCACTGATCAGCTGATCCCCCACCCCTTCAACCTCTGCAGCAATGCTGGCAGCACTCATACGTCTATTTTCCAAAGACAACCTCTGGATATGACGCTGAGCATGTGCACTCAACTTCTTTGGTCGGCCATGGCAAGGCTTGTTCTGAGTGAAACCAATCCTGTTAAACCGCTGTGTGGTCTTGGCCACCATGCTGCAGCTTAGTTTCAGTGTCTTGGCAATCTTCTTATAGCCTTGGCAATTTTTATGTAGACCTAAAATAAGGATATATTCAGCACAAGTCTCTAAAGCATATAAATACACAGCAAGCTAAACACTAAAGGTAAAATTCACAAACCTCATAAAAATATGAAATCATAAAGTGCAGCGCTATTGTCACGTACCTGATGGACGAGTCTAGCTTATGCAGGGGACAACCTCTCTTGCGGCCCTGGTTCGAGAACCCCTGGTAATGCTGACAGGGAGTTCTGGAGCACAAGGGGGCACATGGGCTGGACTGGATCACTGGTGGTAGGTGAGGGTCCACTGAAGCTAGTGCTTGGCAGAAGAATGGTGGTGCAATCCGGGTGGGTAACCGGTTGGCAGTGTGGTACAGGTTGAGCAGGCAGGTGGGTAGTCAGGTACAAGCAAGGTTGGCAATGTGCGGGCAGCGGAGGTACAAAGGAGCAGGCAAAAGAGTAGTCGTAGACAGGCTGGGGGTCAGTGCAGGCAGAAAGCCAAGTAAAGCCGGGGTCACAGGGACAGGAAAGTCTCTTCAGAGTAAACACAGAGGTCACAGGTTGCAGGAACAATGTAGAATGGACAGCACCGATTGCAGGGTGCTGTCAGCTTAAATGGCCAAATCCCAGAAGACCTCTTCTGTGGGCCGGTTCTCTCGGACAAACCCGTAGGCCTCCGACGGGGAACCCCCCCTGTTACATTCCTTGGTAGGCCCCGGTAACCTTACGGATACACGCCCACGTGTATCGTACACGCGTGCGGGCACGCGCACACGGACACGCGCACGTATACGTGGCCGTTAAAACCGGTAAATTCGACTGTCGTGGGACGTTAGCCACGACAGGTAAGATGTAACAAGGACGTTGGACACTGGAGACACAAATGAGACTTCTCTGAAAGGACAGGGACACTGG
>BLSH010408337.1:212656-234123 GCA_018402905.1 Glandirana rugosa
GAGGTCTTGAGGGACAGTCGTAATGGTCCCCAAGAACTTGGTCCCGGCGTTCTCTCCGAGGTCTTGAGACAACCTCTGGATATGACGCTGAGCATGTGCACTCAACTTCTTTGGTCGGCCATGGCAAGGCTTGTTCTGAGTGAAACCAATCCTGTTAAACCGCTGTGTGGTCTTGGCCACCATGCTGCAGCTTAGTTTCAGTGTCTTGGCAATCTTCTTATAGCCTTGGCAATTTTTATGTAGACCTAAAATAAGGATATATTCAGCACAAGTCTCTAAAGCATATAAATACACAGCAAGCTAAACACTAAAGGTAAAATTCACAAACCTCATAAAAATATGAAATCATAAAGTGCAGCGCTATTGTCACGTACCTGATGGACGAGTCTAGCTTATGCAGGGGACAACCTCTCTTGCGGCCCTGGTTCAAGAACCCCTGGTAATGCTGACAGGGAGTTCTGGAGCACAAGGGGGCACATGGGCTGGACTGGATCACTGGTGGTAGGTGAGGGTCCACTGAAGCTAGTGCTTGGCAGAAGAATGGTGGTGCAATCCGGGTGGGTAACTGGCTGGCAGTGTGGTACAGGTTGAGCAGGCAGGTGGGTAGTCAGGTACAAGCAAGGTTGGCAATGTGCGGGCAGCGGAGGTACAAAGGAGCAGGCAAAAGAGTAGTCATAGACAGGCTGGGGGTCAGTGCAGGCAGAAAGCCAAGTAAAGCCAGGGTCACAGGGACAGGAAAGTCTCTTCAGAGTAAACACAGAGGTCACAGGTTGCAGGAACAATGTAGAATGGACAGCACCGATTGCAGGGTGCTGTCAGCTTAAATGGCCATTTTGGCGCCATTGCCGGTGCATATGCACGCGCACAGGCACACGCACACGCGCACGGGCGTGCGCACATGCTATGTGCACCCGCACATAGGCATTCCAATGGCCCCGGATGGTTCCTTACATTGTCCCCCCCAAGGGGCAGCCTCCGGATGCCCAAACAGGCTCTCTTGGCCGGGTGTCTTCTCCAGAAGACCCTAATTAACTCTCCGGCATGCAGGTTATCTTCTGGCTCCCAAGAGCTCTCTTCGGGCCCATAGCCCTTCCACTTCACCAGGAATTGCAAGATGCTTCCTCTTCTCCTGCAGTCGAGGATGGTTTCCACCTCAAACTCCTCCTCTCCGTCCACCAAGACCGGTTCTGGTGGGGCCCAGGGAAGAGATCCTTCACTACTGGTTCGAGCAAATTCACATGGAAGACCGGGTAAATGTGAAATGAAGGAGGTAGATCCAGCTCGTAAGCCACTCTGTTAATTTTCCTCTTAATTGGCAAGGGCCCGATGTACCTTGGCCCAAGCTTTTTGGAGGGGCAGGTCAATCTCAGATTTTTTGTGGACAACCAGACCCGCTGACCAGATTGGAGTTCTAGTTCTCCTCATCTCCCCTTGTCAAAATTTCTCTTCTTAATAGCCTGAGTCTGGGAGAGAGTCTCCTGGAGAAGCTTACAAAAAGGAGAAGGCAGGCGCGCCTCTAAGTGTAAACCGTAATTTTTTATTATAACAAGAAGTGCAAAGGTACTCACAAAGGTAGTAGTGCAAATCGCGTTGCAGTGTCAGCCACTGCGGGCTTGATGTCCATACTTCTGGCCAGTGCAGCCTTGGTGTGAACTTATCTGGACTTGATCCCTCCCATTGTATTAGATAAGTAGCCATTACCATACATTTTGGTTGTTACCATAGTATCTGCGCTGACAATTGGTCATTTCCTGAAGAAGCTTGTTTTTTTCCAATAATTGAGTGATTTCCAGAACAGCAGGAACGGTACTCTCTGTTAACAGGTCAGGTAGAAAAGTAGGATGGTAGCCGAGGTTCGCCCAGAACGGGGATTGTTTGATGGCAGAATGAACTGAGTTATTGTAGGCGAACTCGGCTACCGGCAGCAGGGAAACCCAGTCATCCTGGGAGTATGAGGAGTAGCACTGGAGGTCCTGTTCGAGGGTCTGGTTGGTCCTCTCCTTTTGACCGTTAGACTGCGGATGATATGCTGAGGAGAAGGCCAGGTCAATTCCCAGAGAGGAGCCTAGGGATCTCCATAAACGGGATGTAAACTGCACTCCCCGGTCTGATACTGTTGAGAGGAAGTCCGTGTAGACAGATCACCTCCTTTATGAACGTTTCTGCAATTTCAGCTGCCGAAGGGGTGCTGTTCATGGGTATAAAATGGGCCATCTTTGTGAGGCGATCCACCACCACCGGAATAGTGTGGAAGCCTGCAGATGGCGGCTGCTCGACTATAAAGTCCATTGAGATCTGGGACCATGGTCGTTCTGGAATAGGCAGTGGGTTAATTAGGCCCCATGCCTTGGACTTTTCCGTCTTCTTCTTGGCACAGACAGGACAAGCACTCACATAGTCCCTGCAGTCTTCATTTAACCACTTCACCCCCAGCGCCGTAAATAGGTGGCGGCTACTTTGAGTGGATGGTACTGGGTCCATGGTGATTTCAGAGGTGGAGATGTTAAAACCCAGGAAGGAAATGCTGGTGCACTGAAAGGCGCATTTTTCCGCTTTGGCATATAGACCATGTTGTCGGAGGCGGGTAAGCACACTTTTTACATGCCTGTGGTGCTCTTCCAGTGAGGGGGAGAAAAGTACAATGTCGTCCAAATAGACAACTACAAACTGGTCCAGGTAGTCCCAAAAGACATTGTCCACCAAGTGCTGGAATGTCGCGCGGGCGTTGCACAATCCAAAGGGCATCACGAGATACTCATAATGACCGAACCGAGTTCGGAATGCCGTCTTCCACTCATCCCTTCACGGATGCGAATAAGGTTATACGCCCCACGGAGGTCCAGCTTCGTGAAGACAGTTGCTGTTCCAAGCCTCTGAAAAAGCTTGGGGACCAAATAGGTGGCGGCTACTTTGAGTGGATGGTACCGGGTTATAGCCTGAAGCTGCAGGCTATATCCCAGTACCATTTTTTAGAGCGGACGGTCGGCTATCCGGGGATGATGGCCGATCTGGCTCCGGAGCTGCTCGATCGTTATCCCCGGGGGTGGGAGGGGACATCCCCCCTCCTCCCGCCGCTCTTCTCCAGCCTCCCGTCCCACCGGGAGACCGGAGCTACAATCTGGCGCGTCCGCCGGCTCAGAGGAGACCTGAAGGAAGCGTCACTTCCGGTTTACTCAGCGGCTAACAGCACCGTTTTTAAAAAAAATGACAGTATTCAGAATCGCCATTTTTGGCGATCTGAATACTGTGAAGTGTAAAGGAGGGATGGGGGTCTTTTAGACCCCCCATCCTTCCATAAAGAGTACCTGTCACCATATATTATTATCACAAGGGATGTTTACATTCCTTGTGATAGCAATAAAAGTGATCAGATTTTTTTTTAGTTTAATATCTTTTTTATTAAAAAAATGTAAAGTTTTACAAATCAACATATCATAGAATCAGGACAAGAGAATTACATAGATAGTAAGTATGGCACACTTATGTGGACAGGCAGGTAGATGTAGTAGAGTGTGAGCATTAAGACACAACGGTGGTGGTCAAGTGCCCGCAGACCCCAGGGGGGCCGGCGGGCTTGACCAGTCACACTATCAAACATATCTGTCCAGGTAACAATGCTCTACATCCCGAAGGATCATGGAGTGGTCAGTATGATAGGATAAGATAAAGAAAAGTACTAGTAGGGAGAATAGGAAAATTAAAATGAAAATAGAGTCCGTAGAGGGAAATAGAGTCTCCAGAAAAGAGTAGGAAGGGAAGAGGGGCGGGTTTGGAAAGCGAGCGGTAGGGGATATGAGGGGTAAAAAAGAGGTGGGTGGGGGGGAGGGGTGCATGGCCAGAGCAGGGAAAAATCTATGATATACACTTATGCCGATATACAACTATCAACCTTACAAGGACAACAAATTAGAGTACTCAGACGAAAATGTGAAGGCGAACCAGCCGGCCCATATCTTGTTGGCTGTTGAAGCCCTGAGGGAGTATGTAAGGTCCTCCATGTGATATAGAAAATCAACCATTTCCAACCATTGCTGAATGGTAGGGATGGTGTCGGTTTTCCAATGGTGTGGAATAAGTGCTTTAGCAGCGTTTAGGAGATGGGGGGGTCATAGATTTCTTATATCGGCCAACTGGTTCATCTGTACAATGAAAGAGGATGACCCAAGGGTCATTCTTAATGGGGAAGCCCTGGATTTTCTCCATCCAGTGTAGAACCGAAGACCAGAAAGGTTGAATCTTTGGACAGTGCCACCAGATGTGGCCGTGCGTGGCAATCGCTCCGCACCCTCTCCAACATAAGGCCGAAAACTCTGGGAATATTCTGTGGAGAGTAGAGGGGGTGAGGTGCCACCTGGTCAGTATTTTATAGTTGACTTCAGCTGTCTTGGATGCAATGGAGGAGGTATGGGTAAGCTGTAGGACTGTTGAGCGTTGGGTATCGGAGAGAGGTTGTTGTAAGTCCGTTTCCCATGCTTTCAAAAAGAAGGGCGGTTTATGGTCCTCCAGCTCCATCAGGGCTTTGTAGAATAGCGATATGGTATTAGTTGGCGGTTGATTGGGCGCCAGAATTTTTTCTATCGGTGTGAGTTCAGAGAGGGAGCGAAGAGGCTTCTGAAGCGCCATAACAAATCGTGATAGCTGAAATGTCTCCAGTGGTCCATAAAGGTTGGTGTGGGAGTATGTGAGAAAGCTCCTAGGGGGGCTATGTCCCCAGCGGTAATCACTTGGTGTAACAACGCATCTGAGTTGGGCAGCCAGGAGCAGAACTGCGGGTCCAGTTGACCAGGAGCAAAAAATGAGTGGCCCATCAAAAGCATTAGCGGTGAATTATAGGACCACCCGTACACTTTGTGTATATAGTCCCATGCATCCAGGGTGGACCGGGTTAGAGGAGATGCTTGCATCGAGATTGATCTATGAGCTTTTGGTACCTAAATTTGCCCGAAAGTATCTGCATGACACAAGTCCCGCTCCAGCTGGACCCATAACTTGGACGTAGCATTGTGTTTCCAATCAGATATTCTCTGAAGTATTACCGCTATATGATATTTCTTAAAATCCGGAAGTGCGAGCCCCCCCGAGCATTTGCGTCTATAGAGAGTCATTCTGTAGATGCGTGGGCATTTTCTTCTCAAAACAAAGCGGAGGATGACAGAGGATAATAGGGAAAAAAAACCTGGTGGGATTTTATATGGGATCATCTGCATTAGGAAGAGCACCCTAGGCAACACGTTCATCTTCACTACGTTAATCCTACCCAACCAGGAGCAAGCCAAATGGTTCCATCTATTTAAGTCTTGTTTAACTGAGTTTAAAAGAGGAATGAAGTTAGCAGAGAATAGATCTGCTATTGAGGGAATTAGATGAAGGCCGGGGTATTTCAGTGAGCGGGACTGCCACGTGAAGGGAAGAGTGGGCTTTAGATTGTCAACCACCTTTTTGGGGACGGATATGTTGAGTATTTCTGACTAAGTAAGGTTAATTTTAAAATTGGAGATTGATCCAAAGGATTTTAGGGCCAATAATAAGTTGGGGAGGGTGACCGTGGGTTGTTGAATGTAAAATAATATGTCGTCTGCGTATGCAGCGTATTTGTGTTCAAATTTGTTGATGTGTATACCGTGGATATTGGGGTTAAGCCAAATTGTTGCTAACAGGGGTTCCAAGGACAGGGCGAATAGGATAGGAGATAGGGGGCATCCCTGTCTGGTGCCATTAAACAGGGTGAAGGGGTCACTGAGGGTGCCATTAATGCGTATTTGTGCAGTGGGTGAGCTGTATAAGGCTTTAATCATGTTTAGCATCTTCATCTGTATCCCGAGGTGAGATAGTGTGGCTATCAGATACTCCCAGTCCACCCTGTCGAACGCCTTTTCGGCGTCGGTCGACAGTAACAGGGTGGGCTGGGAGACCGCCCGGACATGAGCCATCAAAGAAAGGGTGTGGAGGGCATTATCACGTGCTTCCCTCCCGGGGATGAACCCAGTCTGTTCACTAGATACCCATTGGGGATTGAGGGGGAGGAGACGATTGGCCAGAGCCTCAGCATATACTTTTGCATCAATGTTTAATAAAGATATTGGCCTATAGCTGCCGCATAAGCTTGAGTCTTTCCCTTGCTTGGGCAAGACTGTGATATGAGCATGCAAGGTCTCTGGTCTCGGGTTCTTCCCCTCAGCAAAAGTTCTGGTGTATCTAGCTAAGTAAGGGATAAGGATGTCTTGGAATGTGCGATAATACGAAACGGTGAAACCGTCCGGCCCGGGTGCTTTGCCCTTCGCCATGGATTTCAACGCTCCCTTCAATTCGTCTGCAGCTATGTCGGTTTCTAGAGAGGCAAGGATTGCCTCAGACAGTTTGGGGAGATTAGCCAGGGTGAGATAATCCTGTAAACGTGAGAAACAAAAAACTCCTGCGCTCAAGAACCTCTACCAGATGCTACATCATATAGCAAGGGCACTCAGTTCAATATGTGGTCTCTGTGAACATGGTGGTAACTTAGCACCTTGTGGTCTTGCTGCCCCTCTCTGGATCATGGGAATCCAAATACACTGAAGAGAGAACACAAACAAGAAGGGCGCACCGACCTCGTGCAATACCATTAAAAAGTATTTTTTAAAAATATTGAATAAAATCCATATACTCACAAACGGAGCAAGTGACAAGGCATACACCTCCAACGGAGTAGACACGCCACGCCTCAGCAGAGAGACCAGACGGTGTCTGTATGGCTAGGCTGACGCGTTTCCAGGGTGAACCCTCTTCATCAGAGAGGTGCGGCCATTCCTGGAGGCGATGAGACACGACGGGACGCCCCAGCGATACTGGATCGAATTGCTACGCAGTTTCTCCAGTAGAGGCCGCAGGGCCCTGCGGCGATCCAGCGTCTCCCTGGCCAGGTCCGGGTAGAAAGAAAGTGAAGCTCCATCAAAGTCCAATGTCAAGGCCTCCCTCGTCTTCCGCATAATGAGCTCCTTTTCCTCATAGTAATGTAAGCGGCAGATGACGTCCCTGGCAGGGGCCGTTGATGTCGAGTTACGGGGGCGCAAGGCCCTGTGCACTCTGTCAAGCTTGAGCGGGTAGTCAGCCGCATTGCCCAGTAGTTGGTTAAAGATGCCACGGACTGACGGTAATAGGTCCTCGTCTCCGGTGTTTCCGGGAGCCCCCGGATCCTTATATTGTTCCTGCGCCACCAGTTTTCTTGGTCCTCCAGCTTGTACAGGGCCATCCTTTGAGCGAGGGCCAAGCGCTTGTTGGTAGCTTGAAGTTCGCGGATCGCGGAAGCGTGGGAATCGAGGCGTTGTTCAGTCTCTTCTACCCTGCCCAGCACTTGGTTAAGATCGGAGCGGACAGCGGAGACTTCCTTTTTAATGGCGCGCTCCAGATTAAGGAGCATAGAGGGAAGCTCTAGCTTTGTAGGGAGGCCGTTCACCAACGTTGCAACCTCGGAGTGGCTCTGAGAACCCTCCGCTCTGTACGAGCCGCACAAAGAGGCCGGAGAGCTGTGCCTCGATGATTGCTTTTGGCGGGGGGCGGAGCCTAGCTCGCCCGCGTCCAACGAGTCCTCCGGTTCCGAGGCGAGAAATCGCTTAATGGAGCCCAAAGCCGAGTTCTTGAGTGATTGGGATCTTCCCGTCTTCTTTCCCATCTAGGCTAGGTAAAGCCACGGTAGAAAGTGGTGCAAATGTAGTTTACACAAAGGTCTCCGGAGGAGCTCAGGAAAGAGACGTCCTCACAGATCCATGCCGAAGCCACGCCCCCAGATCAATTTTTTTTAAAATAAAACGCAGCAAAGAAAACGTATACGTAAGTCGCACCCGCATATGAACACGGTGTTCAAACCACACATGTGAGGTATCGCCACGATCGCCAGAATGTGAACAATAATTCTAGCAAAAGACCTCCTCTGCACCTCTAACCTGGTTACCGTTAAAAAATTTTAAAGCGTCGCCTATGGAGATTTTTAAGTACCGGACTTTGTCGCCATTCCGTGAGTGTGCACAATTTTCAACTGTAACATGTATGGTATCTATTTACTCGGCGTAACATCCTCTTTCACAATATACAAAAAAATTGGGCTAACTTTACTGTTGTCTTATTTTTTAACTCAAAAAAGTGAAATTTTGCCCAAAAAATCGCGCTTGAAAGACCACTGCGCAAATACCGTGTGACAAAAAGTATTGCAAAGATCGCCATTTTATTCTCTAGGGTGTTTGAAAAATAAATATATATAATGTTTGGGGGTTCTAAGTAATTTTCTAGCAAACAAAACTGTTTTTAACTTGTAACCAACAAATGTAAAAAAGAGCCCCGGTTGGCAAGTGGTTAAGCGAGACCACCAGAAAGAGCGGGAAAGCAGTTCTGCTGTCTTGCAACCACCAAAGTGCCCAGCCAATTTGAGATCATGGCAGAGTCCGAGTGTTGTTAGGCGTAGCTCCTGTGGAACGTAAAGTTGGTTACTGAACCACCACAGCCCATCCTATAATGTGAACGGGGTCCGGCGGCACAGTAAGGCCAGTAAGGGATCGCCTGATCCGGGTAAGAAGGTCTTCCTGGGTTAGTAAGAAACTGTGAGCAGGTAAGATTGTGTCTGCAGGGGAAAGGTCTTCCGAGACATGAAACATTCAGGACAGCGCATCCGGCTTCACATTCTTAGCCCCAGGCCTGTAGGTTATGTGCAACTGGAAACGTGAGAAAAATAGTGCCCACCTTGCCTGCCGAGGTTTGATCCTCTTGCCAGTCCGCAGATACACAAGGTTTTTATGGTCCGTAAAGACCAAATTAGGATGTGAAGTTCCTTCCAGGAGGTACCGCCACTCCTCCAGAGCCGCCTTAATCACCAGCAGTTCCCTGTCACTGACATTTTAGTTCTTCTCTGGTGGTGAAAGTTTCCGGGAGAAGAAAGCGATGGGATGGAGCGAGGCCTTTGGACCTCGTCTCTGTGAGAGGGCTGCTCCTACTGCTGTGTCTGAGGCATCTACTTCTAAGGTTTCGGGCAAGACAGAATCAGGGTGTTTGAGGACAGGAGCAGAAGTGAACAGCTTTTGGAGACTTGAGAAGGCCTTTTGGGCGTTGGGAGTCCAGCGGAAGCGTGAGTCCTGTTTGGTAAGCTGGGTTATGGGCATGATGACTGCCGAGAATCCCTTGATGAATTTCCGTTAAAAGTTTGCAAAGCCGACAAAACGCTGGACTCCCTTCTTGTCAACTGGCGCTGGCCAGTCTAAGATGGCCGAGACCTTCTGCGGGTCCATGGTGATTCCAGAGGTGGAGATGTTAAATCCCAGGAAGGAAATGCTGGTGTACTCAAAGGCGCATTTTTCCACTTTGGCATATTGACCATGTTGTCGGAGGTGGGTAAGCAGACTTTTTACGTCCCTGCGGTGCTCTTCCAGTGAGAGGGAGAAAATTAGAATGTCGTCCAAATAGACAACTACAAACTGGTCCAGGTAGTCCCGGAAGACATTATTCACCAAGTGCTGGAATGTCACGGGGGTGTTGCACAGTCCAAAGGGCATCACGAGATACTCGTAATGACCGAACCGAGTTGAGAATGCCGTCTTCCACTCATCCCTTCACGGATGCTAATAAGGTTATATGCCCCGCGGAGGTCCAGCTTCGTGAAGACAGTTGCTGTTCCAAGCATCTGAAAAAGCTTGGGGACCAAAGGCAGGGGGTACCGGTTCTTGACTGTGATCTGATTAAGATCCTGGTAATCAATGCAGGTCCTAAGGGAATGGTCCTTCTTCTCCACGAAGAAGATCCCTGCTCCTGCTGGTGAGGTAGATGGTCTGATGAACCCTTTTGTCAGGTTTTCGTCCAGGTATGCCTTGAGGGCTACTAATTCCACCTCAGACAAAGGAAAAATCCGACCGAATGGAACCTCAGCCCCTGGTAGGAGGTCAATCAGACAGTCGTATGGCCTGTGCGGGGGGAGGATGTCAGACCCCTTTTTACTAAACACGTCCAGGAAATCGTGATAGGGCACTGGGACAGCCAGGCGGGAGTCCTGCTCGTTATCAGTGTCCAGACAGAGCACAGACGAGGGGTTTTCCTGGGGCTGCGGCAGGCAGTGGTGGAGACAGTAGGAAGAACTAAAGCGTACTTCACCGGTGGCCCAGTTGATGTGGGGGTTGTGAGTCCAGAGCCATGGGAGACCTAGGATGACGGGAAATAGTGGGAACGCGAAGGCATCCAGTAGCAGAGACTCCAAGTGGCCTCCCTCCATCTTGGTAAGCACAGGGATGGTTTCCTGAGTGACAGTGCCAGACTTAATGGTCGACCCATCAGCAAGCCAGACCACCATGGGATGGTCTTTGGTTCGGAGTGGTATCTGATGGTGCGCTGCGAAGGTGGTGTCAACAAAGCAGCTGCACGCACCTGAGTCAAGAATAGCCTGTTCTGGGATATTCCCGCCGGGAAGCTGCAGAAAATAGAAAGGACAAGATGAGCTTTATCACTTGGCAAGTACATCAGTCTCTCAGGGTTAGTGGATGTGCACTTACCGGCCTTGGCGTGGCAGTCCCTCACCAGGTTCCCGGGACCTCTACGGTACAGGCACAGGTTTTGTAACATATGTCTTTGACGTTCCTTGGGGTTTAGCGATGGGCGAAGAAGCCCGATTTGTATGGGCTCCGAGTGGTCTGGAGGAGGTAGTGGACTTGGACCAGGAAAGGTGAGAACTTGGGGCATCATCCAGGCAGGGTTGCCAACCGCCAGTAAATTTACTGACAGTTTGTAAAAATTAGTGATTTATAATATCAGGGTCTAATAATTTGTCATGCTGTGCTGATTTTTTTAAGTGTAAACCAGGCAAATTACTTGATATGGGTATTGTCAGTGTCTCCATGTTGTGTTTAAATATCAATTGTCTTAGTTATCAATAGGAGTTCTGTTATTTTGCAAGCTATCAGTAAAAAATGTGCTCCGCCAGTAAATTTTCTAGATTTTGCCAGTAAAAAACACTGCGCGAGGTTGGCAACACTGCATCCAGGTAAGGCGCGCGGGCCCTGTGGATCTCTTAGCTCTGCGTTCCCGCAGACAACGATCTACCTGGATGGCCAGATTGATCAGAGCATCGAGGGTATGCCAGCTCGCGGGCCAGCTCGTCCTTGAGTGGCTCTGAGAGACCCAGCCTGAATTGATAGCAGGGCCACATCATTCCAGGTGGTGTCTGCGCTCCAGCACTGGAACTCAGAAACATTTTCTTCCACCGTGCGGCAGCCTTGCTGTAAAGCATGAAGGGCTGCTTCCGCAGTGGCCGCCTGATTGGGATCCTCATACAGCTGGGCCATTGCCTGGATAAACCAGTCTAAGCTGGTGGTCTCCAGGGCCTTTTGTTCCAGAAGGTAGTGAGCCCAAGCTTGTGGCTCTTCTAGAAGGGAGATTACCAGTCCCACTTTAGTAGCTTCCAGCAAGAAAGTCAGCGACTGGAGGGCAAAGTATAGTTCGCAGCAATTACAAAATGCCCGATACTTCCTGCGATCCCCTGAGAACCGCTCTGGCATGGGTACCTTGGGCTTAGTTGGCAAAGTCACAATGGTGCGTGGGGCAGACTGGCCGGGACTGGCTGGAGCTGACATGGAGAGAGCTTCCTCCAGGCGGGTGTAACCTTCCTGTAAATTCTTCACAGCTTGGGTTAGCCCCGCAAGGTGTGCACATAAATCGTCCATGGGAGAGGTCCCCTGTGCAAACTCAGACATGGCTGTCCATTACTGTCACGTACCTGGTGGACGGGTCTGGCTTATGCAGGGGACAACCTCTCTTGCGGCCCTGGTTCGAGAACCCCTGGTAGTGCAGACAGGGAGTTCTGGAGCACAAGGGGGCACGAGGGCTGGACTGGATCACTGGTGGTAGGTGAGGGTCCACTGAATCTCTTGCTTGGCAGAAGAACGGTGGTGCAATCTGGGTCGGTAAAACAGGCTGGAGTGCGGTACAGGTGGAGCAGGCAGATGGATAGTCAGGTACAGGCACGGTCGGCAACGTGCGGGCAGCGGAGGTACAAAGGAGCAGGCAAAAGAGTAGTCATAGACAGGCCGGGGTCAGGGCAGGCAGAAAGCAACAAAGTCCAAGTAAAGCTGGGGTCAGAGGTACAGGAAAGTCTCTTCAGAGTAAACGCAGGGGTCGCAGGTAGCAGGAACACTGTAGAACGGACAGCACCAATTGCAGGGTGCTGTCAGCTTAAATGGCCGGTTTGGCGCCATTGCTGGCACATGCGCGCACACACACACACACGCACAGGCGCATGCACACGCTGTGGCATTGCAATGGCCCCGGATGGTTCTTTACAGCTATGCAATAAATACACATGTACAAAGTCATGTATTCATCTAAATGTCCATTTAAAATTCATAGAACATGCAAATTGTTTCATAAGGAGCTACGTATGACATCGCCCGCGGCCATCTTGTTGGTTATCCAGACCTTGTTTGTTATATGCACTGCTCCATGCATGAGTGCTAGAATTGTAAGTGTGATACTTTTTTTCATTTTTATAGTCTTACGGAGAGCACTAGATTTTTTTTTTATTACATTTCCCTACATGTGCCCTTGAAGGAACTCTGCCATGGACATTGGATGTCCATAGGTCTCCATAGGAGGAATATTGTCCCCAGTGGGGAATGTGTGTAATAGACTATCTGGTCTTTACAAGGAGGTGAGCGGCAGTGCTTGACTGCGGTGGAGGAAGTGTACTCCTGCATGTTCATACATAGGAGCACTCTGTAATGGTCATTATCTTTCCCTACACCACGCAGGAGCTTATGAAACTATTTGCATGTTCTATGGAATTTAAATGGACATTTAGATGAATACGTGACCTTTGTACATGTGTATTTTTTCAATAGCGCTGCACTTTATGATTTAACATCTTTATGTAGAGCAATAATTCTTTTTTCAGATCCTTTGAGAGATCTTTGCCATGAGGTGCCATGTTGAACTTCCAGTGACCAGTATGAGATGAGTGAGAGCCATAACACCAAGTTTAACACACCTGCTCCCCATTCACCATCCCCATCTGAGACTTTGTAACACTAACAAATCACATGACACTGGGGAGGGAAAATGGCTAATTGGGTCCAATTGACATTTTCACTTAGGGGTGTACTCACTTTTGTTGCCAGCGGTTTAGACATTAATGGCTGTGTGTTGAGTTATTTTGAGGGGACAGCAAATTGACACTATAATACAAACTGTACACTCACTACTTTACATTGTAGCAAAGTGTAATTTCTTCAGTGTTGTCACATGAAAGATATAATAAAATATTTAAAAAATGTGTGGGTGTACTCACTTTTGTGAGATACTGTATATATAGATTCTTACACTGCCCGCACTGACTGTATATAGGCTACACTGAATGCGCTGTATATATAGCCTACACTGAATGCAGCGTGTATATATATAAGACTATAAATACAGCGCATTCAGTGTAGCCTATATACAGTCAGTGTGGGCAGTGTAAGGATATATATATACTTTATACTGTATAAATATATTCTTACACTGCCCACACTGACTGGTAAGTCAAACAGGTGCAGAAAAATTGGGCCTTGGGTGTTGGTGGTGCCCTAAACCCAAAATATTGTTGGAAGCTAGCATCATCGGGATTCAGGAGGAAAAGCAGCATTGGCAGGCTTCAAGGGATCCCAGATCCCTAGCAAATTCAATCGGAAGGAGTAACTGTGGACAAGGATTCGGTGGAATAGGCCGCTTTGGCAGCTGCATTGGAAGGCAAACTAGTATGAGCCTGGGTGACTAAGGATGGGCTAACGGTTCAAGTTGAACGTGAATTCAATTCGAACATCATGTGTCCGATTGTTTGGGTTTTCCCGAAAATAATTGGGCGTTTGCGGAAACTTCGCGCGCCCCATACAAATGGCGGCGGAATGACGCCCGCTGATTGGCCAAAGCATGCACATGACCTGCATGCTTTGGTCAATTAGCGGGCAGCATGCTGTGAGAGCTTTGCCTTTAGCCAATCACTGCACAGCAGCCTCAATCCACGTCCCACACTATATAAAGTGTATAGAAAGAAATAAAGATAAGAGTTCATAGCAGAGGCCCCACAAAACCATCAAGATCTGAAGATAAGATCTGAAGACCTGAGCAACGTAAGCGACTCATTTCTTCATACAGGAGGCGTCTTAAAGCCATCATTACCAACAAAGGAGTTTGTACCAAGTATTAAATACATTTCAGTTAGCGTGTTCAATACTTTTTCCCCATGTCATTCCATTTAACTACACATAACAAATTTGTTTTGATTTCTTCATATGTATGGATTGCATGGGTTGTTACTGACATGGTGAAAAATAGTTAGTTTACCCTTTGTATGAGCACTGTACAGTGCATATGGTTGCCATAAACACATTTTTTGACACATCACCTACAATTAATGATAGACCTCCAGCATCAGTGACAGTTTCTCCAATAATATCCCCCAGCATCAGTGACAGTTTAAAAATAATTACCCCCAGCATAAATGACAATTTCCATAAAAATAACTACCAGCCTAAGTGCCAGGTTACGCAATAACAACCCAAAGCATTGGTGTCAGTAGCAGCAATAACAACCCATAGCATTGTTGTCAGCAGTAAGGATGGGCTCAGGTGTGTTCGGAACCGAACGTGCCAGAGTCCGCCAGAAAGTGAACCCTGTGCTGCATTAATGCAGTGAGATATTCCCCGATTGCTGCAGCCGTGCATCAGGGAAATGTCTCACTGCCTGTGTGATTAGCACAGTGCAGGGTTCACTTCCTGGCAGACTCGGGCACATTCGGTTCCGAACACACCCGAGCCCATCCTTAGTCAGCAGCAGCAATGATAACCATCAGCATTAGTGCCAATTTGCGCAATAACAACCCAAAGCACGGGTGTCAGTAGCAACTAGTATATCCAGGTGAACTTATCCTTTAACCACATGCCTACTAGGCACTTCTCCCCCCTTCCTGCCCAGGCCGATTTTCAGCTTTCAGCGGTCTCACACTTTGAATGACAATTGCGCTGTCATGTAACGCTGTACCCATATGACATTTTTATCATTTTCTTCCCACAGAAAGAGCTTTCTTTTGGTGGTATTTAAACATCACTGAGTTTTTTTATTTGTTGCTAAACATAAAAAAATGACATTTTTGAAAAAAATGTTTTTCTTAGTTTGTTATAACATTTTGCACATAAGTCATTTTTCTTCTTCACTGATGTGCACTGATAACGCTACACTGATAGGTGGCACTGATGAGGCAGCACTAATGGGCTGCACTGATAGGCAGCACTGATGCGCACCAATGAGGCAGCAATGATGATCTGAACTGATAGGCAGCACTGATGGGCACTGATAGGCGACACTTATGGGTACTGATAGGTTGGCTCTGATGAGGCAGCACCAATATGCAGCACTGATGGGCTGCAGTGGTGGGTACTGATAGACAGCACTGATAGGTGGTGCTGATGAGCTGCGCTGAAGGGCACTGATGAGCTGCACTGATGGGCATTAATAGGTGGCACTGGCACTGATAGGTGGCACTGATGAGCTACACTAATGGGCACTGATATGCAGCACTGATGAGCTGCACTGATAGGCGCACTTATGGGCACTGATATGTGGCACTGATGGGCTCTGATAAGCAGCACTGGTGAGCTGCACTGATAGGCACTGATAGATGGCACTGGTATTTATAGGTGGCACTGATGAGCTGCACTGATGGGCACTGATGAGCTGCACTGATGTGTGGCACTGATGGGCACTGATATGTGGCACTGATAAGCTACACTGATGGGCACTGATAGGTGGCACTGATGGGCTGCACTGATGGGCACTGATAGACGGCACTGGCACTGATAGTTGGCACTGATGAGCTGCACTGATGGGCACTGATGGGAACTGATAGGTGGCACTAATGAGCTGCACTGATGGACACGGATGAGTTGCACTGATGGGCACTGATAGTCGGCACTTATTGGCACTGATGGGCTCTGATAGACAGCACTTATGAGCACTGATAGACGGCACTTAAGGGCACTGATTGGCGCTGATAGGCTGCACTTATGAGCACTGATAGGTGGTGGTGGCATTGATGAGCTGCACTGATGAGCACTGATAAGTGCCACTGGCACTTATAGGTGGCACTGATGAGCTGCACTGATGGGCACTGATAGATAGCACTGGCACTGATAGGCGGCACTGATGAGCTGCACTGATGGGCACTGATAGATCGCACTGGCACTGATATGTGCCACTGATGGGCACTGATAGATTGCACTGGCACTGATGGGTGGCACTGGCACTTATAGATCACACTGGCACTGATAGGTGGCACTGGCACGTATAGGTGTCACTGATTGGCACTGATAAATCGCACTGGCACTGATAGATGGCACTGGTACTTATACGTGGCACTGATTTGCACTGATAGATGGCACTGGCACTGATAGATGGGCACTGATAGATAGCACTGGCACTGATAGGTGGCACTGATAAGCTGCACTGATGGGCACTGATAGATTGCACTGGCACTGATGGGTGGCACTGGCAATTATAGATCACACTGGCACTGATAGGTGGCACTGGCACGTATAGGTGTCACTGATGGGCACTGATAAATCACACTGGCACTGATAGATGGCACTGGTACTTATACGTGGCACTGATTTGCACTGATAGATGGCACTGGCACTGATAGATGGCACTGGCACTTATAGATCATACTGGCACTGATAGGTGGCACTGTCACTTATAGGTGGCACTGACAAATTGCACTGGCACTGATAGGTGGCACTGGTACTTATAGGTAGCACTGATAGGTGGCACTGGCACTGATGAGCTGTGATAGATGGCAAGGAGGCACTGTGATAGCCAGAACCTCCAGACCTCAACATCCCTCCACCTGCCCGCCTTCCTAAAGAGTTAAAAATCTTCAGAAGTATTCCTGCCTGATGACTTACCCAGCCCCATGCATAGGCAAGCTCACTTGTGTTGTTCTTGTTAGGCCTGTACCAGGCCGGTGCTTCCTTCTTCTTCCTTGCAGCAGATCCTTTCCCATGTGCCTCTGGGGCCAGCCTCTGACATCACGCCGCACGGCCCCAGACAGGGAAGTGTGCTGCAGTGACTGTGGACTGGACTCCAAGGGGAGGAGTTCAGCCTCAGCACACTGATACAGTACAAGAAGAGTCTATGCAGGCAACTGTTCTCTGCTAGGGGCTGGGCAGCAGCAAGCTGTATGTAGTTCCTAGTGGCCGGCCGGCTCATTGGACAGTCGCAGTACAGTGCGGTGGACCGGTGGTGTAATTTATGTAGCAGCCACGGTTGGAGGCCGGTAACTGTGTAGGATCTCAGGATCTGTGGGCCTATATTGTGGTAGGGGCCTGGAGCTGCAGCTCACATAGCCCCTATGTTAATCCGGCCCTGCCCCCAAAGCATCTTGTCTCCATGTTGATGGGGACAAGGGCCTCTTCCCGACAACCCTGGCCGGTAGTTGTCGGGGTCTGCGGGCAGGAGGCTTATCGGAATCTGGAAGCCCCCTTTTACAAGGGGGTCCCCAGATCCCAACCCCCCCCCAAGTGAATTTGTATGGTGTACATTGCACCCCTAACCATTCACCAAAAAAGGAGTGTAGTGTTACAAAAAACAGTAGGCAGTTTTTGACAAGTCCTTTATTAAAATTGTCTTCTTCTTACCCCGGTCTTCCTCCATCTTCTCCTTCCCCGCTTCTTCTTCTGGTCTTCTCCTTCTTCTTGCGGTCTTCCTCCGCTTCTTCCTTCCTCTCGTCGTCTTCTTCCTCCAGCTCCGCTCCCACTGCCGACCAGAGGCGACTCAACAGAATGGGTGGTGTTCAGTTTGACAGTTATTTTATAGGTAAAGGCGGGGCCACCCAGTGACGTAAATAAGTGACCCCTTCCCCTCTGACGTCACATGACATCAGAAGGGGGTGGGATCACTTGGTAACATCACCGGGTGGCCCCGTCCTTGTCCATAAAATAACTGTGAAACTGAAGACAGCCCATTCTGGGAGTCGCCTCTGATAGGCAGCAGGAGCGGCCACGGAGGAAGAAGAAGACATTGAGAGGAGGGAAGAAGCGGAGGAAGACCTAAAGAAGAAGAAGGCCAGAAGAAGAAGCAGGGAAGGAGATGATGGAGGAAGACAGGAGGAAGAAAGAAGAAGAAGAAGCAGGGGAAGAAGACATTTTTAATAAAGGACATGTCAAAAACTGCCTACTCTTTTTGTAACACTACACTCCTTTTTGGTGACTAGGTAGGAGTACTGTCACGTACCTTGTAGCTGAGCCTGACTTTCGTAGGAGGAGACCTCTCATACAGCTCTGGCTCAGGGACCACTGGAGTTGTGACAGTGGCTGTGTGAGCACAGTGAAGTAGGAGTGCCTTTGGAATCCTCCGCTGTGGCAGGCAGAGGTGCACAGGCAAGGAGTCACCGGATCAGCTGGGCTGGAAATCAGCTGGCGGTGAAGATGCAGATGCAGGCCACAAATCCAGGCACTGGATGAGTAGTAAAGCAGCAGGCTGGAGCAGGGTGAGACAAGCCAGGGGCAAACACAGATAATCAGGTACATCAAACAGCAGGCAGATAATGGCCAGATAACAGGTAGAGGTCGGTAACTGGTTTCAGGCAAGAACAGTCTTTAAGCAAGGTCAAGGCAAGCTGGGATCAGGTTTGGAGAAAGCAAGATAGTCAGACAAAGCAAGGGTACTTCAGGTATCACACGGGTAAGCTGTAGATCAGACAGCGCTGAACAAGTGCAGCTGCTGTCTTTTTAAAGGACCAATAGCACCAGGTCATGCTAGCACGCACGCTCCCACGCATGCGCATGTACACGCTCCGATACCCAGTCTGAAAGATTCCTGCAGGGACACGCATGCGACAATTTTGCAAAAAAAAAAAAACAATATTTATTACTTTTTGCTAAAATACAAATCCAAAAAAAATATAAAAAAACGAATTTATTCATCAGTTTTGGCCGATTTATATTCTTCCTCATACTTGTGGTAAAAAAAATCGCAATCAGCGTTTATTGATTGGTTTGCGCAAAAGTTGCCACGTTTACAAACCATGAGAATTCATTTCTGTCATTTTTACAATTTTTTTTTTTTTACTAGTAATGGTGGCGATCTGGCAGGGAAGGGGTTAACCTGCAGGGGGCAGTGAAGGGGTTGACTGTATTCCCTAGGCGTGTTCTAACTGTGAGGGGGCTGGGCTGGCAGGGGCACCAGAGATCTAACTGATCCCAAGTACAGGGTTAAATATTGTATCCAATTCCGTCTCTTCCTGCAATCTCAGATAGCTTCTACTTCAAACTCCTCATTACCATTAATCATGACAGGTTCTGGTTGTCTGGACCCTCTGTCAGGAAAAGGATCTGATACTGCAAGTTTTAACAGAGAAAAAAGAAATACAGGATGAATCTTGAAAGAGTCAGGTAAGGAAAGTTCATACGATACCCTGTTCATCTTTCTCTTCACTGGGAACGGTCTGATAAACTTGGGTGCCAGCGTCTTTGATGGGCATGACAACCGGAGACTGGAAGTAGAGAACCATACCTGGTCATCAGGCTGTAAATTCAGTTCCCCTCTTCTCCTTTTATCAAACGTCTTCTTGTTATCCGCCTGAGCCTTTGCCATAGCTTCCTGTAGAACTTTGTTATTGTGATGGAGAAAATCTACGGTACTCTGAACTGCTGGAACTGTGGATTCAGGAATGAAATCAGGTAAAAATGACAAATGGAAGCCATAGCTGGCAAAGAAGGGAGACTGTGCTGTGGCTGAGTGACTGGTGTTGTAAGCAAATTCCGCTAGAGGCAGCAATGATACCCAATCATCCTGGGTAAAGGACGTAAAACATCAAATGTACTGTTCGAGTGCTTGATTAGTTATTTTAGTCTGCCCATTCGTTTGAGGGTGATATGCTGAGGATAAGGCCAACTAGATCTTCAGAACTTCACATAAGGCCCCCCAGAAGCGTGAAATTAATTGCACCCCTCGATCTGACACAATGTTTGCAGGGACCCCGTGCAATCTCACAATCTCTTTAACAAACACTCGGGCAGTTTCTATGGCTGATGGGGTACCTTTGAGTGGCAAAAAGTGATCCATCTTAGACATTCGGTCCACTACCACAAAAATCGCTGTGCATTCTTCAGAGGGTGGCAGTTCCACTATGAAATCAATAGATATTCTCCATGGTTTGTCAGGAACAGATAAAGGTTTTAACAAGCCTCAAGCCCTGCTTCTTGCTGTCTTGCTTCGGATACAGATAGAACACGAATTTACATACTTCTTGCAAAATTCTTCTAAATCAGGCCACCAGAATGTGCGTCGTACCAGTTCCAGAGTCTTATGGACGCCAAAGTGACCAGCCAGTGGATGGTCGTGGAGCAACTTTAGGACCCTTAACTGTAGGCTTTCTGGAACAAAGATTTGACTCCCCCTTCATAGCAGACCATCTCTAGATGTTAGGGTAATTCCAGAGGGACTAGGGGTGCTGGTGGACACTTGTTTGTGAGAGAAGATCTGTTTGCAAAAGTAGAAAATTATCTGCTGGTAGGATGGTATCTGGAACTAATAAGTCCTTAGGAATGTCATACATGCTGGACAGCGCATGTGGCTTTACATTCTTTTATCCAGGTTGGTAAGTAATATGGAAGGAGAATCGTAAGGAAAAACAAGGCCCATGAAACTTGTCGTGGCTTAAGCTGCTTGGCGGCCCTCAGGTATTCCAAGTTCTTATGGTCGGTGTATATGAGGATGGGATGAGTTGCACCCTCCAGCAGATACCTCCATTCTTCTAATGCTGCCTTGATGGCCAGTAGTTCTCGGTCTCCGACAACCATAATTTCTCTCCGTCGGGGAGAGCTTGCCACAGGATGCATCAAGTCCTTTTTTCCCCGTTGCTGGGAAATAACTGCCCCTACTGCTATTTCTGATGCGTCACCTTCCAGAATGTAAGGAAATGATGGGTCAAGGTGGTTGAGGATCGGGGCTGAAGTGAAAAGTCTTTTCAGAGTTTCAATAGCGCTTTGTGCCTTGGGGTTCCAGTGGAAGCGCAGGTGTTGTTTGGTCAGCTGCGTGATGGGGGTGATAATGGCAGAAAATCCCTTGATGAATTTCCTGTAGAAATTCGCAAACCCCACAAGGCGTTGTACCCCTTTCTGGTCTGCAGGTACAGGCCAGTCGAGAATAGCGGACACTTTATAGGGGTCCATCTCAACCTCTGCTGGAGAAATGACTAATCCCAGAAACCGGGTGCTCTCCTGTTCAAATTCTGGGCCTGGGCCTGAAACAGGGCTTCAAGCCTGCCTGGTCGTCTTGGGCTTGAAGGTCTCCAAGCGAGTTGAGATGTGTAGTCGGTAAATGATCCGGCTGAAGTAGTTGTTTCCGATATGCGTTTACGCTTAAACTTGTCCTCTCGTGGGCCAAAGACCCTAATCAGTAAAGAGGTCGTCTCCAACTCTACCTGGGGATAT
>BLSH010408337.1:234133-245642 GCA_018402905.1 Glandirana rugosa
GAGACTCCTGTCTATCGTCTTTAATCTCTAAAGTGTATGGTGACGAAACTCAACGTCTAGTTCGAGACGTATTTTGTTGCTAGCGATTCTAGCACGAGTTGCTAGTCTAACAACCCCTTTAAACTCTAAAGTTTATGGCGACGAATCTCAACCTCTAACGTCTAATTTGAGACAGATTACTTTCCCTATAGGAGTAGGCAATGGTTTTGGAACAAGAATCTGTCCCTCTAAGCAGAAGCCTCTACCTAGTGCAGTCAGATCACTCAAAGCATCAGTATGTGAAATCTCAAATTACTCCCACAATATGATCGTTGTGTACGATCCCACAATCTGATCGTTGTGTACGAACGTACGATCGTTTCATTAGACAGAGTTTAATCTGCAATCTCCAACTCTAAGCAGCGGTATTTGAAATCTCAAATTTCCCCAACAATCTGATCGTTGAGCACGATCTTAGCGATCGTTGTTTTATGCAGAGCTTGATCTGCAACTCAAAGCAGTGGTATGTGAAATCTCTAATTTCTGCTATCTGTCCTCAGAGCAACAGCACAGACAGCAGTAGTAAAGTAATCTATCTCAGGATGCAGGATCAGGTCTTAAAATGTCTCAAATCTCTCCCTCAATCTTTCAGCTTCCTTTCCCTACACTAACCCAAGGAGCATGTGACTGCAGCACTGTGACTCCAGCTTATAAAGAGGCTGGGTCACATGATGCACTGGCCAATCACAGCCATGCCATTAGTAGGCATGGCTGTGATGGCTTCTAAGGGCAAACCAGTGAAACGCTTGTTGATTGGCTGCCCTGCAGCTTCTCAACACGTGGAGTAAAATAGCAGAACCCCGGACCGAACCCGAACGATTTTTGAAATGTCCGGGTCCGTGCCACGGACACCCGAAAGTTCGGTACGGACCCGAACGTTACAGTCCGGGTTCGCTCAACACTACTGATGTGTTCTCGGTGCTGGTCAATGGATCCTGAAAAGATTAGGATATCATCCAGATAGATGATAATGAAAATGTCCAGAAAGTCTCTAAATACATCATTAATGAAATGCTGAAAAGTATCAGGGGCGTTGCATAGGCAGAAGGGCATAACCAGATACTCAAAATTACCAAACCTGGTCCGGAAAGCTGTCTTCCATTTATCCCATTTCCGAATGCGGACCAGATTGTAAGCCCCCTCTTAAATCCAGTTTAGTGAAGATGTTGGCCAGATGTGACAGGTAACGGAGGTGTCTCTTGTGTCACTAATCCAGACTTTATACATGAGCCGTCAGCCAAATAAACGGAAAGTCCATGTGTTTAGGTTGCAGGGGAAAATGCTGCTGAGAGGCAAATGTCAAGTCTATAAAGCAGCTGCATGCTCCGGAATCAATGAAAGCTTTGACCGACACTGTTCCTTCCGGCAACTGGAATGAAAATGGCAAAGCAAGGTGGATGGGTTGGCAGACAAAGTTGACAGATTAGCAGGAACAGGATGGAAACATGTACAAGTCTTTGCAGGGCAGCTGCGGACGAAGTGGCTGACCTCCCCGCAGTACAGACATAGATGTTCTGCCAACTGCGTAACCACTCTTCAGGAGACAGGGCATGATGCATCAAACCCAGCTGCATGGGTTCGGGGGCATTGGGAGCGGGGTTGACCAGAACTGGGTTAATAGCAGAGGCAGGGGCTCTTGGCATCATCCACACAGGACTGTTCTGCTGAATAGACCTTTCCAATAGCCAATCATGGAGCCGATGATCGATTTGAATTGCCAGAGCAATTAGTCCTTCAAGGGAATTAGGAACTCCGACTCGAGCAAACTCGTCCTTAAGATTTGCGGAGAGGCCCTTGCGGAATTGGTGTCGTAGTGCTGCATCTTTCCATGGGTTATCTGTTCTAGCAGCATCTAAAGTCTTTGACATAGTCCTCAGCCTTGGCGGCCCTGCTGGAGCGCGTGAAGAGCAGCTTCTGCCACAGCAGTCCGCTGGGGGTCCTCACAGAGCTGGGCCATGGTGTCAAAGAAAGACATCATAGTTTGTATGTGAACACTATTTTCTTCCAGCAACCAGTGGGCCAGGTCTGGGGTTCTCCTTGCAGCAGGGATATAATAAACCCTACCTTGGTAACCTCTAAAGAGAAAGACCAGGGTTGCAATGCAAAATAGAGCTGGCAGGCGTTGCTAAAGGCCCAGAACTTGCTTTGATCACCGGTGAACCTTTCAGGAATAGGAACTTGGGGTTCAGGTGGTAGCATCACCATGGAAGGAGGAGAAACAGTCTGTGAGGGTGGAGCAGAAGCAGTTGGTGCTGAAGAGGTGCTCACAGAAGCCAGAGTCTGCACCCGTTCTTCCAATCGGGTATAGCTTGCCTGGAGAGTCTGTACAGCTTGTGTCAGGGCTGCAAGGTGCTGACAAATCTCCTCCATTGGTGTGGTTCCTTCTGCAGGCTCAGACATGGCTGTCTGATACTGTCACATACCTTGTAGGTGCATATGCAGGTCACGATTCCAGGCACTGGATGAGTAGTAAAGCAGCAGACTGGAGCAGGGTGAGACAAGCTGGGTCAACCACAGATAATCAGGTACATCAAACGTCAGGCAGAGAAGGGTCAGATAACAGGCAGATGTTGGTAACTGGTTTCAGGCAAGAACAGTCTTTAAGCAGGGTCAAGACAAGCAGGGATCAGGTTTGGAGAAAGCAGGTCACTTCAGGTATCACAGGTTCAGGTATCACAGGGGTAAGCTGCAGATCAGACAGCGCTGCACAAGTGCAGCTGCTGTCTTTTTAAAGGGCCATTGGCACCAAGTCACACTAGCAAGCGCGCACTCCTGCGCATGCGCACCCGCACGTGCCGATGCCCAGCTTGGAAGATTCCTGTACGCCTGCGGCAATGCAATGCGTTCATGACAGGTACAATGTACCCCATACTCATTCACATGGGGGGCGGGATCTGGGGCCCACTTGTTAAAGGGGTCTACCAAATTTCAAAAGCCCCCCACCCGCAGACCCCGACAACCACAGGCCAGGGTAGTCGGGAAGATACCATGTTGATGGCATGTGGCCTGGTATGGTTCAGGAGGGGGGGGCGCTTGTTCGTTATCCCCCCATACTGACCTGCCAGGTTGCATGCTGGGATAAGGTTGGATTTTGGTGGGGAACCCCCACGCCATTTTTTTTTTAAATTTTGGTGCGGGGTGCCCCTTAAAATCCATACCAGACCCGAAGGGCCCGGTCTGGATTTTGGGGGGGGACCCCTACGCAATTTTTAAAAAAAAAACATTTTTGGCGCGGAGTTCCCCTTAAAATCCATACCAGACCCAAAGGGATTGGTATGGATTTTGGGAGGGATCCCATGCCTTTTTTCCCTAATTCTGTCATAGGATTCCCCTTAGCCACTTCAATACACTGTGTTATATATACTACACTGACTACATCATATAATCTAAACTGTATTATATATACTACGGGGACTGCACTCTATAAAATTGTAATTACAAGCCCCTGTTAAAAAGGTGTTGGTGGTAGCAGAACACTGTAACCCTTGTGACAATATGCAAGGCAAAGTGGTAGACGGACTTTACCTGTCACCTCATATGCGTATCTCCCACACCCTTCACAGTTACACTTGTTTGGCGCAGGAATGGGCCCTGCTATTGTAAATAGGGACTCCATCGTACATTTCCGGAAGCGACGTCACAACGTCACTTTCGGTTTACTCGGCGGCAAATGGCGCCGGTTTTTAAAAAAATGACAGTATTCAGAATCGCCGTTTTTGGCGATCTGAATACTGTGAAGTGCAAAGACCCCCCATCCCTCCATAAAGAGTACCTGTCACCATATATTACTATAACAAGGGATGTTTACATTCCTTGTGGTAGCAATAAAAGTGATACAATTTTTTTTTAAACAAACAGTGTTAAAAAAAATAATAAATAAAATAAATAAAAAATTAAAAAAAAAAAATTAAAGCGCTACCGTCCCCGCAAGCTCACACAGCAAAGAAAACACATACTTAAGTCATGCCCGCACATGAAAACGGTGTTCGCCAGAGTGTGAGCAATAATAATAGCAAAAGACCTCCTCTGCACCTCTAACCTGGTAATCGTTAAAAATTTTTAAAGTGTCGCCTATGGAAATGTTTAAGTACCGGAGTTTGTCGCCATTCCGCAAGTGTGCGCAATTTTCAGCCGTAACATGTATGGTATCTATTTACTCGGCGTAACATCCTCTTTCACAATATACAAAACAATTGGGCTAACATTACTGTTGTCTTATTTTTTAACTCAAATACGCAAATACCGTGTGAGAAAAAGAATTCACCATTTTATTCTCTAGGGTGTTTGAAAAAATATATATAATGTTTGGGGGTTCTAAGTAATTTTCTAGCAAAAAAGTGTAAAAAAGGGCTCCGGGTCTTAAGTGGTTAAACTAATTTGCAACAGCAGGTCCCGTTCCTGCGACCAACAAGAGTAACTGCAAGGGGTTACAGTGCTCTGGCACCGCCAACACCCAAGGACCAATTTTTCAGCACCTGTTTGGCTGGGGCATGTCATCACAATTTTTAAAATAATTTACAACAGCGGAGCCTGCACCAAAATTTAAAAAAAAAAGTTGCATAGGGTTCCCCCCCCCCCAGAGTCTGTAACAGACCTTTCAGGTCTGGTATGTATTTTAAAGGGAACCCCGCCCGAACTCAAAAAAAAATTGTGTAGGGGACCCCCAAAGTCCATACCAGGCCCTTTAGGTCTGGTATGGATTTTAAGGGGAACCCCACGCCAAAATGTAAAAAAAAATTGCGTAGGGGTCCCCTCCAAAGTCCGTACCAGGCCCTTCAGGTCTGGTATGGATTTTAAGGGGAACCCAGCTCCAAAATTTAAAAAAAATTGCGTAGGAGTCCCCCCCCAAAGTCCGTACCAGGCCCTGCAGGTCGGGTATGGATTTTAAGGGGAACCCCACGCCAAAATTATAAAAAAAAATTGCATAGGGGGTCCTCCCCAAAGTTCGTACCAGGCCCTTCAGGTCTGGTATGGATTTTAAGGGGAACCCTTTGCCAATTTTTTTTTAAAAATGGCGTGGGGCCCCCCCAAAATCCAAACCAGACCCTTATCTGAGCATGCAGCCCTGGCATGGCAGGAGGGGGTGGGGATGAACGAGTGTCCCCCTCCAAACCATACCAGGCCCCATGCCCTCAACATGGGAAGGATGCTTTGAGGTCTCCGCCAAAGCACCTTGTCCCCATGTTGATGGGGAGAAGGGCCCCTTCCCCCAACCCTGGCCGGTGGTTATGGGGGTCTGCGGGCAGGGGGCTTATCAGAATCTGGAAGCCCCCTTTAATAAGGGGCCCCCAGATCCTGACCCCCCCATGTGAATAGGTATGGGGTACATTGTACCACTACCCATTCACCAAAAAAGTGAAGTGGATTGTAGTGGTACAAAAAACAAGAGGCGGTTTTTGACAAGTCCTTTATTGTGTAAAATAGCTCTTCTTCTTTCTTCTTTCTTCCTCCATCTTCTCCTGCCCCGGTCCTTCTTCTGGTCTTCTGCTTCTTCTTTTAGTCTTCTTCCTTCCTCTCTTTGTCTTCAATCTTCTTCTTCCTTCTTTCACTGCCGCCGATCTCCCTGCTGCTGTAGCCCGGCCCCTGCGCATCTCCCAGAATGGGCGGTCTTCATAATGACACTACTTTTATAAGAAGGGGCGGGGCCACCCAGTGGCATAACCGAGTGAACCCGCCCCCTTCTGACGTCATGCGCTGTTAGAGGGGACCGGTCAGCCATTTATGTCACCGGGTGGCCCCGTCCTTTCTTGTAAAAGAACTGTCATTATGAAGATCGCACATTCTGGGAGACGTGCAGAGGCTGGGCTGCAGCAGTGGGGAGAGCAGCGGCGGTGAAAGAAGAAGGAAGAAGAAGATGAAGATTGAAGACGAAGAGAGGAAGCAAGAAGACTGAAAGAAAAAGCAGAAGAAGGACCGGGCAGAAGAAGATGGAGGAAGACCGGAGGAAGAAGCCCCCCTCCCCCAAAGCACCCATACTCCCCATGTTGAGGGCATGTAGCCTGGTACGGTTCAGGAGGGGGGGCGGGCGGCCTAACCGGCCAGGGCTGCATGCTCGGATAAGGGTCTGGTTTGGATTTTAGCGGGACCCCCACGTCATTTTTTTTTTAATTTGGTGCGGGGTTCCCCTTAATATCCAAACCAGACCCAAAGAGCCCCGTTTGGACTGGGGGGGAACCCACACACTTTTTTTCAGCAATTTTTTTGTATATTACAGGGAACCGGCAATACATTACAGCCACGATTTTAAATGACATTTTTTCCTATGGAAATGTCATTTTGCTCTGGCTATGTTCTATACTTCACAGAGATGTGCCCTTTTATAGACAGACTAAGGACACCCCCAGGCACAATATATAAAGGAATTTTTCTTTATTTTTCACTTTAAGCATTATTAAAATCACTGCTCCTGAAAAATCGATTGATTTAAAAACGTTTTTTTTCATTGATACATGTCCCCTAGGACAGGACCCAAGTCCCCATACACTTTTTTAACATTGCATATAAGCCTTTAAAATGAGCACTTTTGATTTTTCATGTTCGGATCCCATAGATTTTAACGGTGTTTTGAACGTTCACACAAACTTTTTGTCTGTTCGCATGTCCTGGTGCGAACCGAACCGGGGGGTGTTCGGCTCATCCCTACTTGGAATACGGTTTATTCATACTGGATAGCAGTTGTGACTAATCTTATTCAAGAAGTCAGTGGAATTTAACCTATTTGTGCCTCATCTTACTGATTAGAGGGACACATTATTCATAGATACCTAATTCTTATTGCCGGCCGAAGATTGCTTGGACGTTTCAAGACAGGAGAACTTCAACTACATCTACCCATCTTCTCCTCAATCATATACTCAGGGCTGTTGCGTGGCATTGTTTTACCTCCTAAGAACTCTTTATGCTAGAACAGGAGGAATATATAGGCCAAGGTTATTTAGTGCATTTGTTCAGCTACAGTTCAATTGCTAAATAATATAGTATATTTGTGCATTGTAGAATACTGCTTACAAGTTGAGAGAGACTCCATTGAGTGGTACCAATTTGTCCTCTGGGTCATTGATTTGAGATAAGGATTCACTGTACTATCTCATTTATCAAATTCCAGTAGATATTATCAAATTACCTCTTTTACAAAGACCAGTAAGGTATTGTTTAAGCGCAAATGGAGGAATTCCATTGTTTTCAATTATCGATATTGTTGGAGAATACAGGGAGTGGTGAAAGTGTACAAATCATTTACTCCTTTTGTTCGCCAGAACCTTCAAGTTGACTACTTATGTGAAGAATTGTGCTATTTACCGTTCACTGTTGTCCTTTTTTAGGTGTGAGTTCCTCCTTAAAGCGGAGTTCCACCCAAAAGTGGAACTTCCGTTTTAAGTCCTCCTCCCCAGCTCCAGATGCTGAAACTGAGCTTTTGGGGAGGAGGGGGGGTGGGGATACCCTATTTTTAGGGGTACTTCCGCCCCGGTCGCCTTAGGCGATCGGAAGTGGAAGGACTCCTTCCCCCTCCCTCCCGAAGTCTTCTGGGACACAGGACAGGTCCTAGAAGACTTCGGGACCAATCACAAAGCGCAGCACCGCTCGCGCATGCGCAGTGTGCGCCCGGCCGTGAAGCCGCGGCCGGGTGCCCACAGTAGCAATGCCAGCACCGCTGAGGGGAGGGGGAGAGGAGCGAGGATCCGTGCGGCTCCATCGCTGGACCGGGAGACAGGTAAGTGTCGGTTTATTAAAAGTCAGCAGCTACACTTTTTGTAGCTGCTGACTTTTAATAAACCTAAGGAAAGGGTGGAACTCCGCTTTAAGAACTCAACGCCACGTCTGATAAGTAATTATGATGGATTTACTCAAATTGGAGTATTCCTTTTGCTCATATTTAAAGGGGAATTATCTCAAAGAGTGGGTCCAGGTGTGCCAGCAGGGATTGAGGTCGTTATTGGGGTTGAGGGGCAGAGTGACAGACAGAACATACTAAGCGGTTCCTACGGGGGTAGCGCTACTGAAAGTACTGTGCAGGACAGAGGAACTGGAGTTTGTAGCAGCAAGTGATGTGCTGGAGGACAAGGAGTGATGTATATACAGAGGTGTATATAGAGGTCCCGTGTAAATTGTGAACCAATTCTTTGGGGCATCCCACAACATCCCAATCCCCATCCAAGTTCGATTCCCCTAATAAAACAAAACAAAGTACCAGCCTGTTCTGTGACCCTGGAGTGGTATGGATGCGATTGAGGGCAGTGTGAACAGATGAACCACAACACTCAGCCATCCCTAAGGGGCACATTGGCTACAGAGTAAACATTGAAAGGATTTTTTCAATTGCTTTAGTACGAATTTCCAACTCCTGTTGAAACCATCCAAGGCACTCAAACATAGCCCTTTTAATTTACTCTGGCGACGTTAGACCAGCATCCTTTGCCTTCTCTCCTGGAATTTTTTTCCGGAGCTTAAGACCTCATAAACACGGGCATATTGAAAAAACAAGCTGTAACGTCGGGACCGATGCCAGGTAAAAATCTGCGTTAAAAACACAATTTCATTGGCGTTCTGCATTGGCGTTAATGCACATTATTGAGCGTCAGCGATACTTCCCGTTTTGTTTGAAAAGACATCCCTCTGCTATTTTTGGACCTGAAAACGCCGGCATTAAAAACACTGGTTAACGTCTCTACGGCGCTAATGCGCGTTAGTGAGCACTTTGCCGACTCAGCGTCAAAAACGCTCTAGCGCTGCAGCTTCAGAACGCACTGGTCATGGGTTCTGCTTGCAGCTTACAAGCACCAATGTCAATTACAGCTCAGAAACATCAGTGTGTGTATGGGGCCATTGAATAACATGGAGATGCATTTTTAAGCTGCAAAAAATGATGAAAAGCGTGGCTGTAAAAACGTCCATGTGTATGGGGCCTTACTCTCCCTCTTCTCTCCATATAAATGCCCATTTCCTCACATGTGGTAGTTGCATAACGAATGGCATTTTCCACAATTTAATTTCGCTGACCTGCAAGAAATGCTTTTAGAGCTTGTAGCTTCACAATGCACTTTTCAAGAAGTCAGTTTTTCAAAATTTGCTCTCACTGGCTTCACAGTATCACAATGAGCGCTCCATCTTGTTTGGGAAAGTCTTTTCACTATCACACCTAAATTCTCCATCAGCAATTCTCAAAATGTGTAAAAACTCGAAAAAAGGAATACACTCTCGCTAATGTTCCAAAAAAAGTAGCACTGGAAGCAACACTTCCAAATGAGTGTACCCCACAAAGGTTTAGAGAATGGTTTGCACATGGGATAAAGAAAACCTTGGGATTAATCTCTTTTATCTTTGCCTGAACACCACCATGAATCCCTGCCATAGCTGCAGCATTGTCATATCCTTGACCACGGAAAAGGCTTATGTCCAGTCCATCTTCCTCCAGATGCTGCAGGATATTTTCTGTGAGCTCAGCAGCAGTCTTTCCAGCAATAGGAAAGAAGCCCAAGAATGATTCCTTTACTTCAACATTGTCACCTTCAATATGGACATACCTGACCACTTCACACATCTGATCAGTGTGTGACACATCTGATCAGTGTGTGACACATCAGGGGTGCTATCAAAAAGAACCCCAAAGTACTTTGCTTTTTTTTTATAACAGCCACTATTTTCTCTTCCACACGATTCCCCAGAAGACAAATGCATTCATTTTGAATTTTTGGAGAGAAATAAGAAGTCATTCTATTCCCAGATGCAATAGCATGTTTCAGCCTTATGAAATGTTCCTTTAAAAGCAATTCTACCAATTCCAGGAAGTTTCCTTTGTTTGCAGATAACATGGTCTCTCTATGACCACGAAAAGGAAGATTCTGGTGAGCCAAAAACAAGGTTGCATCCAAGAGGCGATACAAAATATACCTCTATTTATTTTTCTGTTTGTCCACTGTTGTTTGGTGGACATGATCAATGCATTTTTGTAACCTCAGTCCCGCTCTCAAGGTCTTCCATTTCTCCAAGCATGTAAGATGTAAGATGCTGCTCAGAAGCTTCATGAACAGACACCTTTGGATTCAGCCAGGGGCCGCACTGCCGGGGTTGCAATTGCAACCGGGCCCCATTCTCCAGGGGGCCCGTGTGCCTCCCTTGTACACCTGAATAGGAGGGATGGCAGGGGTGGCATTTAGAGGAACCAATCTCCTCCATTTTCCTCCTAATGGAGGAGATTGGTTCCTCTATATGCTGCCCCCACTTCCCCTCCTATCCAGGTTACTTGTCTTCAGCTGTTCCCAGGGTCTCTGTGTGCTTCCCTGGTCCCCCACAGAGAGCTGTTGTCTTCCCCCCTCCTCTCTCCTGCCAGCTGCTGTAGAAGATGTGTCATGATGGAGAGATGGGAATGGGTTGGTAAATTTGTGATTTAACGGTTCATTCCTTTTCTGAATGGACAGAGTCAGTGATTGGTACCAATTGGTTCATTCATAACTGAAGCATAGTAAACATTTTTTTACTATACTTCCTTTTCTGAATGAATGGGAGGCTTGGTACACAGCTATTCCTGTCCATTCATTCTGTGCAGCTGAGGCTACACAGATGGAGATTGACGACTGAGGTTTGTTTAGACCGCTGATATCTCATCAAAGCCCCCCCAACAGGGCTCCTAAAAAAAAAATTGTAAAAAATTGTAAAAATAAAATTGTAAAATAAATTTATACAGCAATCAGAGCTTTAAATGGCCACTGATTGCTGTATAAATGTCACTGGCAGGGAAGGTTTTAAACTGTAGGGGGCGATCAAGGGGTTAACTGTGTTTCCTCACTGTGTTCTAATTGTGTGGGGGCTGGGCTGGCAGGGACATGACAGCTCTAACTGTTCCCGATCACTGGGAATAGTAGATCAGTGTCATGTCTCCTGACAGAACAGGGATCTGCCTTATTTACAATGGCAGATCCCTGTTCTGCCTCTGTAGAAGGCGATGTGGCGATCGCAAGCCGCCGTACAGCTACGGCGATTTGTGCAGGGGAGCCGACCTGCCGCCGTCAAACGATGACGGCTGGTCGGCAAGCAGTTAAAAAGCAAAAGCACCATGCTGCTAATTGCACATTAAAGGGACAGGATCAGCATTTTTTTTGGTGTTAACAAACACTTTAAGGTGGTTTTAAATGCACAAGCTTTTTTGCCTTCATGCATTCTATGTGTAGCCAATAGTGTTGAGCGAACCCGGACTGTAACGCTCGGGTCCGTACCGAACTTTCGGGTGTCCGGGGCACGGACCCGGACCCGGACATTTCAAAAATCGTTTGGGTTCGGTCCGGGGTTCTGCTATTTTACTCCACGTGTTGGGAAGCTGCAGGGTAGCCAATCAACAAGCGTTTCACTGGTTTGCCCTTAGAAGCCATCACAGCCATGCCTACTAATGGCATGGCTGTGATTGGCCAGTGCATCATGTGACCCAGCCTCTTTATAAGCTGGAGTCACGTAGTGCTGCAGTCACATGCTCTTGGGT
>BLSH010408337.1:252724-271057 GCA_018402905.1 Glandirana rugosa
TGGGACCAATGACATTTATTCAGCGATCAGAAATTTAAATGTCCACTGATTACTGTGTAAATGTCATTGGCAGTGAAGGGGTTAACCTGGGGGGGGAGCTAGGGGTTAACTGTGTTCCCTGGGTGTGTTCTTACTGTGGGGGGGGTTGGGCTAACATGGGCATGAGAGATCTAACTGATCCCAGTGACAGGGATCAGTAGATCACCCATGCCCCACTGACAGGGCGGGGAACCGCCGTGTTTACATCGGCGGTTCCCCTTCTTTTCCCTGTAGCCGCTCATCGCGGCTCGCCGGCGGACATCGGGTCCGCCCGAGCCGCGGGCACACTCCTCAGGAGTGCGGCGGGTGCGCGCGCGCGCCGCCGGCGGCGCGCGCGCCCCCTGGTGGCCAATATGCAAATCGCCGTATATTTACGGCGATTCGCGCCCAGCTCCCCGACTGCCGCCGTGAAAAGACGGCGCGCGGTCGGGAAGCAGTTAAGCTGGCTTGTGATTTCTCATTGTCACCAGTAGCTGTCATTGGTATCACTGGTCATAGTATCAGATTTCACAAACAAAACTAAGTTATGAATATTTATATTTCCTTCAGCCAATCCAGTAGAAGGTGTATGTCCATGGTGCATTCTTGGGGAGAATATAAATATTTGGGACAGGCCATGTGCTCAATATCTTCCTCTGGGCTGATGACTAGGGAGGTGCTGCTGGATGGAGCTCAGCTGTTCAACAGACTGTTTTGGGGCCTAACATGGGCTGAAGTGGTCCTGAAGCTGTCCTGCCTGGTCTAGAGGAAGCTGTGCCAAGTAGGAGATTCAGGGGAAAAGAGAGCCTGGAAGAAGGCTGGTCTCTCAGAAGGGCCTGGTGACTCACTTGGAGGGTGCACTGAAATTTAGGAACGTGCTTACAGTGTTGCTGGGTCGGCTTAAAGGTTCTGACACTGTGAAGCTGGACATTGATCTGAAGAGTCTGTAAGTAATCTGCTACAGTATCTGGGATCCCTGACCCTCACATCCTTCCTCCTCTACTAGTGTCTCTTGCGTCAGTGTTTTGCCTGCCAGTCAGATACATGCGTGCTGTTAAATCCTGAGCTTGCTCCTGCCTTGGACCTATATCACACTCCTGTCTTGTACCCTGCTCTCTTTTACCTGCTCCCTTTGTTTATGATTCCAGTCCCGGCTTACCCGCTTCCTTGTGTGAACACCCCCCCCCAAACTAGGCCACCTGGCAGTGTCAGCAGGGGGCAGAGAGGCTCTATGTGCTACTCATCTTCTCTCTCCACCTGTCACAGAAGGATACTGAAGCAGCTGCGTGCTTCATTCCCCCGCCCCCTGCACACACTGCTACACAGGGAACCAGAGCAGCACTACCAGGATCGCCGCCCTCTCTATTCTCTGCCTATTGGCTGCAGCAGAAGAGGAGCATCTTGGGACATGTAGCGCCCGCATAGTATAGGTGCGTTTTTGTAGTAGGGTTTTGTTAGGGAAGGTAAAATTTAGTCAGGCCTGAGTGTAAGAGCAGGCCTGAATGTTATGATCTGGGCTGGGAGGAGTGGCCCAGGGAGCATTGAGTGGACTCGACAGATGAGGTCACCAGAACCTCGCCCTTCTTTTCTAGAAACCTGGAGGTGGGTTTCTGATCAGGAAGCTGGGAGGTAGGTGGGGCCATCTGGAGTGTTCTAAGGAGCCCTGACCAATCCTCAAGCAGGGTTGGCAGGGGGCAGGCCTCGTTAAATACTCTGAGTCAGCCCAATCTGGGAGGAGAGTGTCGGGTGGAAGTCAGAGATGTAGCAGCAGGCGCTGTGGAGGCCTTTACCCGGGAGGTTGCCCCCATCTGGGGGGTGACCTTGAGGCCTGGAGGTTCGGGTGCAGCCAGTGGAGGTGATTCCTGGAGTCACACAAGGGAACAGGAGAACAGCGGAGGTGCTACAGAGAGAGACTTTAACCACTTCCCACCCGGCCTATAGACATATGACGGCTGGGAGGTGGCTTCGTTATCCTAACTGGACATCATATGACGTCTTCAGGATAAACTGAGATCTCAGTAAAAAGCTTCCATTGGAAGCTCTTTACCACATGCTCAGCTGTGACCAATCACGGGTGATCACGATGTAAACAGGAAGAGCGGTTTATAGGCTTTTCCTCTAGTCGCGTCTGCAGACGCGAGTAGTGGAGAGCCGATTGGTGGCTCTCCTGACAGGGGGGGTCTTTGCTGAGTGTTTATCAGTGCAGCCCCCCTCGGATCGCCACACTGGACCACCAGGGAGCCCGCCCAGGGGCCACCAGGGAGAGCCCACCCATGGACCACCAAGGAGCCGACCCTAGATCACCCATCAGTTTAGCCTATCAGTGCCCATCCGTGATGGAGAAAATGTACTTATGTACAAAGTTTTGTGACAGAAACAGAGAAAAACTTTTTTTTTTCAATATTTTCAGCCTTTTTTTATTTGTAGCGCAAAAAATAAAACCCGCAGAGGTGATCAAATACCAAAAGTAAGCTCTATTTGTAGGAACAAAATTGTAAAAATTTAGTTTGGGTGCAGTGTCGCACGACCGCGCAATTGTCATTCAAAATGCAACAGTGCTGAAAGCTGAAAATTGGTCTGGCCGGGAAGGGGGGTAAGTGCCTGGTATTGAAGTGGTTAAAGTGATCCACCGGCGTCGGTGAGTGACAGACCCTGGGAGCTGTTAGAGAAAGTGCCAAGCAGGCTGGGAGAGGAATAGTGGACAGTCTGTGGAAGCCAGTCAGGGGAAGGAGTGTCACTGAGGAAAAGCAGGTCGGTGGGACCTGGAAGAGGAATAGGTTAGGAGTTGTAGTCCATCAAAGGCCAGGTTAGCACTCAAGTACTTTGCTACATATTCAGGGACTCATGATCCCTGGCCTGTAATAGGTGGTCCTGGGGTCCTGCTGATACAGTGTAGGCCTCGCCATGTGCTAGCCGTGGTGAAGGGAAAGAGAGTAGAGAAGCTTGATAAATTTCCTTTCCAAGCTGGAAACTAAAGGCCCCAACACACGGGTGCGACAGTCGTACGACCGGACATCCAAAATCGTATGTTGACTGTTGTGTCTCGCGTCCTGACATGCACTAAGCGATCGTACGACCAAGCCTAACATAGTGACGTGTTACGAGCGTATAACGAGGAAGTTCAGATGCATGTGATTTTTGAATTAGGAATGTAGGTTTCCCAGAATGGACACTTCTGGCCGTTCCTGACTTCTGAGCATGCGTGTTTTGCAAGTACAACTTTGTCGGACCAACTTTTCTGTACACACGGTACAACTGTCATATAACCGCTTGTTGTACAACCAAAGTTTTCTAGTCTGCTCATCCAACTTCAGTTGTACAACTGTTGTACGACGGCTGTTGTAATCACGCGTACTAACTGTCGGATGATCGTACAACAAGCTGGTTGTACGTCCGTTGTTGTACAACCGTTGAACCGTGTGTACGTGGCTTTAGTGTTGTGCTGGAGTTGCAAGGAGTAACAGTCTGCAGAAGGATAGTCTGCAGTGTCAGGACTGTATATGGAGTTTATGTACCATAATTCTTGAGGCATCCCACAGTCACCCCTTTTCCCCATCCAAGTTATTTCCCCTAAATAAAACAACAAAAACAAGTGCTGGCCTGGTCAGTGTCTACGGATGTGTGAGATACGGTGGCATTAAGGGCAGCTACAAGGTGAACCACTACTATCAGCTACTCCCAAGGGAGCACATGGCTACATATGGGGGCTCATCCGGGATTACCTATAAGGCTGCCAGTCGTTGCCCATATCAACCGCAAGAGAACTGAGCCAGGGGAATGCGTGATCTGTTTTATTGTTGATGCCGACTTAACTGTGGAAAAGGACTTGTGTGCTCTGCCCTTGAACTGTGCTAAATAAGTGTGCCTTGACCATAGCAACCAGCGGGAGCCGCCAAACAATATTGCGGCCTCCTTACCCAGTCGCCCAAAACAGCACTGGGGACGGACACTTAAATACTAATCCTCAATTCAGTGACTTGTACCATGTGTTGTTACCCATGACAACCACGGCGGGTGAACATGCCCATGGATCACAAATATGTCCTGCGCCATGCCACAGCTGGAAATTACCACTGGATTACAAATATGCCCAGCATTCTGCTTTTCAAATGTCTGCTCCAATTCCTGCAAACGGTAAAGTATGGGACTGTTCTTGTTGCTAAGGGTGTGTTTGAGGTGTGCTTTCCAGCAGAACAGTGGACACTACAACTTACTGTCACCACCGGCAACCACCGTCGAAGTCTGCAAGTCTGGACAATCCTGCTAGCATCAGAGTGTCTGTAAAGTTTCCTCCTTTGCACAAGGGGTTACAGCATCATGACATGCAAAAAAACTGCTTGTCAGGACATTTGGTGCCAGCTCGTCTGGTAACGTGGAAGCGGCGCCATGCCCTGGAAGAAGCTACAGCAAGTATCAGTCACCACGAGGAGAGAGATGATGGAAGGTGCCAGCGTTGACTTGGTTGCCGGAAATGTCAGAGTGGACTCTGATCGACACGGGAGTTGTTAGAGAAAATCGGTGTTCTAAATGACTTTAGCGCCAAACTGTGCTATTTCAACCCCCTGTGCCTTGCAGCGAGTGCTGTCCATTCTACAGCGTCTGAGTACCAGTGAACCCCAGATCTGTTCCTGTTTCCAGTTCCTGTTACTACCTGTTTCCTGATTCCACCGGGCTTGACCTGACCTGCTGATTATCTGCACCGACCCCGGCTATCCATGACCATCCGATTGTCTGACCCCTCTGTACTTCTGCTGCCAGTCTGTTAACAAACTTTGCTTGGACTTGACCACTCTCTTGCCTGACCCCTTGTACCGCACAGCCAGCCAGTTGCCGACCCAGCCTGCAAGACCGTTCTTCTGATCTGCACGACCACCTGGAGCATCACATCACCACCAGTGACCATCCAGCCCTCGTGCCATCCCGCACCCTGAATCAGGTGTGCAAGAGTGGTTGTTCCCTGCACAAGCCAGACTCCACCACCAGGATTGTGACAGGAGTCCAGTTGGAGCCAAGCGGAGGAATCGCCTTGGGAGTCATCGAAGGGATGGAGCGGCTGTGTCTCATATGCCCGGACTGCCGGATACTTACTGCAGATGTCGCTGCCTGGGCCCAGTGTGGCCATTGTGACGTTCCGCTCACCCAGCGAGTATCTAGCAGGAGCCACAATACTACTTAGTGGACTGCACACAGGGCTATGTCGTCCGCAGCCACGGAAATCACGGAAGGCCGGATTGGGCCTGATGACGTCACTTGAAGGCAGAGTAGAGCACCAACCTTAGCGGCTCCCCTATGAAGATCCAGGACAAAGGGGAAGAAGAGACTGTCATGGCCTGCAGCCTGGTCGGGGATTGGGAACTTTGAGTACTGTTAAGCGGAAGCCTAGGATCCCTGAAAGGCCAGCTGTGTCCCTAGCTGCAAGCATCCCAGTTAGGCTGGAGTCAGTGTCTGAGGGGGAAGCGCCCTCTGGTGAACCAGACTAGGATGCAGAGCAGAGGGTCATAGACTGGGGGTCACCCAGACTGTGAGCTGAATTTGGGTCATTGGAGCACCTGGTGGATGGTCATCTCCAAGTGAGGGGTCGGGTGAAGAGGAGGAGGCGGGGAATGCGCAGACTCTCTATTTCTCCGAAGGGGATGAGACGGAGCCCCCTCTGGACATCAGATCAGCAACCGGAACCCCCAGCCTCAGCTACCAGACTTTGCAAAGAAGGCCCTCCACTACCCAGACCAGAGCACCCACATACCGGAAGATGGTGGTGAAGTCCCCAGATACACAAGTCAAGCTTGGGAAGGGGAACCTAGCCAGCCTATTATCTCGGTATCAAAGGGAGGAACTTTAAAGAAACTTCCAATAATGTTTCTCTTTTCTGCTTTGCTGTGAGTATCTAACCCCTCGCTGGCAGAGCAGGTAGGTAAAGGACTGTGTTGAAAAGTTTGAAGTGTTTCTTTTTTTCTATTAGGAGGCTAGTAATCCTCTCCTGATAGATTTTTGTTCTGTTAGTTAGTTTAGATAGTTGTGTTTCCCTTCTCTTAGGATTCCTGGGATGGAACGGCTGTTCATCCAGTTCCGTCGAGAGTGAAGTCAAACGTCAACTTCTACTAACTAAGTGGGTGGAGGGCTTCTTTTTCAGGGGATGTGCTCTGACTCAGGAAATGTATAATAGTCTGCATGCAGATAGTTGCAGGGATTGTAGATAGGAACTGTGATAAACTGTATATTGTAAATATTACAAAAATGGAGATGATATATTTTTGATACTTATTTATTCATGTAAAGTTTTGTATTCCCCCTTCCAAGTTTGTTTCCTTATCCCCTTCCTCTTTTGACTGTGGGATGCCCGCTTCTGGTAACAGAAGGTATTTTTCTATTTTCAGCTGGGGACCAGCTGATGTTTAGGGGGGTGAGTGTAGTGCCAAAGTAGTATAGGTGCGTTTTGGTAGCAGGGTTTTGTTAGGGAAGGCAAAATTTAGTCAGGCCTGAGTGTAAGAGCAGGCCTGAATGTTTTGATCTGGGCCGGGAGGAGTGGCTCAAGGAGGATAGAGTGGACTCGACAGATGAGGTCTCCAGAACCTCCCCCTTCTTTTCTAGAAACCTGGAGGTGGGTTTCTGATCAGGAAGCTGGGAAATAGATGGAGCAGTCTGGAGTGTTCTAAGGAGCCCTGACGAATCCCCAAGCAGAGTTGGCAGGGGGCAGGCCTCCTTAAATAATCTGAGTCAGCCCAATCTGGAAGGAGAGTGTCGGGTCAGAGAGGCGCTGTGGAGGCCTCTACCCAGGGAGATTGCCCCCATCTGGGGGGTGACCTTGAGGCCTGGAGGTTCGGGTGCAGCCAGGAGTGGAGGTGATTCCTGGAGTCGCACAAGGGAACAGGAGAACAGCGGAGGTGCTACAGAGAGAGACTTTAACCACTTCCCACCCGGCCTATAGACAAATGATGGCCGGGCGGTGGCTTCATTATCCTAACTGGACATCATATGACGTCTTCAGGATAACCCGAGATCTCGGTAAAAAGCTTCCATTGGAAGCTCTTTACTACATGCTCAGCTGTGACCAATCACGGGTGATCACGATGTAAACAGGAAGAGCGGTTTATAGGCTTTTCCTCTAGTCGCGTCTGCAGACGCGAGTAGTGGAGAGCCGATCGGCGGCTCTCCTGACAGGGGGGGGTCTGTGCTGAGTGTTTATCAGTGCAGCCCCCCCTCGGATCGCCACACTGAACCACCAGGGAGCCCGCCCAGGGGCCAACAGGGAGAGCCCACCCACGGACCACCAAGGAGCCGACCCTAGACTACCACGGAGATGATCAGAGAACAGGAGAACAGCGGAGGTGCTACAGAGAGAGACTTTAAAGTGATCCACCAGTGTCGGTGAGTGACAGACCCTGGGAGCTGGAAGAGAAACTGCTGGAGCAGGCTGGGAAAGGAATAGTGGACAGTCTGTGGAAGCCTTGGGAGCCAGTCAGGTGAAGCAGTGTCACTGAGGAAAAGCAGGTCGGTGGGACCTGGAAGAGGAATGGGCTGGGACTTGTAGTCCATCAAAGGCTCGGTTAGCACTCAAGTACTTTGCTACATACTCAGGGACTCATGATCCCTGGCCTGTAATGGGTGGTCCTGAGGTCCTGTCAATGCAGTGTAGGCCTCGCCATGTGCTAGCCATGGTGAGGAGAAAGAGAGTAGAGAAGCTTGATAAATTTTCTTTCAAGCTGGAAACTAAGTGATGTGCTGGAGAGTTGCAAGGAGTAACAGTCTGCAGAAGAATAGTCTGCAGTGTCAGTGTGCATATACAGGGCTGTATATGGAGTTCAGGGTCACCCGGTGGTCTCGCCCTGCACTATAGATAAAACGTCAACACAAAGCCAGCACAGACAGCGGCAGCCCTCCCATGGAGGAGGAGCTGTGCACACCCTCCACGGCAATGCATTATGGGGTGCTCTGCGACGGCTAAGTCGCTGCGAATGCCCCATAATGTTCTTAATTAGACAAACAGTCGAACGCTCAAACCGCGGGCTCATTTCTAATAGACTCTTAGACATTTGGCTTACATGACTTAGTCCACTCTGCCTTGTGAGAAGCATGCTCATTAGACCACCATCAGGTACGATCACTTTGGCGACAAACAGACTCTGCATTACCTGTTTAGCTGGGGAGGGACCCTCTGTCCCTACCCATGCTCTGTATGCTCACACTACTTAACCTCCTTTCTCTATATATACTACTGACTATTGTGTATATATTATGAGAATAAAAAATACATAATTTTTTCTTAAAAAAGTACTCATGGCAACTTGTTTTCATAGTTGCAGATACTGCAACCCTTGGACACTTTTGTGGTTTGCGCCTCCGGTTAGTTGGAGTGCTTACCGGTGTGCACATTGCGTGGTGTGGTGGACTGCAGCCCTCTGCAGAGCCAACATCTGCCTGCGTTGCAGTCCTTGGACTGATGCATGTATGCAGCATGGTAGAATTGTAAGTGAACATTTGACCTTTTATATATATATATATATATATATATATAGTATATATATATATACAGATGCTATGTTCAAACCATATTGATATTGTACCTATATTGCATGTGCAATGTGACTCTTCGGTTATTTTTACATTGCAGAAATGAATATATTGCCTGACTTTCACTGTAACATCCCCTGAAGAAAGATACCACACGGCTAATTCCGAAACATGTTGGGATAAGGTATACCCCCACTGGTCACCACATCTATGTGACAGTGTGTGGGTACACCTGTTGTTACAGGTCCTATTTATTCTCATACCATGTGCAGCATTTTGTACTGTTTTTAATACTGTATCATTTTGTACCTCCTATTTCAGAGGATTTATACCCTTGATCTTTTTTTCCATTGTCAAATACCCAATAAAATTGTATTTGATCTATACACTGTCAGGATGCAAGCATCCAGTAAGGGTAAACAGATCAATAGGCTGCACCTAAAGAAATCAGGACATATGGATATGTGAAAAATATGTTTATTTATGAAAATGATACACATCCAATACCAGCACCAATAATAATAAACACGCAAGGTGGAAAGTAGTAGAAACAAAGAAACCCCAGCAAATGGCCTAACTAACCAACTAACAATTTACAGGGAACACACATAAGAATACCGACAGAAACAGGAGACAAAAGGAACAGAAGCCAGCAGCAGCAGGAAGCAGGTCACAGGGGACAGGACTCCGGATCAAGATCAAGGATTCAAGGGACAGATCAGGCTCAGGCAGGAACACGGCTTGCAGAAAACAATACTGAAAGGGGTTGTAAACCCTCTAGGTCAGGGATATGCAATTAGCGGACCTCCAGCTGTTGCAAAATTACAAGTCCCATCATGCCTCTGCTGCTGGGTGTCATTCTTGTGGCTGTCAGAGTTCTGCTATGCCTCGTGGGATTTGTAGTTCTCCAACATCTGGAGGTCCGCTAATTACATATCCCTGCTCTAGGTTTTTCACCTTAATGCATTCTATGCTTTAAGGTGAAAAACCTTTTTCACTTGCAGCAGCCCCCCCGAGCCCCCCTTTACTTACCTGAGCCCGAACCGATCCCGTGGCAGGGACGAGCCTCGGATCAAGTCCAGTGACCCAGGAGCCAAGGGGCGGGGGCGAGTCCCGCTGTTTGTGTGAATACACACAACAGCAGGACTCGGGAACGCGCCTGCATGGGTGACCCCAGGGAAGCCTGATGGTCACTCGAGAAGAGGAGGAGCCCGGAGCACCGCTGGAGGACTCCAGAAGACATGGTTAGGGGCCACTCTGTGCAAAACCACTGCACAGAGGAGGTGAGTATGACATGTTTGTTATTTTTAAAAAAATGTAGCCTTCACAATCACTTGAAGCCCTGAACCTCAGTGAAGGGCGGGCTTATATACTCCCAGCAGACCATAACAGGTGCAACCTGAATATCTGTGTGTCCATCTGCTGGGAGACACCCGCTGGTGGCCACCAGTACTACACCCTTAGGTGCAGAAAGAAACAGTGTCACCTGCAGGGGAGCCAAGCAGTAACACAGGTCCTGACATACGCTATATACCTATTTGATACATATTTCTTGCCTTCAAAGTCCAAGGGGGTCTTTAAGGTTCGGCCATGTGCTGTTTCTTCCTCTCAAAACACTTTACAGAGGTTAACCCTTATTGCTGGTCACCATTGCACAGCATTTCCCTTGGGCCCTTGTTGAGCTAGCTGAAGAGGCTGGATATCTACACTGCGAGGACTTCTTCACTTTCTTCTCCCACCATTTAAAGGACTCCGTATATAACATTAGTGCACATTAGGGGGGAACTCTTACTCAAAAGTTGAATATTGCATTCCTTACAAATTGTTTTGTTTAAACTGTTGTTTACTTTATGGGCCTGTGGCCTTGAGATTTTAAGGAAGTAGACTGAAACAAAGAAAGTCATTCTTTCCCCTGAAGTCCTTGCTGTGTAGATATCAAGCCTCTTCAGGTAGCTCAACAAGAGCCCAATTGTGCTGGTCTTTTGGGGGGTAGTGCTACACTTGCATCTTCAACATTCCTTGTGATTTGTGTTGCTCATTTTGTATATATTGTATTATAGTTGGGTTGTTAGGTATTTTGTCGCTTGGTTTATTGTCCACTTTTATCTTCACGTTTGCTGTGTTTCCTGTTTTCTGGTGTTTGAGTATTTTAGTTTCACTGTAAATAAATCTTAAAGCATAAATAAGCTGGTCTCAGTTTCCTAAATGTAGTCATGCAGATCTGGCCATCCCTGCTTTTGATTTCTGACACAGTTTTATATTTTCTAGTTAAACTTCATAGCGCAAGCCATCTGTAAGATGCCAGGAATGGAGACAGGTGCTAGGAACCACCTTACTCCTGTGTGCATGTGTAAGAGTTACATCGTCAGCAATCGCCCCATGCCTGAAGAGGATGTGGAGGGGGGTGCAGCGGCTGTAGGGAATGAAGCAGTGAATGGAATCTTGGCCCATCATTGTTGGAAGTGTTGAAAGGACATCAAAGTTGCTTTGTATTATGAACTATACATTTGCATTATACCTATCTATCCAACAGGTGGCACTGTAGTGTGTATTCTATGGTAATGTAATCAGAGGAAGTGTTATCTCTCTCAGTGTATGGAGTTGTATGCTCCTTTTTTCCTGTTACCATGATGTGAAGACATGTTCTGTAATCCTCCATAAAAGTAAAGCTATTGCTGCAAACAAGAAGCTTCCAGTGCATAATTGCAATACTCAGCTAACAAGTTATGGGCCCAGGCACCCAACAGCATCCAGAGCACCCAGCAAGCACCCAGTCACCCAGGCACTGGAGAGAATACTGTGAGTACTGTATACAAGCTACTGAAAGATGACAAGTTGTTCAGATGTGAAGTTTGCAATAGCAAAGCTGAACAATGCCAATTACCGGTTGCAGAGGTTCAAACTAGAAATGTTTCTTAGCAAGTGCTGAATACAGACAGACCCACAGATGGAGAGATGGAGGAATGGGACAGGAAAGACAGACAAGCAAAAGCAACTATAAGCTTACTATTGGAAGATGACCAGTTTATCCGCATAAAAACAGAGAACACGGCCAAAGGCATGTGGACTTCATTACTAAAACTGCATGAATGTTCAAACAGTAAGCTGTTCTTGCTACGAAAGCTCTATAAAATGAGACTAAAATAAGGTCAGGAAATGTGTGACCACGTGAAAGGTATGCTAGAAATCATAGAGCAGCTACACAGCATCAGAGAGGACATCAAAGATAACCAAATTGTTGCCCTGCTCCACTGCAGCCTTCCAGAGACATATACTGCTCTTATTAACACTTTAGAAACCAGACCCAGGCAAGAACTAATGTCAGAATATGTCTAAGGCAAATTAATCAATTAATATGACAGAAGGGAAGAAAATACACACCATGATGACAAAGCTCTTAAGATGTACAAAGGCACAAAGCACAACAATGAAAGCAGAGCCTGTTTTCGCTGTAAAGGCCTGGTCACTTTAAAAAGGACTGTTCTATCTGGAAAGCCAAGCAGTGAAAGCTACAGCTACCCACAAAAGAAAGAGTCAAAGCAGCCACAAAGGAAACTGCAGACACATCATGGAATGGCACCTTTTAAAGTGACACAGAGCAGCAAGCCACGCGGCTGGTGCATAGACTCAGGTGCGAAAAGCCACATGACTAGCGATGAGACCTTCTTCACAAACATTGATTACAGTGCAAAAGACTTTTCCTAGCAAACGGGAAAAGCATCACTGCAGAAAGTAAAGGTCAGGGCTTCCTGAACTGCATTACACCACAAGGCAAGTAGAGTGTTCTTGTAAAGAAAGCGCTGTATGTTCCAGAACTAGAAGGCAGCATCCTATCAGTGAAAAGTCTTGCGTACAACGATCTCACAGTTAGGTTTCAGGGTGATGAATGCACAATTCACAATAATAAGCAATTCCTCGCAAAAGGAAAACTGGATGATCACCTATACCAGCTCATCACCACAGACCAGCAAGCCAATATAGTCTCTAATGACCTACACAGCAAATGTATTCACTTATGGCACAGGCGACTGGGGCACGGAAGTCCAGAAGTTATACAGGACATTATAAAGAGAGGCTTATCAGAAGATATGACAATAATGCCTTGCAAAGTGCTTATGAAATGCAAGTGCTATATTGAAGCAAAAGCCACACATGTTCCCCTTACACAGGCATCTCAAAGAAAAACTACCCATCCCCTGCAGCTCATACACAGTGACGTATGCGATCCAATGAAGTCTCCCACGTCAGACGGGAACTTTTTCATTGATGATTATTCCAGGTACACTGCAAAAAAGGAACAACCACTTATCTGATGAAACACAACAACGAAACATCAGAGAAACTGCAAGAGTTTGTTGCCATGTCTGCCAAAAAATTCCAAAGGAACTAAACAAATGAAAAAAACAAAAAACAGGCTGTACCAGCAAAGTGAGTCAACTACAATTTATTAATAAAAAATATTGTATAAACCCAATCCCCTGTCAGCTTCCTCAAAATCCCTGATGAAGTTCCAGTGGGTTGGAACGAAACATGTAGGCGTGTCACAGGGATCATCCGCTCCCCTACTGGCCCACTTAACGCCTAGATGCATATTGCCCCGATGATTTGAAGTGCTGCGGGAACCCACTGCAGTTACGACAGCTACTGTCCAGCTACTGTCCAGCTCAATGCCTCTCCCCAGCCCTTCAGCCCAGACGATCAGTTTCTTTGGGAGTGCAAGTGATTAGATGAATACCTCTTGCTTACTAGAGAGGAGTGGAGAGGCGAGGAATGGAGGAGGGGAGCACTTAGCCTATTTGGACACATTATCAGGAGCTGCGAGCATGTGATTGCTATTCAATTATCAGGTTGAGTTTGCTTGGCAGGACCGTGGGTGATCTCCCTGTGCAGGCTCACTGGAGAAGTGTGTCCATCCTGCTTCCCTATGGCTGCTGCTGCTTAGACCTTCCATGGAGCCGTGAGTATGTGCATTTGTTTCTGACTGCAGGAGGGGATTATAGAATTTGGGGTTTCCCCACTTCTATCATCACCCTGACCGATCTGGTCTTGCAGTGTATGCTAGCTCCAGCTTATCCTAGGACTGCATTACTTCACATACAGCCACACACCTCCCTCTTCTGGATGCATCTCAGCAATCACCTTGTTTCATCATAATTACTGCTACTGTGTGATGATCATTATCACTGCAACATATGCTTTGTGAACTTTGCATACCCTCTGACATAGACCATCGCCCATCCTTACTTACCATCAGTTGCCTACTAGTAGGATTAGGGCATTGACATTTGGACTGGCACAGGTTCAGGTTTTGTTGGATCACATGTGCTTTATGAACTGCATTTTATATGTTGACACAGATTGTCCATCCACTCCAGTGGCCACCAGCTGGCTGGTAGCAGGAATAGGGCACAGATATCCTAGGATTAGTGAAGATCTAGGTGTGTAGTGGTTTATAGGGGCTCCCGTGGAGCCAATGGGGCTATTGTTTAGGTAGGGGGCTCTCATCGCTGTTGGGTTTTAGCCTCCATACGCCCATTGCGATTTTTAAGGGGAAGTGTTGTACCCAGTGGGCTGGGACACACACTGGTCCCTTTTGGGATTGCTTATGGCCTTTTAGTAGGGGGGTTTGGTTGAGGGGGTTAGTCTTAGCTCCCTGGGTTATATCTTTCCCTTTTCATCTAAGCAGGATGGCTTGGGTTATAGGGTAGTGGGAGGTTTGGGATTTTGAGGAAGCTGACAGGGGATTGTGTTTTGGGACCCCCATTGATGCAATGTTTATACGATCATTTTTTATTAATAAATGGTAGTTGACTCACTTTGCTGGTACAGCCTCTATTTTTTGTTTTTTTTCATTTGTTTAGCGTCTAATCGGCCAGTACCACCCCTGATTTACAGGGCGAGCTCTACACTATTATATTAGCAGGATTCCCACCACTGTTGCACAATTTTGGAAATTCCAAAGGAAACCAGGAATAATACGCACCGACAATGGGGGAGAATACATAAGCAAAGAAGTGGCCTCATATCTGAAGAGACAAGGAATAGTACACCAAACAACCACACCATACACTCCTGAATAAAACGGTGTAGCAGAAAGTAAAAACTGCACTTGTAGAAATGGCCTAGGTGTATGTTGTGGATGCCAACCCACCTCACAAGTACTGGGGAAAAGCAGTCATGACTGCAAACTACCTACAGAACAGACTACCCTCAAAAGCCATTAAAAGTACTCCATTCAAAATGTGGCATGGATCAAACCCTAGCAGAGGTCACATCAGAGTGTTTGAATGTAAAGCCTATATTCCAAGTGAGAAGAGATACAAGCTGGAGAACAGAGCCATAGAGGGCATTCTAGTATACTACTGTGAGCAAATTAAGGGTTATAGAATCCTACACCCAAAGGCTAACAAAGTGACAATAAGCCATAGTGTTTATTTTGATGAAAGCTCATCACCAGAAACACCAATCCCTGAAAGCTGTGAAGTGAATATGCCTTGAACTGTCTGAAGTCAGAAGATCCAATTGGACTACAAAGGAAATACCACCCTGCAAGCTGTCATACACTGTCAAAACACACAGCATACTTGAACCAAGATCCTGGGAAGACATAGAAAACTGCCAAAACATGAAGCCAAAAAATGGAGAAAGGCAGCAGAAGAAGAATGAAAATCACAAAACTATAGGAAGCAAGTGGACTTTCAAAGTAAAGTCAGACACAGAAGGGAATATCTACAAATACAAAGCCAGACTAATTGCCAAGGCTTACTCCCAGAAATTCAGTGAAGATTATGATGAAACATTCACTTCCATCGTAAAACATTCCACCATCAGAGCACTTCTTAATGTAGCAGCCGGGAAGGGCATGCAAGTGAAACACCTAGACATTAAAACTGCTTTCCTATATGGAGACATTAAGGAAGATCTATACATGGAGCAACTACCAGGGTTTGAGCAAGGAGACAACGTTGTGTGTAAACTTCAGAAGAGCATCTACAGTCTTAAACAATCTGCAAGGATGTGGAATGAGAAAGTGAATGAAGTGCTTACTAGAGAGGGATTCTCAAGAAGTATAGCAGACCCCTGTCTTTACTCCAAGAAGAAGACAGATTGATATACATCCTTATCTATGTCGATGACATTATAACTTGTTTTGAACAAGGGTATTACAGTCAGATAGTTCACAAGCTGAAAGAAAATTTTGAAATCAAAGAGCTAGGGAACATTAGCTACTATCTGGGAATCCAAACAGAAAGAGAAGAAGATCAGAAAATCTCCGAAATCTTGGAACAATTCCATATGCAAGATGCAAAGGAAATGAAAACTCCTTTGGACCAGGCTATCTAAAGAGCAATGAAGCAGAAAACTTGCTACCCAACAATGATATGTATCGCAGCGCAATCGGAAAGCTGCTATATGTTGCCACTGTGACAAGACCAGACATAGCCGCAGCAGTGGGCATACTATGCAGGAAAGTTTCAGCTCCCTGTCAGCATGATTGGAACGCAATAAAAAGATTGATGCAGTACCTCCAAGGAACAATTCAGATGAAGTTACGGTTAACAGCAACATCAAATCCAACACTAATCGGGTATGTGGATGCTAATTGGGCCGGGGACTGCACAGACTGCAAATCCACAAATTTAAAACCAATAAAGACATCCACCTTTACACACGAAAACTCCTACTTAGGAGCCTGTATGAAAAAAGCACTCTAAATCTAGAAGAATCACGCACATATAGTGAGCGACAAACTCTTGCCAACGTAGTCGACCTGTTGGAGGAAAGCGAACCAATGGATCTTATCAAATTATCAATATTGAATCTATGTTACAACAAACAGAGGATCACAACACAGAGGTATAGACACAACCCAACAAATCCCAGCTAAAGAAATAATCCGATATGTATCCCGCTCCCAGTTCCAACCACGGCATATGTTCACATGGGTGGGCACCCTATCACCTGGTCTGACTATTTATCCACCCTCCAGCACCAGAAATGGTGGACACATTTGGCCATGGAACACTGGATGGAGGGAGAGATGTGAGACCATTGTGATGCAAAGACTGTGCTGATAAAGACCTGTTGGACATACTGTCCACTTGTAAGTGCCTTGCCTTTCTACTCATAACACCCCTACATACTCCCTATGTACTTACCTTAATACTCTGCAGTCATTTATTGACATATGGATGATTTATAATAGGTCCTCCATACTTATTGTCTGCACGGACTCGATTCCTCCCCCCTTCTCTGCGATCCTCGCGAAGACCCAGTTTTGTATGTGGCCTTACCCTTTCTATATCCATCGTGGTCGGTTTTGGTCAGACTATTACCATCTGTCCCCACTACATGTTCCATCTCCTGCCCACTGCCAGTGTGTAAACTTGGGGGATTGGGGGTCATTGGCTGAAACCGTTTTGATACTGCAATAGCTGTTACATGAGTAAAAGAGTAAAAATCTCTGTATGTTTCTCTTTACCTTAGCCTCCATGATATATAACCATGCTTGTATTTTCAAACCAAAGCTGCATTTCCATATATCTTTTATATGTATCTTTTATAAGCTCTGAGGAAGAAGGCATGGTTTTCAAAACATGTTAGCTGGCGCAGCTCTCACGTCCTCTCCATCACGGTCCAGGACTTTCGCCAAGATATGTCCATTTACCCCATGCTAGGGACTTCATGCGTATTATCATCATGTTTGTGAGTATTTTAAATCTCTTTTTTAATAAATTTTACCCTGGGATAATGCACTAGGCCAGTGTGTCTTCTTTTTCTTCTAATATATAGTGGCATCTGGGACACCCCTATCCCCGGAAGGCAGCAAGGCCAACTCTATCATCCCTGGGAAACACTCATCCCCATCATACAATTGCGCAGGGGTCATTGTTTTGCATCTCTACTTCCATGATATATAACCATGCTCGTATTTTCAAACCAAATCTGCATTTCCATATCATCTGATATATCTTTTATATGTATTTATTTTAATGCCTCAATTTATGATGTGTATCTATGTCTAGGTTAACATGTCCTTACTTACTATTTGTTGGTTCCATACATGGATTTATATATGTTGATCAATATATGATATATGTATATAGATTTTACAAAGCATACGCCATATATCTCCTTAAGAAGGAGCAAGATTCGGAAAAATGTTAGGATTCCCAGCACTAACTGTGCCGTCGTGAACTTTGCATTTGTATAATTCTACAAACTATGTAATGTACAGCTATTGTTATCATGTATTAACTTTATATACATTTTTGTACCTTAGCTTTTATTATTCATTAAATAAAACTACAATATTTTAAATACTTAGCTACTCTAATTCACTTGGGGAACCTATGCCTAAAAAGTCCTAGGGGTAATGTATTGCTCATTAGTAGAGTTGAGCGAACACCTGGAAGTTCGGGTTCTGCTGGTCCGTCCGAACTTCGGGACAAAGTCCGGGTCCGGGTCCGGACGGAACCCGAACGATCGCACGTCGTCTTGGGCTTGAAGGTCCACAAGCGAGTTGAGATGATTACTCGTTATGTAATGGGGATCCTGAAAAATCCGTATCCAAGGGGTTCACTTAATCTCATCGATTCATAAATTTTATAACATCAAAATAAATTACTTATTATTTTCGATTCCATGTTTTTACATATATTTCAATTATGTACTATTGTTATCGACATGTAATGTATCAAACATCTTAATATGTTTACGTTTCAAGTGCTGCCGTGTCAATCACGACCCTTAGGATTGTAAAAAGGCTTAGAACGAGGAAGAATTCCTCTATATACCGCATACGAA
>BLSH010408348.1:6546-19837 GCA_018402905.1 Glandirana rugosa
ATTCTTCCCCGTTGCTCCTCTTTTCTAAAACAATAATAATAAATCATATCACTGTTCTGCAAACATCTGCAAACTGTGTGTGAAACTATAGCAGAGCGAAACCATATCCCTGTTCTTCTCTATGCTTTAGTTTCACACACAGTTTCCAGATGTTTGCATGTTTGCTTGTGTTGTATACTTTATACTATGAGGATAAGCTCTGTTACTCAATCCTGTAATTTTATGTAAGAAGAGAGGTTCGCTTCCTCCTCTGGCAGCTCTAAAACAGAAAATGTAGAACCCTTTTATTTTTGGCATATCCCTTCCCGTAGCGGAGTTATATGCTTATCGGGTAGATGCATATATTCCCCAAGAGAAAAATTCTTGGCGCTTTAATTTGTTCAAATTTGCATAATAATAATAATAACAAAATCTTTTCTCCTCGTTGCCCCTTCTTAAACTATTTCTTAAACTATAGATAATTTTAAGCATATTCTAAGTATTTATAAGCCTTTCACCACCTATAATGGCCGATGTTCTTCCCAACACCCGTTTTTTTCCCACCAAAAATATGGCCGAGGTTCATCCAAATAAAGTCTTTACCGCCCCGATTCTAACTCCAAAAACATGGCCACGCTCGTTCAAATGATAACCTTGTGATAACACCTCATTAAGACTGCCCCCTTGGGTGTATATATAAACCCGTGGAGTACCAAGATGGCCACCGCTTCCGAAGACGTCCGATGACGAAATGCGTAAGCGGGGCCAGCTAGTACGCACGAACGTTTGACATCACGATCGTGTTCCCTGACTTGGTATAGGGAACATTAGCCGAACGAAGAGGAAGCGAGACGCCTCTTCCTCAAACAGTAGCCGCGCTACCACTGGTTTTTGTTCCCATGTGTATTACCGAGGAACCCAGCAATACTGTTCATTTTTATCTCCTTTTTTAATTTGTTTGGACAATAAATTTGTTTGGTTTTACACTATATTGGATTTTCGTCCTTTTATACTCCAAACAACCAGAGGGATTTTTCGCAACTGTGTAACGTTGCACCGGACCAGAGGAGAGCCGTCAAGAAGGGAACCACTGGAAAAGGTCTGACACTGAGGATCACTACCCGAGCTGACCGGGATAAAGATTCAGCATAGGCGAGTTACCCCTGCAGGGGTACCTAGCTCCGGTGAGTGGGGACGCAGGAGGGGAGCACAGAGTTGAAGCACTGGATCACTTTGCATTTATGAAGTTTTATCACCAGAGTCACTGAACACTTTTTATTCCATCTGGATTTCTTTTAAGAGACTATTGCTGTTTTGCTAATTATGGACACTATTACACTATGATTTGATTATGAATTTATAAACTCAACAAGACAACAGACAGTGCCACCTATATTGCCATTTTTTGTTTTTTGATATTTGCACATTTTTAATATTTATATTGATTATTATAATTATTACACTATTATTTGAATTACGCACATTATCACTTGTAGCATTTCCTACACAGTCATCTATGCTTTTAAAAGAAAGGGGTCGTGTGCAATAGGGTGTAGTCTGAAATAGGATTAGCACCTAAAGGGTTAGCGCCATCTCCTGGTATACTGTTTATATATTTGTTTTTCCTTCTGGAATGAAATTAAAAAGCCTTCTTATGATAAAGTGCTAATAGAGGCAAGGGTGGACTTAGCTTTAGGTGCAGTAGGCTGTGCTAATAAGTGGCTAAGATGGGGTTTCCCTGCCATGCCCCCCCTTACATAAAGGAGAATTGCACAAAGAAATGATTGGTTAAACCTGCAAGTGCCTTTTTACCCCTAATATTGCTTTATATTGGCTTTAGAAATTGGATGAAAGGTTTAGCATTGAAGAACACTTCTTGATAGATAAATAGTGCATTTTATATGCAACGATATAGATCAGACCAAAATGGAGGACGCATGAGGAGGACAAGGGGACTTTCCGAATGAGGGACAGTCCCTCGAAATCAGGGACAGTTGGGAGCTATGCTATCAATAATTATATATATATATATATATATATATATATATATATATAAAACTTAAAATATTACACAGTTTTGTAAACAACATAATAAAAAGGGCATACAGTCCCTGACAAAAGTCTTGTCGCTTATCTATTTTGTAGAAACACCTGCTATTAATCTGACTTTTAATTAATCAATTGGTGTTAGAAATAGCTCATATGAAAAGCTAAAACCCTCCCAAATGATGTTTAATGCACTGAAATAAATTTGTTTCACTGAAAAAAGATTTATCATTTAATCAAGACAGAAAGGTCAAATTTTGGCAAGACAAAAGTTTTGTTGCCTATACAGAAATTGAACAAATTTACTGCAAATACAAAAATATGTCAGCAAATTAAGTAGCGGTGCTGTGAGATCCAAATGTAATATCTTGTATGACTTCCATGAGCTTGAAGGACTGCATCCATGCGGTTTGGCAAGGATTCATACAATGTATTGACGAAGTCATCAGGAATAGCAAAAAAAGCAGTCTTGCATGCCTCCCAGAGTTCATCAATATTCTTTGGTTTCGTCTTCCATGCTTCCTCTTTCATCCTACCCCACATATGCTCAATGATGTTCATGTCTGGTGACTGGGCTGGCCAATCCTGGAGCATCTTGATCTTCTTCGCCTTGAGGAACTTTGATGTGGAATGGAAGTATGCGATGGAGCACCATCCTGCTGCAGAATTTGGCCTCTTTTATGGTTGGGAATATAAGATTTCTTGGTATTTTAGACTATTGATGTTGCCTTCCACCCTGCAGATCTCTCGCACACCCCCATACTGGATGTAACCCCAGATCATGATTTTTCCGCCACCAAACTTCACTGTTTTCTGGGTGAATCTCGGATCCATGCGGGCTCCAGTAGGTCTCCTGCAATATTTGTGGCGACTGTGGTGTAATTCAACAGAAGATTCATCTGAAAAATCCACCTTCTGCCACTTTTCCAGCATCCATTCTTTTAGCAGGCTGTGGGCCTTGGCAAATGCCACACGGTTTTTCAATTGTTTTTGTTTAGTGCTGGCTTCTGGGCACTGATTTGACCATGGAGGCCATTTTGAGACAGAATCCGACAAACTGTTCTGGTTTACATAGGGACTTCAGGTGACCAGGTCTCGTGGAGCTCTGCTGCAGTGGAAAAAGTGCTGGCCTTGGATTTTCGAGCCAACAAACGGTCCTCTCGAGCAGTTGTCTGGCGGGGTCTGCCTGACCTGGGTTTGTCAAAAATGTCTCCAGTCTCTTCAAATCTTTATTTTATCCTCAGTACTTGACGCTGAGACACATTGAAGGTGTCTGCCAAATCAGCAGTGGATCTGGTCTTCAGCCTCTTGATAATCAAAACTTTAGTCTCAGGGGGAATCTTAGGCATGTTTGCAGAGGTCTAATTGCAGTTGATGTGAAGGTCTAGTGTACTGGGGTTCTTTTTATACACACCTGAGAACTAATTGATCCATTATTAGTCATAGGTGAAGCTCATATGACAAGGCGACAACACTTATGTCTTTGCAAAAATTGACTCAATGGGCTTTACCAAGCTGTGAATATTAGAATACTTTTTGACAGTTTTGTTTTGCACTGAAACATTATTACAAAAGCTGTTGGGATTAAAATGAGACATTTCTTGTAAAAAAATCTTGATTAGAAATATAATTCAGCGGCACTTCAGGTCAATTTGTACACAAGCAACAAGTCTTTTGTCAGGGACTGTAGATTACAAACTCTAGATCAACCTTTTTACTCCATAGGAACCCTTGAAATAATTTTCAGGTCTCAGGCAACCCTTAGTTCTTAGTAGTAAGAAGAATACCTCTTGCATTGGTGTCTAGTAGGAAGAATGCATCACTTAGTGCTGGTCAGAATGCAACCCTTACAGACAGCTAGAAGGATCATTAGGTTCATACATCTGCCTCTGCCTAGTGGTGTTGACCCTGGAATTATGCAAGTATCACCTAATGACAGGTCAATCAACCAAAGCTCAAGGAACCGCTAGCAACTTCTGGAGGAACCCTAGGGTTCCACAGAGCCCTGGGTGAGAATGGCTGCTCTAGATGAATCTAATACAGAGACATAATACAGGAGGACAAGAAGACCATGTCTGTACAAGCTTTCCATTGTACAAGTGAAGAAATATAAGACACATCAGGTAAGGGTGCTCCTAATTTGACCACTTGCCGACCGCCTCCTGTAGCTTTACTGCTACAGGGCAGCTCAGCTGTGCAGAATAACATAAATATATGTGATTTGCATTTCTGGGTAGGGGTGGGGAGGTGCACGCACACAGCCACTGCCCTGGCTGTGATGTCATTCACTACAGCAAAAGCCGATCAGCTGGTTCCAGCCAATGATATATAGCCGGACCCCGCTGATCAGCTGAGCGAATGACAGAAGAGAGCCCTGCATTGGTAAACAACACAGGGCTCTCTACAGACAGAAGGGAGTGAACACTGGCACATTGCTTAATAAAACAGCACACAGTACATACACTAAACATTGTTAGGCACACAGATAACCCCTTGATTGCCCCTAAATGTTAACCCTTTCCCAGTCAGCAGCATTAGTACAGTGACAGTATTATTAGCACTGACCAGTGTATTATTGTCACTGGAGATGTCAGTGTCAGTTCCCCCTCAGTATCACTTTAATCTGGCCATACATGGATAGAAAATGCTTCGAAAAAAACTTTTGTTTTACATAAAGATCTGTTGTGATATCGCCATTATTGTATCAAATTGTTTTCCACATATTATCGATCGGTAATGACAGAAATGGGAATGTATTTGTCAATCAATGCACATGTGCTTTATGTTTTTTTTAACTATTTACCTTCGATTTCCCTACTAATGTGTAGAAAATCATTTGATTATGCAACAAAATTTTGACAATTTTGGCATAAAATTTTGCATTTACAGAATTGAAATGCATCCACTAGTGTTTCTAAAGTTGAACAACCGGGCTTAGCGAACGTTTTATTTAACTATTTTCTATCAGTGTATTGCCAGCTCTAGTGTCTGATTGCCGCAGTCCCATTATACATCGCTGATAACCACCATTACTAGTATTAAAAAAAAAAAAAATCCGGTATATATACCATTGTTTCTAGACGCTATAGCGTTCATGCTATATCAATCAATATACACTTATTGGGACTTTTTTTTTTACCAAAGACATGTAGCAGAATACATTTTGTCTTAAATTTATGAGAAATTAGATGTTTTACATTTTTTATTGGATATGTTTTATATCAGAAAATAAAAAAAAATGTTTTCAAAATTTTCTGTCTTTATTTGTTTATATAATAATAATAAAAAAAACAGCGGGGATCAAATACCACCAAAAGAAAGCTCTATTTATGGTTAAAAAAATATATAAATTTTGCTTGGGTATAGCCTTGTATTACTGCGCAATTGCCAGTTAAAATAGTGCAGTGCTGAATAGGAAAAATTGGACTGGTCATGGAGGGGTAAAATCTTCCAGAGCTGAATTGGACAAATTGGGGTTGATTTACTAAAGGCAAATAGACTGTGCAAAGTACAGTTGCAGTTGCTCCAGAGCATAGTAGATGAGCAGAAGTTCTGCTGACTTCCATCATCCAATCATGTGCAAGCAAAAATGCTGTTTTTTAAAATTTTCCTTGCATGTGATTGGGTATTCTTTTCAAAGTGAAGCCTTACCTCATTTACTAAGCTGTGGAGCAACTGCACTTGCAGAGTGCACAGTCTATCTGCCTTTAGTAAATCAATCCCATTATTTCTTAAGTAAAATTTGATGGGCTACCAGTAAGAAGGGTACATACGATAACTCATCACTCTGGTATGGTCTATTCAATTTCTTTTTTTTTTCTTTTTCCAAATCAATTTCTAGTCAAGATATGAGCAATTTATAGTGTATTTATAACTAAAGTTTTTTTTTCAGTTTTGGATAAAATGTCAAGGGGTTAGAGCCTTTGTAAGTTTTTTTTTAATAGGTGTCTGTGTCCTGTTGGGGACATTTACCTCAGTTTGCCCCAGTGTCAGTAAGGCCGAACGTTATAGGCAATCCAAAGTTGTCACAACAGAAAGTCAAAAAAATTCGTACAAAGAAAACACAGGTTCTAGTAATAACTATATAAGAGGAGAATTGCCCTTATTTTGGAAAGATTTGCTCTCACTTTCTGATCCGTCTCTAGGACAGAAAGTCAAGGGAAATCTATAAGGGATTTATAGAACAGAGACTTACAGAAATATATTCAGAAAAAAAAAATGACAGGGGTTTTATCTCTTTTCTACTCTAGTCAATACTATAAAAATGGCCATATATACAGTTTGAATTTGTCTTATTTCTAAGCAGTTTGAATTTGAAATATATCCAGCATACTGGAAAATGTGTGCACCAGAGATCCAATGGTATATCTTTTTATAACAAGTTATTAAGTAACTCCTACACTACCTGGTTACTACAATAAGTGTGTTGCATCACTAGATACAACGGCACAGGAGGTGATCAGTAGAACAGCGATGTGAATTCTCATTATAATGTGACACTTAGTGGGAACAATAGGGTAGGGCCATAGTACATAAAGTTAATGAAGAGCAACATTTGTTTTAGTGACAGAGAGTACCTTATGGTGGATGTCACCATTGTGTACTTGCCGGTGTTAGTATGTGCTCATCACAGAAGGACAAACTTCTTTTGTCTCAATTAACCCATTCTTTGCTCTGGCTGTTCCCTCCAGTAGAGAAGGGTTAAAGGTTAATGCTTGAGAAGGAAGCAAAAGGACACTCAATTAGCTGAAGAAACCCCTTGACCCTCATTGACATGATGTGCCCTTTGGCCTTTCCTCTTGAGAACCAAGACTCTTCTTCTCTATGCCTTTCAGGAGCTACTTTCACAAGCTTTGTAGCATATGTTCAACCAGATATCTACCCTACTCTGACAGCAATGTACCCAACATTGCTAACGTATACTAGCCTTAGGTGATGAATTAGAAACTTTTACTCCTTCACTGTCAGAAAAGTCTATTATCAATAAGGGAAAAGGGAATCAGACACCAAGGACTTAGGCAGCAGACTCTGATTAGACTTTAAGGTGGTCATACAAGACCTGTTCTTTGATGCACCTAATTTGAGCATTGCTTGTGACAATCTGGCAAATATCGGTTCATGTGTAACTTCCCTAGGGGGCAATAACTATTGTAATGACCGGCAAAAGTACTCATTGATCGCAAGAATTGTGCAAACAGCCATTCCCTTTTCTTGAAAAAAAGGAAATGGAAAATTTGCTATTCTTTCACAACTAATATCCATTGGACAAATTTGAAAAGAGCTCACTAAGGGGCTGATTTACTAAGACCGGGGAGTGCAAAAATTGGCGCAATTCTGCATACAAACCAATCAGCTTCCAGTTTTTTTTTTTTTGTCAAAGCTTAATTGAACAAGCTGAAGTTAGAAGCTGATTGGCTACCATGCACAGCTGCACCAGATTTTGCACTCTCCAGTTTTAGTAAATCAACCTTGGTGTGTCTTGGCAGCAGTGCAATCCATTAGAAGATAAGCGAATATTTCACTGCCTCAGCCTTCTCCTCTATGATCAGACCACCAGACTCTGGACTTGCTTCTGCCAAGAATAAATGTGACAAAGAACAATGTATATAGTTTAGTAAATTACAGCAGTCAGTGAGCACTTGGCTACAATTTTAATGACAGCTAAAACTAGATTCTTTAAAATGTACTATACTGTACATCATTGACTAAGGCCATACTACATATTGACTTTATTTTAGATAAATCAGTGGTGCTCCAGATGAGCAGGGGCAAGGAGAAAGACAAAAATGGGGGGGGGGGTTAAAAGCCATGAGAGAGATTCTTCTAATGGCAGTATTCAGTTGAACGTATAGGATAAGTAAGTCAAAAAGTGTAGTAAGCGTATACTCACATTCATAAGGTCACTGGATAGCTGTCCTAGGGTCAAGGAACCTATTTTAGCACATGTGGAGAATATGACTGTCTCCACTCAGAGTATGGGTAGTCGCATTTGATGCTCACCAGAGTTTTCCGAAAATTCCTACACACGCTAAGTTGGAATCAGATCCGGTGAACACTGGTAGAGGTGAAAGGTGCCCTCAATAAAAAGGTGCTTCCAAGTGGATTCTTTATGAAGATTGGTATTTATTGAGCATGAAAACAGGTTAAAACACCATCAATGCGTTTCGTAGCTCTTTAGTGCCACTTCATCAGGAAAAGGTGTACAGTACACTGGATGAAATACATTACATTACAAAGTGCATAATTTTACATACATACGTCCATTACGTTTTTAAACTTTTTTTTTAAATCATATGTATCCTCTACCCCTTGGATCCACATTGAAAGTGTTTTTGTTATATTTTTATGTATTTTATTCAGTGTGCTGTACACCTTTTCCTGATCAAATGGACACTAAAGGAGAATAAATGGTCTTGCTGCTTTGCATCTTCTTTGTAGTGTTTATGTAGTGGGGTTGATTTACAAGAGAGTGCAAAATCTGGTGCAGCTGCGCATGGTAGCCAATTAAGCTTTGATAAAAACCTGGAAGCTGATTGGTTTTTATGCAGAGGTGAACCAGATTTTACACTCTCCAGTTTTAGTAAATAGGCCTCAGTGGAGATTGCAAATTCTGGTACAGATCTGCATAGAAACCAATCAGCTTCCAGGTGTTTTTTTTTGGTCAAAGCTTAATTGAGCAAGCTGAATTTAGAAGCTGATTGGCTACCATGCAGAGCTTCACCAGATTTTGCACTTTTCAGTTTTAGTAAATCAACTCCAATGTGTCTCTCAGCGTTGTATACTGCTCTGCCGTAATCTGAGGTTCTTTTATACAATAATACATGCCTATCTTTTAGCAACATAAATATAATTTTCATCTATACTATCTTGAAGAAGTGATGGAATTTCATGAAATGCAAAGAGAGAACACAGTCCCAAACACTTATATTACATTAACCTATATAGTCAAATGTGGTGTAGTGGATAGCACTTTTGCCTGGCAGCAAAAGGGTCACTGGTTTGAATCCCAACCACGACACTACCTGCCTGGAGTTTGCATGTTCTCCCTGTGTGCCTACGTGGGTTTTCTCCAGGTTTTCCGGTTTCCTCCCACACTCCAAAGACATGCTGGTAACTAAATTAGATCTTGTCTAAATTGGTCCTAATATCTGTATGAATGTGAGTTAGGGACCTTAGATTGTAAGCTCCTTGAGGGTAGGGACTATTGTGAATGTACAATATATATGCAAAGAGCTGTGTAAATTGACAGCGCTATATAAGTAGCTGAAATATATAAATACATATAATATTAAGAGGGACTGTAGATGGAAGTTGTATTTTTTACATTTATACTGCAATATACAGTATGACCAATATGATATTATTGGTCTATGTATGCACACATATTTTTAACTTTGTATAATAAAACATTTTTGTCTTTTCAACTGAAATTTATATGGTTTTTCATGGCGTGTCCAGAAAATCACAATATATGTATTGAAATTATGGTATTTGTAAAAGGGATGATGTCATCCCCTAAATCACAATGAAATTCCACTGCTGAGCCTGTAAATGAGCTCAAAAACATTTAAGAAGCCAGCACTGACTCAGCCAGCCAGGTTCCACCTATAACTAGAATATCACTTTTAGGTGGACTGGTCCTATAATAGCCAGATTCAAAAAGCATTCATGATTAGCAACCTCATTCTATGTCATTTAGTCAATTTTGAACAGATTAGTGATGTTTTATAAAGCAAATGCAATGTAAGGTTAGCTAATTTCTAATGGTTTGCCATGTTTTACTGCACATCATTGGGCTTATATCTCTAATGATAGCCCATGTGATACCACTTATGTAAACCAATTTTTCTAATGTATTAGACACATATTTTCATTTTAATTTAACAAGTTTATTATTCCAGTAGAAAAAAAATAGACAAAAAGCTTTTGTAATGCCAATATGACCTGTGCTGTGTTCATATTATACTGTAGCCCCAATTCCGACAAGCCAGAGATCTCCCCCTCCCTATTCCTAATAGCTGTCGTTCCACTCTTTCTCTCCTCATATAGTAACCCAAGATGCTTTTACATCCCAGCTTCTTGGTAACATTACCTAAGCCTTCCCTGTCCATTAAAAATGACTATGACTTTATCCTCTGGAGTAAAATTTAATACCAGACTAACAAAAGTGGGCGACAGATCCTGTTTCGGGGCTGTTTGAACAACAAGTGAGTTTGCGTTGATCCTATAATGTGTCCATTGATTTGTGTAAAAAATACCACGGCATCTTACTGAAACCAGAACACCAGGCCCTCCTTGCTTGGGTTAAATTTTTTGACCCTTGCTATATCCCAAGACCTTTTTTTCACTGCTGAACTTAAGTGCGGTGCCTCCCTCTCAGTAACTGCTTGGGATAAACAATGTGGTTATGTAAGTAAACAGTTTGTTTTACTTAGGGAAGGAGAGAACATAATTGGATCCTGCTGATGGACATGGATTGGAGGATGCACAGACAATAAATGCAAACTATACAGGGATTCTCTCATTTAGACATGTCTTCATTCATGGCAAACAAACCTACTTTAACATGAATCTGTAAAATATCCTTTGTTACATTTATAACAGAAAAATGTAAGCCACTGAAACTATTATGTTGCTACAAGAAAAATGTTCTGCCGTGGTTTTGTATTGCGTTAACCACCGAATATATTTTAGGTTGTATGCTTTAGCTCACTTTCCTTCATCGGGTGTGGCTGAATAACTGAAAAAGTATTCTTTTATGCACACACGTACAGTGGACATTGGATAACACAAGTTAAATAAATCAATTATGAATTAAAATAATTCTACAACAAACTCAAATATTGAGCTGTATGCCAAATAAATAATGAAATGGAATACAGTCCCACAAAAAATGTTGCACACTATATTGCATCTACTGCAAATTTACTTATTTCAGGTATTTATAACAACAATTTATGCAACGCTTTACATATTGTACATTCACATCAGTCCCCATCTTAAAGGGACTTACAATCTAAGGTTGCTACCTCACATACATGGACATAATGACCAATTTACCTACTGGTACTGGAGTGTGGTAGTAAATCCACACAAGCACAGGGAGAACATGCAAACTCTATACAAGTAGAAACATAGAAACATAGAAAAGTGACGGCAGAAAAAGACTGAGTAGTCCATCGAGTCTGCCCCTTTTTATTTATTTTTAATTTTTTTTTTTTTTTTACATTAACCTTGTTGTCTGAATATAGATTTATGTTTATCCCAAGCATGTTTGAAGCCATTTACTGTTGACTGTCTCACAACGTCTGTTGGTAGTTTATTCCAATCATCAACCACCCTTTCAGTAAAATAATACTTTCTAAGATTAGTTTTGAACTTCCCCCCAGTTAGTTTGAGGTCATGTCCCCGTGTTCTTGATTTTGGTTTCATATTGAAAAGACTGCCCTCCTGAACCTTATTCACCCCCTTGAGGTATTTAAAGGTTTCAATCATGTCTCCCCTCTCCCTTCTTTCCTCCAGACTGTACATATTAAATTCCTGAAGTCGCTCTTGATATGTTTTATCTCCCAGACCTTTCACCATTTTTGTTACCCGTCTCTAAACGCGTTCTATCTTATCAATATCTTTTTGTAAGTGTGGTCTCCAGAACCGGACACAGTATTCTAAGTGAGGTCTCACTAAAGATCTATATAGAGGAATCAGAACCTCCTTCCTCCTGCTGGTGATCCCTCTACTGATACATCCCAGAATTCTATTTGCTTTTCCCACTGCCTGGTTGCACTGTTTGCTCATTTTGCAATCATCTGAAATAAGCACCCCCAAATCTTTTTCTTCTGTAGTGCTGGTTAACACTGTACCCCCAATGTTGTACTCTCTAAGGGGATTCTTTTTCCCTAGATGCATTATTTTACATTTAGAAATATTGAACTGCAGTCTCCACTGCTTTGACCAATCTTCCAGCAATGCCAAATCATGTTCCATGTTACAGACACCTCCAGGGATATCAACCCTATTACACACCTTTGTATCATCAGCAAAGAGACATACCTTGCCCAACAAACCTTTAGTTATATCACTTACATATAGGTTAAATAGAACAGGACCCAGTACAGAGCCTTGTGGTACCCCACTAGTGACTGGTCTCTGTTCTGAGTGAACCCCATTTACAACCACACTCTGGGATCTATCCTTTAACCAACTGTAGTGCACTGGTAGGGATTCAAACCACAGACCTTTAGTACTGGAGGGCAGAATTGCTAATCAAAAAGCCACTAATCTGCCTTAGAGTTAATGGACAGCAGAAATATGCCCCAGTGAACAACATGGCTGAAGAGAAGACAGCTGTAAAAAGCATGCATACTAAAAATAAAAGTGTGTATGAAGAAGGGGGGGGGGAGTTGTTGTTGATTGAATTTTGTACTCAACCTGGAGTTGGGCATAAGCATTATAGGTGGCTACTACCATCTCTACGATCATGTTCATACATCCAAATTGAATGTATACTGGTTCTGCGTATTCTTTCTTTCTTTCTTTATCATGGTTAATACAAAAAAAAAAAAAATACAAATTTTAGAAAGGTTTTTTGAAACGTAAAAAGAAATTAAAACTTTCACATTCAACTGGTTAAAAGCAAAATGATGCTCCTTAAATGAAATGCTAGGACACACAGTATACAGTACATTCCATTGCCATTTTCCTAAAGGATATCTAAACCCAAAAACAAAAATGTAATATATTGCAGCTTACCAGTCCTTAGATATGGTTGCTGCATTTATTTTCTATTTTGCTGGCTTCTTTCCCTTTATTCTAAACTGGTGAGTCTACCACTAGAGTTGAGCGAACTTCTAGAAGTCCGGGTTCTGCTGGTTCGGCCGAACTTCGGGTCAAAGTCCGGGTTCGGGTCCGGACAGAACCCGAACTTTGTCCCGGACCCCGAACCCCATTGAAATCAATGGAGACCCGGACTTTTAGGTACAAAAAGTGCTGTAAAATAGTCCTGGAAGGTCCTAGAGGTCTGCAAAAGGAAGGAAATGTGGGTAAGGGTGGGACAAGTGACCTACAAAGAAATGGGGACAGGGAAATAACTTTAAATATTTTTAAAAAAATAAAAACATAAAAAATGCAAAAATGGAAATCATCTTCAAAATGGGTCTGAAAAGTATTAATTAACATTAGAGGCCATAGAACTGTTCTAAAATCATCTTCAAACTGTGTCAAAAAAGTATAAATAAGCCGGAAGTACCCATATCACTGTTCTGCAAAA
>BLSH010408348.1:41069-70279 GCA_018402905.1 Glandirana rugosa
GTATGCAGTTGTCTGTGACTGTTTCCCGACGACCCTTGGGTGTATTGTTTCGGAGATAATAACCGGGCAATTCGGTCGACTGGATTCAATTTTCAGGTATTTACCTTAAATCCAACCTTTCTTAAAACGAATTTTTTTAAGTGGTGTTTCAGTTATAGTGACGGTTGGAACTTCTACGTCCTAAACGGAACTTGTGTACCGTCACAGTTTGAGTTTGGAATACGAGTGAAAATTTTGAAAGCGTATTTAAGTTTTTACTATCTTTTATATATTAATAGTGAATGCATCATTTTGACTTTATGTAAGTTTCCGTGCGATCGTTCGGGTTCCGTCCGGACCCGGACCCGGACTTTGTCCCGAAGTTCGGACGGACCAGCAGAACCCGAACGTCCAGGTGTTCGCTCAACTCTACTAGTGAGATCTTATTGAATGTATTTCAGTTTTACTACGTAAGTGATAATTATATATTTTCTATCATTTTTGAATTTATGCGAAAGTTTTAAAAGTGAGCATAAGGTTTGAGTTTGACACTGCCATGTGTTCAAGGCAAATCCTGCATCTTCAAGGTTGGCAGTGATATTGACTTTGTGGTGAATTTTTTTAAGCAAAATTCTTTCCAACCTAAATTCCATTTATGGACTTTTAACTTAGGTCAGCTGGCTTAACGGGCCAATAATAGAGGCTTTGTTATGTGGGTTCCCAGCAGCCCTTTGTCAGTGTCTGTTGACGTATGGGAGTAGGGAGAGATAGCTGCTATATAGTGCTATGCTGTGCTATATTGAACTAAAATACTGCGGATTGCAGTGTGGTGGGCTACATATTACTTTGTTTACCCCCCTCCTTTCTTCCCCTCTGTGTTTACAGTTTAGAGACCCAACAGTCATTTTTTGAACTGTAGTTTTTGTCATTCTTTTTGTTATATGTATTATTTATTTATAATAAATTATATTTATTTTTGTGTTATTTCATGTCTTGCTATATTTTTTTATATTTTCTTCTAGGTTAAAAAAAAAGTTGGTTGCATTACCTCTCATATGCTTGTGTGTGAGTTTACCTCTGCGCTACCCAAGTTTAAATAAAGTAAAATGAAAACAATGCTGTAATGATCAGTGGATAGCCTAATTGCTGTGTAAATGGTAAAAATGGTAAATGAGCTGCTGCCTTCCCATAAGATATAAACAGTATAAAATATAAACGTTGGTGTTGTGCAGACAGAAGTGTATCACAAACTACGTTATATATTACATACCATTAAAATTATATAAATATGTGTACAAACTCATAAACATATACAGTGCTTCACATGGTGCAGTCCATTGCAGAAAAATAATAAAGTGAAGTAAGTAACAGTTCGTTCTCCAACGGTGATGTGCCAAATATAATCACTATTTTGCAAATAAAGTGCTGTTTTCACTGAATCAGTGTGCTTTCACCTCCTCATGACACCTATATGTTCCCAGAACTCTCACCTTAAAATGCAATATAATAAGCCTTATGGTTGTAGTATTGGGGTGGTGTTACATCAATCATGGCTTCTTTCTAGATGTTCCAATAATATCCAGTTAATCCTTTAGTGATGGTCCCTTTAAGGCTCCTTCTCCCACGCTCACTCCTCCTCTGCTGCCAGTTCCAATGTCTTCTCTCTAATTTCCTCTCACCTCACCTCTCCAATCCAATCCTCCTCTAATCCTGCCATAGCTCCACAAACTGGATTTAGCATTATGCCTTCACTTGATCACTGACTTCAGGAAGATGAGCTTAGTCATGCACAAGCATTTCTTGTTTCAGAAATTGAGGAAGAGGAAGAAAACTCTAAGACCACAGAGGGTGGGGACATTAGGCAGGGAGCAACAGGAGCCAGTAATGTTCCAACAGTTGAAGCTTACTGCTAAGAGGACTCCGGTGATGAGGTGTGGGTGGATGATGAGAGAGGAGGAAAGTCTTGAGGGAAAGGCAGAACAGCACTGAGGTAGGATTGTGTCCAGGGGCAGTTTACAGAGGACTGGAGACAGCAGCCATCTAATCCATCTGACTGCCCTGCCCCACAGGTACAGGCCACTGCTACTCCCAGCTCTGGCGCATGGGCCTTTTTTAACATATAGGCTGCCAACAGCACCATTGTGAGCTGCAACCTCTGCCTGCAACATATTAACCATGGTTAAATTACCAGTCATTTGGTTACTAGTACTACCTGCATGGGGAAACACATGTACCACAGAGCACATTGGGAGCACCACCTCAATGGGACAAGTTGGCAGCCGAAGGTCAACACTCCTCGTTCCCCACTTTTCACATCCTCTGCATCTCTACAAATTTCTCCTCTTGCATTACCCGCAACATCAGTGGCTTCTAGTGACATAGAAGGAAGTCTCAACAGGGGTTTCAGAGGCTTACCATGTGCCACTTCAAGCAGGGAAGCTTATTGGGCCATGTTGGAGAGATCATGCAATCTTATATAGAATTTATCTACATCGACATCTCCAGCAGCATCCTTTTCAAAGCAGGTTTCTCTTCCACAGCTGCTGTGAAAAAGAAAAAAGTCTCCAAATCTCTCCAAGTCTGGTGTGTCTTAATACCAGCTTGGCAAAACTGCTGGCTTTGCAGCTGTTCCCATTCCAGCTAGTGAAGTCAAACCTCTTCCGTGAGATTGTTCACCTGTATCACACCACAGTGACAGGTACCCAGCTGCCTTTATTTTGCCCAGAAGGCCATTTCTGCCCTCCACCATCATGTGGAATGTAATGTGCCCGTTTTGTTGGACCACATTGTCATCAGCAGAGCACACAGGAGCATGGACACATGGTCCAGTAACCATGGCCAGGGATGCTACAGATCTTCATGGCACCCTGGGTCAATCCTCTAGCAGATGGAAAGGATGCAAGACAGGGCACACCATGGGAGATTTTTTTCTGATGATAACAGTGCAGTCACAGGTATCCCCTTCTCCTCACTGGCCTCTTCCAGCAACTCCTTGAGACCAGCAGTAGCCCCCCCCCCAAGTGCCTTAGAGAATATGCAATGTCCCAGAGTAAATGTGGCCATGTTGTGTTGCAGATTGTAAACCTGGGGGACAGGAGACACACTGGACCAGAGCTGCTGGCATCTTTTCTGACCCAAGGTGAGAGATGGTTTACCCAATGCCTACCACTGCCAGGCAAGGTGGTGTGTGACAACACTATTCATTTGCTGGTTGCATTCACCAGGGAAAATTCACAAATGTACCTTGCCTGGCATATGATCTCAGCTTGTGGTGCAGCAGTTCAATATGAAACTCGGTATTGGCCACCCTACACGAGGCTGCACAAGCTGTAATATGCCATCAATGAGTATCTGTGTGATTATGGCTTTGGGGACCTGGACCTGAACATTTCACAACATCTGTAACTCATCATTCAGGATGCATGCAGCATTTTGGCACCTTTTGAACAGACTTCTAAAATGGTGAGCCACCAGAGGTAGGGGCTACTGATACACTCCCTCTAGTGTTTCTCCTGGAGAACGCACACTGTAATCTGACCAGGGACTGGAGGCACAGTAGCAGGTGAAAAATGAGCACTTGCTGCTGTTTCAGGGCCAGTAGGATCCTTTGCCTACTGTCTTCATCCCTGTGAGGCAGAGGCAACAAGAGGAAGAGGAGAAATGCAAGAAGGAGGATGGTTGTGGTTCTGGGGATGAGGAGGACATAGGGCAGGCCCAAATATGAATATGTCACTCCTTCCAAACCCCATGAAGTGGATGTGGTTGGGGTGAGATTGTTCAGGACATTGTTGTCCTTAGCAACCTTGAGGCTTTGGGGTCCTCTGCTGCAGGTAATTTGTAACAAATTGGAGGTTTTTTTTCTCTCAAATGCCTGCACAAGGACCCCAGTATTCAGGATTAGAGGGGGCACTGTTGGTTGGACTCCCTATTGCATCCCCAATACAAATGGCAGATATATTGTCACCATCCCAAAAGGAGCCTATAGTGCAGCACTTTGAGGTGGCGCTAGCTAAGATCCTCTTTGCCATATTCTTGATGATGGAAGGATCCCCACTGATGGCCAACCTGTTTCTGATCCATTAAATGAGAACCAGCAGTGGTGGAGGCTGCCTGAGCACCACTCTTTAGAGGCTGTTTTCTAACTACAGTGACCAGTGCCTGAACCACAGGATTGCTGGATACATCAGCTCTGTATCTATTGTGATGTTATGTATCTAAACATCGCATTTTTAGGAGCTTATGATGGACTTTCAAGTGGTTGTCAAGTCATGACAACCACTTTAAACTACAGTTAAGCCTATATTCAGGTTTACCTGTAGGTCATGGGAATATCTCATAAACTTGCACTGTTTAGGAGATATTCCCTGTATCTGCATGTGCCGACGTTATCGGCACATGTGCAGTGAAGAAACGGCCTGACTGGGCTGTTTCTTCACTAAGTGTGCAGTTAAAGACGGCTCCCATGAGCATGCACGGAAATGACGTCAGCAGCGGCTCCTGCCAATCAGCGGAGTCCGCGCTGTGATTGGTCAGAGCCCGAGATCCCGGAAGACGACGGACACAGCATTTCGCTGGTCACAGCAGCGCTCGGGGACCACTGCTACAGCATCGATCTAAGGTAAGCATTTCATAATGAGCTAGTATGCTAGCTAGCTCATTATGCCTTTCTCTTGCAGGTGTTTTTTTCTTTTGTAAATAGACTTGACAACCACTTTCAGCAGCCCCAAATTTTAGGGGTACTTAAAAAGGGACTCTATCACCAAGCAAGGCACCTGCCAGAATTGGCATTAATGGAATCTGCCCTACCCTGACTCAAGTACCACATATTAGTTCTAGGGCATTCATTTAAGATGTGCCGATAGAAATATGTCAGTTTGTAGGCAGGCTATATAGGCTATTTCATTCTAAAAGGTAGGGACTGGGACTCTAATCACACATGAAAGGGGTGGGGGTTATTAAACATAAACTCCCTGTAGTATCCTGGCAAGTTCTCCCCATAGTCCTCTTTTTGTTTTATTATAGTTTATTGGCAGTTTTTTACTAGCTAATGGTTGATTGATATCTGCTTTATGAGGCCTCTGAGGCCTGTGGTAAGCCCCTATCATTCAGTTCAGTACTCACAGTTTAAATGCGGGGCATGGGTTTTGTTCAAATGTTAACTGTGATGGAATAAAGTTGAGGTCTTGCCCTCCCAACATAATTATCTTTTGAGATGTGATTGGGAGAAAAGTTAAATGCTATTGTTATATTTCCCTATGTTTCTTAACAGCCATGTACTTGGCTTAATTGCCCAAGAATCAGTATGCAGCTAGCGAGTTAGAAAATGGCTGCTTCCATCACTGCCTTATTACATGTTTTTCTTTTCAAGATAGAGCCCCTTTAAGTATTTTTAACTTTCTTTATCTATAACATAGTAATCTCTAACTGAGATACATATTTGTTATATGCAGATCTTAGTAGTTATATGCCTTACATTATTAATATTATAATAATATTTTTTATGATAATAACCATATTACACCAAAAGGTGCAGAACCTTTTATATGAGGCATCATAATTCATAGAATAAACTGTGCCAACTACGCTATACACTATAAATACAGCCATGTTTAGTTCCTTAATATAACTTGTTTTGAAATCAATATAACTGAATGCTTCAGAGGGTGCCCGATTTCATAGCAATTCCTGTATTGCCAGCTATTTGTAAGGAACTTCCTTGCTTTCATTTCCGCTGCTATATTATATGAATGATTTTCAGACAATACTAATTACAGCACCAGCTCTTGTTTATTTGCATGCTCACTAGGCTCTGTTGGCAGTGATTGCGAAAACAGTACACATCTATACTTCTAACAGCTAGTTTAGGTGACAATCAGAGCTGACTGTGAAGTGTTTGATTCTGTTTTATCCCACCAGGATAATTAAAACAGAATTACTGAGGCTTATTGGAAAAGAAGAATATTTGCTTGAATTCACTTTATCTTGATGTGCCTCCAGAAAGGAAATGTACCCTGTAGTGATTGCAACCAGGATTTCAATTGCAAAAGAATATTCATTCTGGATTGTTTTGAAAATACAGTGACATTGTCAGACAGCCATTTGTAAGTATGTTTAAAATTTTTAGAAGGAAAATGGTTATTCCGTTCACCACCAACATGTGTTTTGTCTACTGACTGCAAAAGAGGTTCTCCCATTTAAATGAGAAATTCCCTTCTAGAGACACTTCTGTAGAGCTTTTCATCCTCCAACATCCCCGTAAACTCAGTGCTATAGGAGCGTTGTTAGAAGACCAATAGTATATTTACAATTTATTGGGTAGAAAGAGAAATCGATCAGCTGGGTTCAAGATCCAGATTAAAATATATTTTGATCCTACATGGATCTTAAAATACCACACACTTTTTCCTATGGAAAAACATTAGTTCCCAAAAGGGAGTTTTGCTTAATGCCATTGACACCTTAAAACAGCAACTCATTTTTTTTGAGAAAGTAGTACTCAAATATGGATACATGTAATTAAATAGGAATGACACAGTGCCAGTGGACACAACTGTTTTACTCATATTTAAATACTACATGTATCCATATTTGAGTACTAATTTCTCAGAGAACTAAGTTGCTGTATTTCGGACATTTTGGGAAATAATGTTTCTCCCATTGTTAATATACCTGTATATCTGTGAAACAGGAAAATATGTGTGGTATGTCAAGGTGGGTAGAATTGGTGCAGCGCTATTGAAATTCCTAAATATAAATAATTGATGTTAAATAAAGTCCATATAGTCAGCCCCGTGCCAAAGCCATCACATCAAGCAGGAAGTGTTTCCACAATAGGCAGAATAGGAGACCGCCACCACACCAAACACACAGCCTTTTACCCCCAGTAATAGAACCTCATCACAAAGGTCATAGAAGCATGGGAAGACAATTATAGGCATCTCAGCCATGGCAACTCTCTGAACCGGCCAAAAGGAAATATACCGTCCTCACTGGTATATAGGACACATCCTCTTCTCACAATATGCTTGTGTATATAGGCATTCATAGAAGACAAAAAGGGCACCTCATAGCGTAATATATCTTCAAAAGTTTATAAAATAAAAGCAGAGATGCACTTACAAGAAACCACAAATCACGTCAGAAGCTCCTCCCCTACTAGTTTTGTCACAGATTTATGTAGTCAGGGGGCGCCACATGGGATCAAACCATTTTTAATCTGGTTGTTTAATAAATATTTATTTTGTTGCAAATATGCGTTGTCTCATGTTTTTTGTATGTATCCAGTATTAACAGATGTGGTATTAGGTATTTAATCTATACTGATACAATGTATCTTTATAGGAATGTATACTTTGGGCAACTGTAATAAAACATAGAAGTTTCTGATCTCCAAATGCAAGTAGTTAATTTCTTTTTCACAGAAGAGAGGACCTTAGGTGGGCACATCTTTTCTTTTTTTAGCTACATAATTACATAGTTAGTCAGGTTGAAAAAAGACACAAGTCCATCTAGTTCAACCAAAAAATAAATAAATAAATAAAACAGAAAAATTATATATAACCATACAAGCCTTCACCCACAGTTGATCCAGAGGAAGGCAAAAAAATCCCAGCAAAGCATGATCCAATTTGCTATAGCGGGGGAAAAAAATCCTTCCTGATCTGATCCCCCGAGAGGCAATCGGATTCACCCTGGATCAACTTTAATAAAAATGTTTGTACCCAGTTATATTATTTACATTAAGGAAAGAATCCAGGTCTTTTTAAAGCAATCTACCGTGCTGGCCAAAACTACCTCTGGGGGGGGAGTCTATTCCACATTTTCACAGCTCTAACTGTGAAGAAACCTTTCCGTATTTAGAGATGAAATCTTTTTTCCTCTAGACGTAAAGAGTGCCCCCTTGTCCTTTGTGATGACCTTAAATTAAATAACTCAACACCAAGTTCACTATATGGACCACTTATGTATTTGTACATGTTGATCATACCCCCCCCCCTTAATCTCCTCTTCTCAAGAGAAAATAAATTCAGATCCTCTAATCTTTCCTCATGGCTGAGCTCCTCCATGCCTCTTATTAGTTTTGTTGCCCTTCTCTGCACTTTCTCCAGTTCCCCGATATGCTTTTTGAGAACTGGTGCCCAAAACTGAACTGCATATTCCAGATGAGATCTTACTAATGATTTGTACAGGGGCAAAATGATTGTCTATCTCTGGAGTCCATACCTCTCTTAATACAAGAAAGAATTTTGCTTGCTTTGGAAACCGCAGCTTGGCATTGCATGCCATTATTAAGCTTATGATCTACCAAAATCCCCAGATCCTTCTCCACAATGGATTCCCCAGTTGTACTCCCCCTAGTATGTATAATGCATGCATATTCTTAGCCCCCAAATGCATAACTTTACATTTATCAACATTAAACCTCATTTGCCACATAGTCGCCCAATTAGACAGTGCATTGAGGTCTGCTTGTAAGTTGGAGACATCCTGTAAGGACGTTATTCCACTGCATAGCTTGGTGTCATCTGCAAACACTGAAATGGTACTTTTAATCCCAGACCCTATATCATTTATACATTTATTGAACAGTAAGGGTCCCAACACTGAACCTTGGGGTACACCACTGATAAGCTTGGGCCATTCAGAATAAGAATCATTAACCACTACTCTCTGAATTTGGTCTTTTAGCCAGTTTTCTATCCATTTACAAACTGATCTTTCCAAGCCTGTAGACTTTACCTTACACATAAGCTGTGTGTGGAGAACGGTGTCAAATGCTTTTGCAAAATCCAAGTATACCACGTCCACAGCCACCCCTCTGTCCAAGGTTTTACTTACCTCCTCATAAAAAGAAATGAGGTTTGTTTGACAACTTCTGCCTTTCATGAATCCATGCTGTCTGTTGCTTAAAATATTTTTTTCCAACAAGAACTCATCTATGTGGTCTTTTATTAAACTCTCCAGTATCTTCCTAACTATAGAAGTTAAACTAACAGGTCTATAGTTACTCGGTAAAGACTTTGATCCCTTTTTAAATATGGGCACCACATTGGCCCTACACCAATCCAGTGGTACTATTCCAGTCATTAAGGATTCCTTAAAAATTAGATGGCTTTGAAATTACAGAGCTAAATTCCTTTAGGATTTAGCATTTACTTGCATGGGAATGGGGTCAATGTACTAGTTATTTAATTCTTTTGTGCTCAGATTGCAATGATTTGGTCAGTTAAATTGATTATTTATGTAATATCAAGACTGTATGCAGCAAATATTGGGGTTGATGTAAAAGAATAGAGACTGTTCAGGTAAAAAAAGTCCTAGCAAACAAGGTGGACCTCATTAACAGTAAGGTCTCTAAAGAAGACATACGACTTAAAAGTTGTATGAAAAGTGGTTCAGTCCAAAATCGTGTAATTAGGCCTCATATAAAAGGGCTTTTGAAAAAACGAGCTGTAATGTCGTTACCGATGCCAGGAAAACAATCAGAATTAAAAACATAATTTCATCAGCGTTTTGCATTGGAGTTAATATACATTATTGAGCGCCAGAGCTAATTAGCGTTTTGTTTAAAAAGACATCCCTCTATTTTTGGACATTTTAAAACATAAAACGCCGGTGCTAAAAACACCGGTTAACGTCACTACAGCACTAATGCACGACATTAAGTGTTATTGAGCGTTTTGCCGGCTCAGCGTCAAAAACGCTCTAACGCTGCAGCTTCAGAACGCGCGGGTCCTGCGTTAGATTTACAGCTTAAGAACGCCAACGCCATCTACAGCTCAAAAACGTCAACGTGTATATGAGGCCCTGGAATAACATGGTGTGGCGTTTTTAAGCTGTAAAAACAGCTCAAAAACGCAGCGTTAATAACGCCTGTGTGCATGAGGCCTTACTGTTAGACTGGGAATGATGTTGAACTCCCTTTCACAGTTGGTGGTGTCAGCAGGGGGTGTAGACAAATTTTTAAAAAAGTTTTTACATGTGTTTCCCAGATATGGAAATTGGTAGTGAATCACACACATACACACACACACACAATCTCACGTGTAAGGGAAACTTAAAAATCAGGATTAGTTTGACATAATTAATGGACTGAAGGGACCATCGCTTCACTTTATATAGGAGTTGAGATTCACTTCTCCAGGCATGTAGCCTCTAATGTTTTAGTGAATTATCCCCGTGGTCTTTGGCACTGAGCTTTAAAAGTTGACACAACAGGTACCTTGATCCATGTGCATTAAAGTAGACCTTCCATAAAAAAGGATGGACAGTTTGTTTTAATGACACCCCCCCTACCCCCCAATACAAAATAGCTGAGTATGTCACGTCCCACCTGAATTCCTTTAGTTGACGTGCAACATTTTTGTGATTGGTAAAGTGTTGTAACAATGATATTTAGTACCTTCTATAGACCTTTTATAACTGCATTGTTTTAATTGATTCTGAAATAAGGTGTATGACACATTCATGATATCACTTTGCCTGTGCTTTGTCTTTTACTGCTTCACTGGCTCCAGGCACATCTGTACAGAAAATTTTCCAGAGGCCATCCATTGCTTTGCATTCAAAAACAGTTGTCCTGATGTGATCCAACCAGAACACAATTTTGTCAGACCACTCTCATTATTCCTACAGTCATTTATGAGACACTACAACACTGACAATTATATTAAGGTTTAAATGCCAGAAATCTTATTTTGATGATGTCTCAGTTACCAGATGTGAATTCTGCAAAGATAATCATCAAAATACAATTAAATGTTAAAAAAAATATAAAAAGACTTGCGCTTCCCCTTAGCAAATATTCTCATAAAAATGTGACACTCACACCACACAGCTGCAAACAAAAAAGTGTGGATCCACCACTGAACATCAATACAATAAAACATACATATTTTGAGCTTGTGTGTAAATATTCATGTGCTAATGCAAAAGAATATAAAATATAAACATAGAAAAAATAGTCCACAGTGAAAGATGTTAGTGAGAAGCAAAATGGTATCCTTAGTAGTGCTCCACCACACCATTAACCGAGTGTGCAACACATCCACCAGTCACGATGTACCCTTACCAAAGCCCCTGGACCCCCTATTATGGGGGGTCAGAGGACACTTGGTGGATATCTGGCTTCCACTCAGCCACAGGGGTTGATGTCCTTAACGTCACCTCCCGGATATGCCACCAGTAAGATACACTCGGTAAGGATGAGAGAATCACAAAAGTGTGATAACGTTTAAAATTGAGTTTAATAAAAGAATAATGCACTTACAGCAATCCAAATGCAATAACGCTGACACAAAACTTGTATGAAAATAGTGGCGACTTGAAGACAACACTTCCGCCCTATCGATTTCATCCGAGGACGAAATCACTCTACCCAAAATACATATTTTTTTATTGTTGCTGAGATTTCAGGGTTGCAGAGAAACATGAGGGGCTGGGAGGAAGGGGGTGGGGCATTCAAATATACTAAGATATTGCGGTTGATGTAAAAGAATAGAGTCTGTTCAGGTAATAAAAAGTGCTAGTAAACAAGGTGGACCTCATTAACACTAAGGTCTCTAAAGAAGACATATGACCACTTAAAAGTTGGATGAAAAGTGGTTCAATCCAAAACTGTGTAAGGGGTTCTTTACTGTTAGAGTGGTAATGATGTTGAACTCCCTTCCACAGTTGGTGGTGTCAGCAGGGAGTGTAGACAAATGTTCACTCTACCCAAAATACATATTATTTTTTTATTGTTGCTGATAATAAGATAGATTACAGATTAGCTTCTTATGCCTTTTGAAGACTCCCTATCAAAATTTTCAACTTCTAACCACTACAGTCATTTTCTGTTTACAAACATTTTATTGATAGTATTTGAACATGTACAAAACACATTTGTACAGAGAGAATGGCAAGCACATTCAGTCATCTTATAAAATTACAGTGAAATAAGCAGTTATTCATAGGCTTACACATCTCTCATATTATGTATTGAAAAAAAAATTTCATGATAAGTACAACATCTCATCAAAGAGAACAGTGAAAAAGGAATAGGTTAGAAAAAGAAAGATCATAGAAAAACATTGCATCAACAAGGCAAAAAGGTTGGTGTGATTGAGGTTAATACACTGCAATAAGATGTATAGGGTTATATTAATGCTTCTCAAGAGGAAATAGTAGGCCGACTGTTCCATTTTCTCTCATAGATTTGCATGGAATCTGTAAGGGTATGGTGCACTTTTTCCATCAATCTCACCGACTCTCTTTTAATATTTTTATTGAAGATAGAAAGTCATACATACTGTTAAGTCAACATATTAACAAATCAACAGTTCTCTTCTTGGGTTGTACGTCAAATAAAGTAGCAATGACGTACTACGAAAAACGAATAACATTTATGCAATGGTTTTCCAGTACATGACACAGAGATGACATCATAGTGTTGAAGACCCAACAGAGGTGAGTCATGCCTGTCGAGTACATTGTTTTCCAGGATTCTAGTAGTTTTGAGCTGGTAGTATTTGTGAGAAACTCCATGTGGACTGTTTCCTAATGACTGGGGAACCCCCAGTCCACCCCGCTGGGAACTAACTGTGGGCCAGGGGGTTCCTCCGATTTGCGAGGGTGCCAGTGCATAATGTTGTGCCCTTTCCAGGAGCTATAACAGGATAACTAAGGCAGCGGTTCATTCTTACTGAGAGGGTTTACTTTTCTTAGGGATTCTGTGTGACCCGTCGAGAGGTCGTAATCCAAAAAGGACCCATAGAATCTCGTCTAGAGTTGTATGACTCTCCTCTTTGAAGTCTCTATAGTATATGCATCAAGTGTTAAGTTTATCCTGGAAAAACAAGAAGGAAAGGGAGAAGGAGGAAAGAGAGAAAAGGTAGAAAGGAGAGGGGGTAGCGAATTTCCGGGTTCTAGAATCAAGTGGGTATGTGACCTGGGTAGAGGGATACCCTTACATAAAGGGCTCACGGTTCCCAAATACTTTCAAATTTGTCAGTTTTATCTAGGAGTTTTGCTACTATGAGTTCTTGGGTCATGATCCAAGAAATCTTCCTTCGCACTGCCAGGAAAGAGACTGAGGGACTCTTCCAGGCCCTTGCCAATGTGATCTTAGCTCCTATTAGCATAAAGTTCAGTAGGGCCTGTTTGTGCTTGTGTAGGCCCGCGGCCTTGTGGAGTAGAAGGGCTATAGTCGGTGTGCGTGGGATATCGCAACCCAGTACTCCCATGCGGAAGAATTTCTTCCAGAAGGTCCTAATACGAGGGCATGTCCACCAGATATGCGACATGGTGCCAATGAAATTGCAGCCTCGAAAGCAGAGTGGGGAACAGTCGGGATATATTTGAGCTAGCCGTGATGGCGTGTAATACCATCTTGTTAGTACTTTGATATTAGCTTCTATCAATGATTAATTCATTATGCCCTTTTGAGCATAGTGAAATGCTTGGAACCAAACCTCAGGTTTCACCTGAAAATTAAGGTCAGATTCCCATACCTTGGCGTAAGCAGGTTTGTCTGTTTTAGCCGCTATCAAAGCGTATATGATGGATATGCCTCCCTTTTGGTCTGTTGCTTCCATACACCATGTCTCATGGTTGGCCTAGGGGGTACAACTTTGCTTGTCCAAATTTTATTCAGAAAATGTGAGTTCTGAGTGAATCTAAATTTTTCGGAATCAGGCATTTCAAGTCTAGACATGCAGTAGGATTTAGACAATGGGCTTTGTTGGTGTGAAAAAGTGTCCGATTCTAGAAAGACCCTTGTCGAGCCACCAACGGAAGGCTAGAATATTTAGTTCTGGAGCAAAGTCTGGATTGTTAAACAGGTGGGATAATGGTTTGATCGTGGACATCAAGGTTTTCCGCTTGTAAAGTTTATCTGTAAGGGCGATAGAGTGTGACAAGGTTGGGGTCAAAATGGGTGGGCGAGATTTTGGCAGTCTCCACATTAGAAAATTGATTGTGTAATTTGGGATCGATTGCCTCTCCATGAACACCCAATCCGTCTTAGGACCCCTGAAGTAGATTATCGAAATCTGTGCCAGTTGGGCTGCTTGGTAATAGGACCATAGACAGGTTAGTCCCAAGCCACCTTGGGATTTAAGTCGGACAAGGGTTTCTCTATGACATCTATGTTCCCTCTTCCCCCAAACAAAGGAGACAATTTTAGATTGTAATTTTTGGAGGTGACCTTTATTGAGCGGAGTTGGGAGAGATCTAAAGAGGTACAGGATCCATGGTAGTACATTCATTTTGATCAAGTTAATTTTTCCTATCCAGGACAACCCTGAGTTCGACCACATTTTTAGTTCTTCTTTAATGCATTTAAACAGGTCAATTTAATACCTCGGTAGGGAAGTGAATTCGAGGACCAAGTAAAGGGGAAATGTAGCTGTAGTTGTTTGACACTAGAATCTGGGATCGAAAAGTTTAATGCTAAATATTTGGCACTATTAACTGCCAGGCCCGATATGGTGCCGAAGTCTTTTAACAATATAAAGATGTTTGGAGTCGAGACTAGCAGGGTTGTTACAAAGAGTTGTTACAATGTCAGTGGGGGAAAGGTTAATTCTTTTAGAAAAGCATATTGTGACACCCTTGGTTTTGTTATGTGCGTTTGAAAGATAGAAGTGCGGGAGCGCTTGGGGAGGAACTTAGGGTTATAGGTGAAAGTGCGTTTCTTGTAGAAGTAGAATATCCAATTTGGATTTGTGATAGAATTGAAGGAGTTTCCTTCTTTTAAGTGGTGAATTAAGCCCTTGTGTATTATATGATTTTTAGGGAGGTGGTCTTATGTACAGTATGTGTTCAGCCATATCTTAAAGCGGAGATCCTTCGGATCGGGGGTCGGGTGCAGCTGTATCCATTGCGGGTAAGGGAACCTGGACGTGTAGCATTACAGCTTCATGGTGAGCACCTTGCTGTGCATGTGCGAGGCTCCGCTGCGCTCTGCTATTGGCCAGGTGGCACCTGAGGGGGGGAGGAATCCAACCAGCGGAAGTTCCACTTTTCGGTAGAACTCCGCTTTAAGGGTGTGAAAAGTTGCCAAGTAAAGGATGACTTACCCCGTCCTGGGTCTAGCTGTGTAGCAGTGGTCCTTCTGAGTCTAGTATGGGAATCATCAACCCAAGGCGGTGAGGTCAGAGTTACCCGAAAGTTCGCTAGAGGACAGAGGGCCAGAAAACTGCTAGAGGGGGATAAGAGATTGTGAAAGAAAGGGTTAGAGACAAATAGTGAGTGAGTAACAACAGTATCATACATTAACATTTACTTGTTGGGTTTGAGGGCACACCTGGAGGTGGATCTGCCTCCCTCCAGACCTGCCATGACAATCTGCATCAACCCCTGGGAAGTCAGGGGTGTTGTCTGCCCCTGAGAGGAGAAGGAGGCTTGCTTTAAGTGGCAGAGATAGGCGCATAGGTGCCACCATGGTCACCCTGCCCGAGATAAACAAAACACAAATAAAGGCAACAACAGGTATTTTGCTGGAGACTCGCTTTGAACAATCTGAGGCTACTAAGCAAACATAAGTAGAAAAACTTTTAAGGTCTAGTCCCTTTACGGGGGGAGATAGTAATGGACTTAGGCACTATAGTGATCTAGCTTGGGATGGGTAAAAAGTCATGTAGACCCCAGACCAGATGGAAGGTACAGCCAGCAGATCCGGGTAGGAGAATCATGGTCTCCCCCATCCCCCCCAGAGGGGGATTGTAGAACAGGAATGCCTACAGTCACCGTAACTTGCTGGTGGAAACATTAAAGGATAAAAATGAATGTAGGTAACTTGGTATAGAACTGGCCCATGGCCAACCTGGGAGGGGAGCCTGACAAGAGGAAGGGCGGTCATTGAGTCTCTCCCAGAGTTGTTGAGCTTCCTTGGGCCTCTTCATTTGCTGCTTCTGCCAGGCGGGTGTGAGATTGGGCTGTGGGGAGAAGGCCTTTTTGTGGATGAGGGACCCTGGAAGGGTGTGAGGATCTTGTGAGATCAAGCCCAGGAGGAGCAGGACTTTCTCCCCTTCCAGGATTGAGGAGAATCCATATGAATTATTCTTGTAGGAGAAGTTAAGTCTTAATGGACACAACCAACGGTATGTGATTTCTTTCTGAATCAGAATCTGGTTCAGGGGTTTCAGTGTATCGTAAGGCGAGAGGTCTGCGAATATTTGGATTTGATGACCTTGTATTTGTAGATTGTCTGAGTTGCGTGCCTTTTCATCAGATCTTCCTTCAGGGAGTAGTAGTGTGGTTTCACGATAATGTCCCACGGCAACCCATCTGGTCTAGGGGGTTGTAGAGCTCTGTGGGTCCTGTCGAGTTCCAATCGGTGAGCTGGAACATCAGGGATAAGATCTTTGATCAGAGAGGTTACTGCTGGGCGAACATCTTTTATTGATTCTGGGAGACCTCTAATTTGGAAGTTATATCACCTCGATCGATTTTCAAGGTCATCAATCTTTGATAGAGCTGTTTCAAGTTGGCCCTGTAGGTCTTGAAACCTATCAGAGTTCTGGTTGATCCTGGCTATAGCTCGGTCAGATTTCTTTTCACTGGATTCAATCCTCCCTCCTATGTGTTGTAGGTCTGCCTGTACAGCAGCTGTAATCTGTGCTACATTCTGTGCCAGTCCTTTTCAAACCTGTCAGAAAACACAGTCATTAGGGCCATTAGGTCTGTAAGTAGAGGGGGGTGAGCGTATAGCTTGCTGATGGGTGTCTGCGGTTGCCAGAATGTCACTCAGGGGGGAGAGGTTGTAATTGCCTAGGGACCTCATGAGGAGAGATTCTGTGGAAGCTGGGGAAATCTCTCCCTGAAGGGTGCCTACATTACCTCCGGGGATGACAGCCAGGGAAAGGGGACCTTTGCTCCAGTCTCTCCTTCTGTACCTCCATGTCATCCCCGTCATCTTGGAGAGAGCCGCATGTGGCTGCAGGTGCGGCCAGCATCTTAGATCTGCCTGGCGGCGGAGGAACGCCGAGTGTGGTCTCTCCTGGCTGATCCCGCTGACATCCAGGTGTGGCCCAGGTGTTCCCCAGGGAAATTAGTGGTGGTATGAGGCGAGGCTCAGGTGCACTGTGGCAGGGCAGGGTTGTCCGCGGTGGATCGGAGCTCCGAGGCTAAGCAGCCATCTTAGCCGGGTCCGTGCATGCGCCTCTCCAATCTCACTGTCTCTATGCGAGAAAGTATCTGTGACCATAAGACCATAGGAGAGCAGTTCAATGTGATTGCCCATTGGATAGCTGAACAAAGTGTGACAATTCATTTTTGGTGGAGGGAGGAGACCTCGGGAAGATCTGTATATAAATAAACATCTGAAATTACAAGGTGACTGGGATTCCGGTTATCTGGAGCACCAGGGAGGAGGCTTGCTGCCACAGGGGTTGTAGAACTGTCCAGCTCCAAAAAGTGTGAAGGAGTGTGCCCTTGTCACAGCATCCTCTGAAACATGTGTCAGGGACTAAGGGATAGAATTGGTGTAGCTTCAGTGGGGTATAGTACCAACAGGTATGTAATTTGAGGGTTGTCTCCTTCACAGAGGTGGATCAAGTGCACTTGTGTAAATTAGATACCATATCTAACCAATCCTCCTCAGGGAATACCCGAGAAGTCTCGGTCTCCCAACTAAACATGGCTGTAGTTTTAACAGGTGCACACGCACAGCACACACTGCCGGAGTGGACTGATATGAGGACGCAATAGCATTTTGACAGGTATCTTTATATATTTTGAGCTTGCGGCAGATTCCGCAGCCTCAGAAGGGAACCGTTGGTCTTGAGACCCTTCTTGAGCGAGACTGCATGTCGGACTGTTGCCGTTACACATTCCAGTGTGCCACAGAAATGGCAGTTCCTCCACTAACTATGGCCCAAACACGAAGGACTCACATTAGATGTGCCAGTTAAACACCTTGATACTTCTTTGATTGACAAAGAAAGTGGGTTAATAAGACATTTTGAACATCTATTTCAAGTTCCTCCATCACATTACCATCTTGGCAGTGTTGTCAGATCATCCTGTGTGTCAGTACAGCGAACAGAATTGCATACATTGCATAAGAAGTCTTATTATAAGACATCTACAAATTACTAGATAAGCTTATTTCTAAACAACAATTTAACTTGCTGCACAAAGCCCCTGATGAAAGGCTTGGACCTGAAGTGCGTCAGAAAATTTTTCTCATATGTTGGATTGCGGAATGTAACAAAAATAATATATTTATATGTATATATGTATGTTGGCAATATATGTTTCTGTAACTACAGGCTTATTATCTGACATCAGCTATATGTTCAAGGGTCCTAATACCCATTTTATCTATGTGTATAAATAAAATATGAATTTTTATATAGATATTGTACTATGTCGCTACCCTTAAAGTCCCACAACAAAGGGGTTTTTCTTATTATATTGGATCTAAGGATTGGTAGCTGTCATTGACAGCATTGCATCTCTGGGGACTTATATATAGTTTTCACAAGTGTGTCAAAGTTATTAAGGTAATTCTCGAGGTCTCTCCACAAAGTGATTCAAAAGATGTTTTAGAGGTATCCAGAGTTTGAGTCAGTATGTTGAAGAAAAAGTGCCCGACTTGTAGGTATTTATAGAATTCAGAACCTTGAAGGGCATATTTTTGCTGGAGGTGGTCAAATGTACAAAAGATAGAGTTCTGCAGCAGAGAACCCAGGGTCCCCAAGCCAAAAGCCATCCAGTTTTTAAACTCAGAGTCAATTCTAAAGGCTGAAGGGAAACCAGGGTCTCCAAAAAAGATGTTAACAGTGGGGGTTTAGATGCTAAGATAAATGTTTTATGGTATAGGATTGCCCCCCACACCATTGAGGGGTGTCACATCCCTAGGGGAGACTGATTGTGCCCATAAAAGACCTGGGAGGTAGTAAGGGACCAACAATATGAGTTCAAACTGGAGCCAGGGTGTAAGGAACCTGTTAGGAAAGAACATGTGCCAAAAGATGGATCTGTGTGCTATGCGCGTGCCTGTGCTTGTCCGCAGCGGTGTCAAACGGCTCTATTTGAACTGACAACACCCAGTAGCCAGTGCTGTCCGTTCTACAGCATTCCTGTTCCTGTGACCCCCCAGAGTTTATTCCAGAGAGACTCCCTGTACCTGTGATCCCAGCTACCCATTTGGACTTTGTTGTTATCTGCCTGCTCTGACCTCTGCCTGTTTATGACTACTCTTCTGCCTGATCCCTTGTACTTCATCTGCCTGCACGTTGCCGACCCTGCCTGTACCCAACTATCTGCCAGCCTGAACCACTTGTACTGCACTGCCAGCTTGTTACCGACCTGGGCTGTACCACCACTCTTCTACCTGCACGAGCTCCTGTGGACCTGCATCTACCATCTGTGACCAAGTCCAGCCCTCGTGCCCCCCTGTGCTCCTGTCTCCACTATCAGGGGTTCACGAACCAGGGTCGTAAGAGAGGTTGCCCCCGCATAAGTCAGACTCAATTACCAGGTATGTGCCACAGGGTATAGATATCAGGGATGTGTGCCATTGCGCTAACTGTATCAGGCGTGCTGGCAGGTAGTACTCCCAAAGATCAGGGCAACCCAAACCATCTCTGGAGTGTGCTTTATATATTAAATGTCTGCTCAATTGGGGCTTTTTATCCTGCCAGATAAATTTAAGGAGTTCTAGTTGCATGGAGGTTATAGTTGGGTGGGAGACATAAAGGGGTAAAGATCTAAAATAAAATAGAAGTTTGGGGAGTATTGTCATTTTAATAGCTTGAATGCGGCCTAGAAAAGAAATATGATACATGGACCATTAGGTGAGTCGTTTCTTAATGTTGGAAAAGGCTTGAGTGTAGTTATGTAAATACATCATTTTGAGTGAGGGAGCCAGTTTAATGCCCAGGTATGGTGGGGTGTTAGTGCTCCAGGAGAATGCAAAGCTCACCTTAAGGGTAGAAAGCAAGAAGTCTGGAATGTTAATGGGCAAGGCCACACATTTTGAAGGGTTAACTTCTAAGCCCAATATGTGATGGAATGCATCTAACGTGGAGGTCAGATTTGGGAGGGGGGTTAGGGGGTCTGAGATGAATAAAAGGACATCATCTGCGTATAGGCTAAGCTTAAATTCCTGGTTGTTTTTATAATAGCCTTTGATATTAGGGTTGTCCAAAATGGAGCGGGATAAGGGTTCTATAGCTAATGCAAATAGAAGAGGGGACAAGGGGCAGCCCTATCTTGTTCCACAGCCTAGGGGGAAAAATGCAGAATTATATCCAGGGAGTTTAATACGGGTCTGGGGGTGATGGTAGAGTGCCTTGAAGCCATTTAAAAAGGAGCCATTAAAACCAAATTTAGCTAGGATAGTGTACAGATAGGGCCAGAGGCTAAAAAGAAGGGTCTGATTGGTGTTAGAGTCGGTATATTGTATAATATTCGTAGCTAGGCGGATATTGTTGGTGATTTGTCTGGTGGGGATAAAGGCTGTCTGTTCAGGAAAGATCACTACAGTCGTTTTCAACCAAAATGGTGTAGCCTAACCACTCTGGAACCCATTTTTCATGTGACTGTTTTGCGAGAGGAAGAAAAGAGGCTAAATACTGTGCAGGGAATTTCAGGATTGCAGAGAAAAATTAGGAGCTGGGAGGAAGGGGTGGGGCATTGAAAAATACTAAATAATAAAAAAGTGGTGCCCTGCTATTAAAAAAAAAGTTGTGGATAGGTTTATATTTGCAAACATTAAGAGCTTGTTCATAACATGATGCAAGCATTAGCATGTGTATAAAGCACACACACTAACATGCATGTTCAATTTTGCTAAACAGCAGTGTATTTTTAAACACTTTTTTCTTTTCATTGTATGCAAATACTATGCAGCGTGTTATGACATGTTACTGTGAGTTGGAATGTGCTATGCAAAAGTGTAAAGTGTCAATTTTTTTCAGCTCAAACCACATGTTTTGGTGGGAACTGAAACCATAGGACAAAAGACAAATTGCCTTGCTGGTGCATCAGGACTGCGTTGGGCAATGCAGTCTAACACTGCTGTCTTGAACAAGCTCTTAGTATTTCTTTGGCAATGATGGAAAAGCGCCAGCTCTTAACTGAGGCACCGGTAAAGCTGGCCATATAAGCAAGGACAGATGTTTTGCCAAGGGCCAGAATAACAGGGTAGATAAAGGAGTTGATGTAGAAAAGGAAAATTTAAACTTGCACTTTGCAAGAAGATTTTCCCCAGAGCTTAGTGAATGTGGCGAAAACTCTATTTACAAAGAATATTGAATCAAGTACAAAGACATTTTTAAAAAATATATTTTGTATACAACCTTTTTGCCAGTGGCAGCTGGTGCTCCATTTTTTTGGGTGGGGGGGTTGACAAACAGGCCACCCCCAACACCCCTGTTCGGTCAGTCAGTCGATCAGTCAAACTCTGTCGTCGCTCGCTCATCCATCCACCAGCCCTGCACTTACCCCATCTAGGTCGCGGGCAGCTTCGGCTCCTTCCTGCATCTCCTTCTCCTCAGCGGCAGCTTCCTCCTCAGAGGCTTCACCCTGCATCTCCAGTTACACGGTGGCTTCTTCCTCTGCGGCTTCCCTCCTCCTTCCTTCGGCGTTCAATACGATCGCTTCTCCTCTCAGCCAATTGGGTCTTAAGACCCGCTTCCTGATAATATTAATTCACTATTGTCACACAACTGGGTGATCTCAGGGTGCAGTGCTCTGTGCCCCAAACCCACCCTTTTTGAAGCCAATTAGAGCCTCAGGCTCTAATCATGTGCTTCTAAAAAAAATCTCATTGAAATCTATGCATCCGGTGCCCTGCATGGAGATTAGGGGCCGGGCGCTTGAATTAGGGGGGTGGCGCCCCGGTGCCCCTTATGCACGAGCCACCACTGCTTTTTGCATTTAGTAAACCAACCCCATAGACAAGGTTAATAACTCAGGACATTACATAACACTTTCTTCTATTAGTCATCAGCTAGGGCCCAGTATACCTCTGGAAAATATAGTGTATATTCCATAAGCGAATAGTTTGAGTTTTTATTGCAGTGTTTATGTGATTTACACATGTTTACATGCTGTTGTTATTATATTAAATATACAGATTTGAAGGCTAGAAATAAGAGGGAGCAAACACTTATGTTGTAGTCTCTCTATCTCCATTCTTAACAACTGTTGAGATAAAATTTCAGCCACACAAGAAGTGCACAGTTTACATTGAGGTGCACGACTCATAGACTTGCATTACAGGAAGCAACAACCATTGTGGTACTGCCACACGGGCTATCCAATCCATTATTTTTTTTCAGACGGACCTAAACAGAAGCTCCATTCAGTTCTATAAGCATGCTGATGTAAACAGACTTGTATCCAACCTAAACGTGACAGATTGGAGGTAACCCAATGTGAATGGACACAAGGCCGTTTACATCCGACCACTCATGGAACCATAATGGCCCCACCACAGACTGCTGTCAAAATGCAGACACCAACTGAAGATGTTGCAAAATTGATATCCATCTTGTTCTAGTCCACCAGGGCAAGAATGGACACTGGGGTTGATTTACTTAAACTGAAGAGTGTAAACTCTGGTGCCGTTGTGCATGGTAGCCAATCAGCTTTTAACTTCAGCTTGTTCAATTATGCTTTGACAAAAGAACCTGAAAGCTGATTGGTTCCGATGCAGAGCTACACCAGATTTTGCACTCTCCAGTTTTAGTAAATCAACCACACTGAAATATTATTTACTACAGTTAATTATATAGCAACATCATCTTACACAGCACTTTACATATTTACAGTACAACCTTGGATTGTGAGCATAATTCTTTCTGGAAACGTGCTTGAAATCCCAAGTACTCGTATATCAAAGCACATTTTCATATAAGAAATAATGGAAACTCAGATGATTTGTTCCTCAACCATTTATTCATAAGTCCTTCAGTCTATAGTCCATATAAAAAGATTATAGCAATGTGACTTCAAGGCAACTTTGAGGCAACTTCAGGGAATGCCTAGGTAATCTTCCTCTAATGTTGGATCCAAATCACATCAATAAAGATGAGGATCTCAGGGCTCATGCACACTGCAGCTCAAAAAAAAAGCTGCTTTTACAGCTGAGCTTTTATTTCAGCTTGAAGAAGCTTTTTGTTTTTTTGTGCTCTTGTGCATGTTTTTATTGAGCTTTTTTGAGCATAAGCGTTTTTTTCACAACCCCTCCACTTTCATACCGTGCAAATTCCGAGCACTCCTCTCCTGCATGTAAAAATCATAATTTTTTTTCTAGAAAATGACTCAGAATCCCCAAATATTATATATATATATATATATATATATATATATATATATATATATATATATATATATATATATATATATATATATATATATATATAAATATATATATTTTAGCAGGGACCCTAGTGTATAAAGTGGCGGTCATTGCAACTTTTTATGTCACACGGTATTTGCGCAGCAATTTTCCAAAGGTTTTTTTTTGGAAAAAAAAACACTTTCATGAATAAAAAAAAAAAACAGTAAAGTTTGCCTAATTTTTTTTGTATAATGTGAAAGATGATGTTACACCAAGTAAATAGATACCTCACATGTCATGCTTTAAAATTGCGCACACTTGTGATATGGTGCCAAACTTCGGTATTTAAAAATCTCCATAGGCGACGCTTGAACATTTTTTACAGGTTACATGTTTACTGTTACAGAGGAGGTCTTCAGCTAGAATTATTGCTCTCACTCTAACATTCGCGGTGATACCTCACATGTGTGGTTTGAACGTCATTTGCATGTGGGCGCAACCTACGTATGCGTTCGCTTCTGCATGCAACAATGCAGGGACGGGGCTCTTTAATTTTTTTTTTATTGTTTATTCTATTAAATTTTTTTATTTTTACACTTTCCCTTTAAATTTTTTTTATCACTTTTATTCCTATTACTAGGAATTTTCACATTCCTTGTAATAGGAATACTGCATGACAGATCCTCTTTATGGAGAGATGTGGGGTCTATAAAACCCCATATTTCTCCTCCAGGCTGGAAAGCCTAATATAAATTAAAAAATGAACATTCTCAGGCTTTCCTGCCGAGTCCCCGACATTGTTTACTTCCACAGGCCCGGACGTGATGTCATAACGTCACGCCCGGGCCTCCGAGAGTCATAGAGATTGCCGGGGACCATCTGTCCCCCAGTTTTCTCTATGGCTACCTTCCGTCACTGGTGGATTTCTTCTCTGGCTTGCCGATGGCACAGGCAAGCCAGGAAAGGCTTGCCTGTAAGAATAATCAAGCAGCTGAACAGACACTATGATTGTTCTTATGGTGCAGAGAATCGCTGGCTGAAAAAAATGATATCTGAATGATGCCTGCAGCTGCAGGCATCATTCAGATATCACCACTGAAAGCCAAGGGCGTCATATGACGTTCAGCGGTATGAAAGTGGAAGTCAGATAGAAGTCACCTTGAAGTAGTACAGTAAACTTTTCTAAAGTCGTAGCGACTAAAGTAGTGCTAATTAAGACAGCTCTCATTGATTAGAATGGTATTTCTCTTCTCTTTTATATTCAGTTGTGACAAGACACTACTCCAGGCTTTCTCAACCTTTTAACCCTAGAGGAACCCCAAAAATAATTTTCTCAAGGAACCCTTGCCATCTTTGAAGACAGCTAAAAAAATATTTGGTGCCATGCTGCTGGCTTTGCTAAGTAGTGCTGAACCTTAAACTCTGTAGACATCATCAAATAGGTAGTTCATCAGCCACGGCTTAAGGAACCCCTAGCAACCTCTGGAGGAACCCCAGGGTTCCATGAAACCCTGGTTGAGAATGGCTGCACTACTCATATTGCAAGACCTCTCTCATTTACTGTATCAAGTTAAAATGTATAAAATAAAATGTTGCTCATGTTGTAAAATACTCGCAGACCAAGTTACTCGCCATCCAAGGTTTTACTGTATTATACATTCACATCAGTCCCTGCCCTCAAGGAGTTTACAATCTAAGGTCCTACTAGGGCCAATTTAGACAACAGCCAATTAACCTACCACCATATCTTTGTAGCTCCCTAATGCATACATTTGTACACATAGTAGGACCAATTTACCTACTGGTATATCTTTGGAGTGTGGGAGGAAATCCACACAGGCACAGGGAGAACATGGAAATTCCAAGCAGGTAGTACCACTTTTGGGATTCAAACTCACAACGCTGGTGCTGCTAGGCAAAAATGCTAATCACTTAGCCACTGCGCTGCCTGAAACTATGGTTTAATGATAACCCTTTACTAAAGAAGTAATACAGGAACCCACATTACCAGCACACAAGGTAGAGTTCCAACTCGGGTTTTTGAAACATAAAAATGATGCTACAATCAGTTTTACATAAGACAGCTCAGTATAGCTAGCCCCACAATTTCCAAATTACATTTAGAATAATTTAGCTCATAAAGAATACATTATATATAGTATATAAGCTTAATTTTAGGTTCATATGTAGCCTACTTCTTTTATTAAAACAAAGTTCAAGAAATCACAAGGGCTTCACTCACAAAGGTCTTTCAGCATTTCTTAGCCACAAGACAAATATACATCAGCCTCCTGGCTAATACTTCCAGCGCTGCTGCTCTGGCCTAGCGCTTTAGGCCCCTTTTCTGTATCCACACAAGCTTTGAGCATTCTGGCTCCCATCTGTCTCTTAGATGCAGCCCTCCTGACTCCTGAGCAGAGACCTCCTCAGTCTGCCTGGGTGGAGCCCTGAACCATAGAAGCTTTGCACAATCAGTGTGCTGAAGGTTCACAAAATCTGGACTCAGGATTGGAGACCTAAATTGTTACTAAACCCACAACAGTAAAATCAGTCTGTTTATGCAGTAGAGCATGCTTGTTATACTCACAGTGGAATCTAATGGGTTAATCCTGCGCATTGTGGAAAAAGGCTGTTTGATTCTGTCTTCTCTGATCTTCACCTTCTTCCATTGTCCCAAATTTATCTCCTAATAAGGAAAAGCCTTTTAAGTCACTCTGCACATCCTCAGTTTTGTGTGTATGGCTTGAGAGTTTTTTTCTAGTGGAGGGTGCATGTGATCAGCACAGGGCCAGCCAGAGGGTCAGTGGTCCTGCAGCCTCATAGGACTGGTAGAGGAGAATGAAAACTCCTCCTACAAGTTTAGACAGACACTGATGGAAGTCATATGACTGCTACACACTTCTGATGAGAAAAATGTATTTAGCAGTTTATATTTACTAAAATAACTGGATTTCCATGTTTTGTGTACTGTGGGAGACCAGATATAGTACATGCAGAATCCTGGATTTAGTAACACTTTAATTTCTTCCAAGTCTCTGGACTCTAGGTCCACTTTTGTCTGGAACCCCTCAACATGCCTAGATGAAAAATGAGCGAGTGACACAAAATCCTTTATATACAGTACCATGCAAACCTTTTGGGCGGGTGTGAAGAAATGCTGTAAAGTAATAATGCTTTCAAAAATATATATTTTAATTGTTATTTTTATCAATTTACAAAATGCAAAGTAATCGAACAAAAGAAAAATCATAATCAAATCAATATTTAGTGTGACTACCCTTTGGGTTCAAACCAGCAACCAGCATTCATTCTTACACTTGCATACTTTGTACACTTGCACAAAGTCAGGGATTATGTAAGATTATAGTCAGGTGTATAATTATCCAATTGTACCAAGCAGGTGATAATAATCATCAATTTTGGGTTGAAAAGTTAACTGAAACAGAAGCAGCTGTATAGGAGGCTTAAAACTGGGTGAGAAACAGCCAAACTCTGCTACTAAGGTGAGGTTGTGGAAGACACAGGTCACAGGTCATACACCATGGCAAGACTGATCAAACAAGGTAGTTATACTGTATAAGCAAGGTCTCGCCCCGGCAAAGATTTCAAAGCAGACTGGGGTTTAAAGATGTGCTGTTCAATTGGTTTTGAAGAAGCACAAAGAAATGGGCAGCATTCATGACTGTAAGGCCACTTTGACACTGCCGCTTTTGAGGCAGAAACGGGGTGATTTTAACCCCACGACGGGATTAAAAAGGGGTTAAAAGCGCCAGTGTATTGCTTCACCGCCCCAGTGTGAAAAGTCACACTGAGAAGAATGGGCAGGAGATTTGAGGGGGTTTTCAGGCGTTGCTTAGAGGCTATTTCTAAAATATTTTCTAAAATGACATAAAACAGCCTCATTTTGAAAGTGGCCTAAATGCAGTAGTTGGACAAGGAAACTTAACCACTTCAGCCCCAGAAGGATTTCACACTTTAGGGCCGGAGCACTTTTTGCGATTCGGCACAGCGTCGCTTTAACTGACAATTGCGCGGTCGTGCGGCGTTGTACCCAAACAAAATTTGCGTCCTTTTTTTCCCACAAATAGGGCTTTCTTTTGGTGGTATTTGATCACCTCTGCGTCATTTCTGATCGCCGCTATAAACAAAAGAAGAGCGACAATTTAGCAAAAAAAAAAAACAAATTTCTTACTTTTTGCTAAAATACAAATCCAAAAAAAATATATAAAAAAACATTTTTTTTCAACGGTTTTGGCCGATTTATATTCTTCCTCATATTTGTGATAAAAAAAATCACAATCGGCGTTTATTGATTGGTTTGCGCAAAAGTTGCCGTGTTTACCGATGATGAGAATTCATTTCTGGGGTTTTTATTATTTTATTTTTTTTTACTAGTAATGGCGGCGATCTGTGATTTTTAGTGGTACTGCGATATTTCAGCGGCCATGTCGGACCATTTTGACACTTTTTTGGGACCATTGGCATTTATACAGCGATCGGTGCTATAAAAATGCACTGATTACTGTGTAAATGCCATTGGCTGTGAAGGGGTTAACCTGCAGGGGGTGCTCTAAGGGTTAACTGTGTTCCCTGGGCGTGTTCTAACTGTGTGTGGGCTGCCCTAGCAGGGGAAGGATAGTGATCACAGCTTCCATATAGAGGAAGGCTGTGATCACAGTCCTTCCCCCCTCACAGAACGGAGATCCGTGTTTACATACGCGGACCTCCGTTCCTTCACTCCGGGGGGGCATTGCGGGTAGCCGGCGGCGATCGAGTCCACCGCACCCACTCCCTGCCCCCCCCCGGAACACAGTGAGCACGCGAGCGCGCCTCCGGCGGTGCGCGCGCGCTCACAGTACTCGATCTGGCAGCCTGTGGTTGACGGTCGGCAAGTGGTTAATGAAGCAGATGAAAGATACATCATGCTTACTTCCCTTCAACATTGGAAGATGTCCAGCAGGGCCATCAGCACAGAACTGCCGGAAACCAGTGGGACCCAGGTACACCCATCTACTGTCTGGAGAACAATTATGCCTGTGCCTAAAGATTACATAGGTTGAGGTCCCAATCCCAATAAATGAATTGCAAAAAAGTATTTTTTTTTCTTTACTGTCTGGAGAAGTCTGGCCAGAAGTGGTCTTCAGAGAACAATTGCAGCCAAAAAGTCATACCTCCAACGTGGAAACCAGGCTAAGTGTGTCAACTATGCATGAAAACATAGGAAATGGAGTGCAGAAAAATAACAGCAGGTGCTCTGGACTAATGAGTCAAAATTGGAAATATTTGGCTGTAACAGGTGGCAGTTTTGCTTGCGAAGGGCTGGAGAGATACAATTATGAGTGTCTGCAGGCAACAGTGAAGCATGGTGGAGGTTGCTTGTTTGGGGCCGCATTTCTGAAAATAGAGTTGGAGATTTGGTCAGGATCAATGGGGTCATCAATGCTAGGAAACACAGACAAATACTTATCTATCATGCCACACCATCAGGGAAGCATATGATTGGCCCCAAATTTATTCTGCAGCAGGACAACAACCCCAAACATACAGCCAACATCATTAAGAACTATCATCAGTAGTGTTGAGCGAACCCGGACTGTAACGTTCGGGTCCGTACCGAACTTTCGGGTGTCCGTGGCACGGACCCGGACCCGGACATTTCAAAAATCGTTCGGGTTCGGTCCGGGGTTCTGCTATTTTACTCCACGTGTTGAGAAGCTGCAGGGCAGCCAATCAACAAGCGTTTCACTGGTTTGCCCTTAGAAGCCATCACAGCCATGCCTACTAATGGCATGGCTGTGATTGGCCGGTGCATCATGTGACCCAGCCTCTTTATAAGCTGGAGTCACAGTGCTGCAGTCACATGCTCCTTGGGTTAGTATAGGGAAAGGTAGCTGACGGCGTGAGGGACAGATTTTAGCCATTTTAAGACCTGATCCTGCATCCTGAGATAGAT
>BLSH010408348.1:75953-91503 GCA_018402905.1 Glandirana rugosa
AGTTTGATTATAAACCACCCTAGTAGGAAACGGAAATTTTGTCGTAGTTAAGAAGATCCATGTAAACCTGTGTCAAAAACTTCCTTGAGCCGTTGAACAACAAGGTTTGTAGAACCTTTTGATTGGTGTCTAGAAGACACCTATATCCGACGGAGTTTAGGAAGACAGAGACGTACATTAGGGTCTGTCTGAGTTACTACAACTCTAGTCCCGAGACACCCCTGGTTTGGTAGTGCAGGTTCTGAGAAACAAGAAGAAATACGACTACTAATCTCAACTCGCTTGTGGACCTTCAAGCCCAAGACGACCAGGCAGGCTTGAAGCCCTGTTTCAGGCCCAGGCCCAGGCCTGCCTTGGTGCGATCGTTCGGGTTCCGTCCGGACCCGGACCCGGACTTTGTCCCGAAGTTCGGACGGACCAGCAGAACCCGAACTTCCAGGTGTTCGCTCAACTCTAATCATCAGCATAAAGAAGAACAAAGAGTCTTGGACGTGATGGTTTGGTCCCCACAGAGCCCTGATCTCAACATCATTGAGTCTGTCTGGGATTACATGCAGAGACAGAAGGATTTGAGGCAGCCTATATCCACAGAAGATCTGTGGTTAGTTTTCCAAGATGTTTGGAACAACAAGTTGCCGAGTTCCTTCAAAAACTGTGTCCAAATGTACCTAGAAGAATTGATGCTGTTTTAAAGGCAAAGGATGATCCCACCAAATATTAGTTTGATTTGGATTTCTCTTCTGTTCATTTACTTTTTTTACTTATTTTATTGATAGATAAAAATAAATTATTGACACTTCTGTTTCTAAAAGCTTTGTTAATTTACAACATTTTTTTCACACCTGCCTACAACTTTTACACAGCTCTATACTGTATATAGAATTACACACACATATATAAATGTCCATATTTTACAAAGTGTTTATACAAATTCAACAAATGTTGCCTTAGATATCTCAGCACAGTTCCCTTTATAGTATCAGAGTGAAACTTTTATTGAAACTTACTGAAGCATAAATAGAAAGTAGGCGCCAAAAAAACACCTCAGGTCTAGAGGTTATATCTGTATCCCGGATACTGATGTGCATCAAAAATATAAAACTGGATTAGCACATTTCCCTGTAACATGCAGACGCAAGCAGAAAATATCAACCGTGTCAGGTGTTTTCAAGATGTTAGGCCTTCCTAACGTTGTTTAAATTTCCCCAAATACATGAAACAATGTCAAATTACATTGCAAGTCAGGTGTTAGAGCTAAATTAGAAGAGCTGTAAGCTATACAGATATTAGAAGAATATTTTAGAATATTCTTTGAATTTTCTCTCTTTCCTATCTACACACATTTTACTCACAGAGCTGGATCCTTAGTTTGTCAAACATAAGGTGGGCACAGGTCACTTTGAAAAATGTTGTGGTTTTATTGCTGATGTATTGATGGGAAGGAGGGAACAGGATAGCCCAAAAACATAGCAGTAACTTATCTGTACAGCAACCTATCTGGCTTCATATATGCAATTTAGAACATCATTTTACCACCCAAAGTAGCATGCAGGGCAGACTCACCAGAAACAAGATACTTGTGTCTAGCTGGTTATTGTATCTGTAACTGCTGGTAAGCCAGGAGGTTTATGTATCTGTTACCTCCTGTGGCTTGTTCACTTCATTGGGGCTTGGTTGGAGCCCCAGGGATGAAAAGCATTGAGCAGTTACTGGGTTGCGTATAAAATATTGGATCAACTGCGCCGCCCTATACAGATGGTTTCACAGGATCACCGGTTTGTGAACCAATATGTGTTTAAATAAAAATGTGCCTTAAATGAAATCCATCCACTAAACAATTAATTTAAAAGATTATGCTTAATCAAAAATAGACAATAGTTGCTTATTTGTGAACCAATATGTGCTCAAATGATTGTGCCCTAAATGAAATCCATATGGCTAAAACAATCAATTGAATCAATGTGCTTAATCATAAATATTACTAATACATGTGCACAGATCAAAAAATATATATATACTGGGTTGCGTGACCCTGGTTCAACATGAGTCCATGATCAACAAAATTTGACAGCTCACCTGATCACCACTGTCATTTGTAAACTTATAATCCACCAGAACAAGTCTTCCACACGTTTTGCAGATGAGATTTAATGTTAATAAATATAAAGTTACTGTATGCATGTGGGGACTAAAAACTTGCATGCATCATACTTTCTAGGAGGATTCAGGTGTTCTGAAAAATGATGTTGGGGAACTGGAGAAAGTGCAGAGAGGGGCAGCCAAATTGCAAAGCTGAGGAAAATTTAGCTGGGCTAAATTTAATCTCTGTTGAAAAGAGGAGAAATGGAGAAGGGGGAATATGATCACCATGTATAAATACAGTACATAAGTGGTCCATATATTGAACTTTGTGTAGAGTTATTCACTTTAAGGTCATCACAAAAAGCAAGGGGGCAGTCTTTAAATCTAGAAGAAAAGAGATTTAACCTTCAAATATGGAAATAATTCTTCACAGTAAGAGCTGTGAAAATTTGAGAGAGACTTCCACAAGAACTGTCTCTGGCCATCTCAGAGGTCAGTTTTACAAATTAACTGAATGCATTACTAAATGAACAAAACATAACTGGGTAGGTCCTATTCTGATTAAGGCCAGTATAACAGCTCAGCTATGTGTGTTCGGGTGATCTGTCAAATGCTGTTTTTCACCCAGGCCATCCATCCCCTTGTACTGTATTGTTTTCTCCTTCCTTATCATTCTTAATGCACTGATTCAGTAATTTGACCATGGTGTCTGTTAGTTTCATCCAAATACACCTGGACAATTTTTCATCCTTCTTTCATAAAGTCAAGCTGCACATCCTTACTAATAACAAGAAAGGTAATTGGGGGGTGTGGCTTGGCACGAACAGCTGCAGACGTGTCTTCCTGAGCTCCCCTGACTATGCCCTGAATCAGGAGGAATCCGTGGATCCAGGGGACCGGGTGAGCAAAATCATCTCCCCCACACCCATCACAACACCATCCTCTGCCCGTAGGAGCTGATAGCGACCAGGACACAACACCATGAGTGAGTCCCACACTAGGCCGCAGCGGCGACCGCACACTGTACGAGGCCCCGGAGGCACATCGCCCGGAGCAACATCGTTGGAGGCTATTCCTCGCCCGGGGTACACAGGTCAATTAACCCCCATTAAGCCAGCCTCTTTCAAAGAGATCTGGAAATCGGCGGTGACCGCGTCCAGTACGCAAGGCCTAGTTCATTGAGGCCTAGTGCGGCGGCCATATTGGGACTCCCATACAGCGCTGCCTGGTAGGCCACACTATGAAGGAGTAAACCGCTAGTCCCGCTCTACAGGGGTCCTCCCAAAGCAGAGGAAGCTCTCAAAGTATCTCTCTAGAACACTTATTATAAAACCCAACAGCATCACCATGTCACGGAAAAGACTGGGTGACTATAAACCCCAAAAGTTGACATCTTTTTTTTTCAAACCGGCTCCACCAGACAAAGGGGGCAATCCAGTACTCTCAGATAACAAACCCTATACAGATCTACCAGATAAGCCCCCTGAGGAAACAAACCTAACACATCTCACAGTCTCTCCCACCAACCAATTAGAAGAAAACCCCATAATGGGAAGTCCTGCCAATGCTAGAATGACACTGTTGCCCTCTCACCTGGAATCCCAAGTTCTTAACACGCTCAAAGCGGACAAGGCCTTGAACTCTTCTATGGCAGCATTTTACCACTACAGGACAACCAGTTCTTAATACCACCTTAAAAGACATGCCTTTATCTCTACACTCCTCTCTGATAACTGATTTATCATCGCTCTTCACAAAGATCACCGCTGACATTAACCAAATCGACCAAAGAGTGTCTTGCATGGAAAACGGTATGAGCGCTTGCCCATTAACGGTCAATGACATAATAGACATTGTAGACAAAGTAAAAGTTGAGCAGGCATGGTTAAAGGCGAAAATAGCAGACCTCGAAGACCGGTCCAGGTGTAACAACATTAAGCTACGCGGTGTCCCGGAATCGGTACAACTTCAGGACTTGCAAAAATTTGCAAAAGACCTTATGTGCATTTTGCTGCCCGAAGCGTCACCAAGAGACATCATCATAGATCGAATTTACATAATCACGAAACCTCAACACCTAGCTGCATCAGTCCCAAGAGGCGTGCTCATGAGGGTTCACTTTTTCCAAACGAAAGAAAGACTAATTGTAGTGGTGAGATAAAATCCCAAACTTCCACGTCCCTATGAACAACTCCAGCTTTATCCAGAGTTATCCAACAGAGAAGAGTCCTACACAACCACAAAATCCAATTCACATGGAGATATCCTGCAACCTTACTAATCACCAAAGAGGGCACAACTCATAAAATAGACAACCTCATGGAGGGTCTCCACCTTCTACACAGTTGGGATATAATCCCAGATCCACCAGCAGAGCCATCCCCCATCTGTGCTACAAATGCGCCACCTAGAGATCACCAGAGGGAAAAAATTGCTTTAAAGTGATCTTCCGCCTCAGATTCTAGGGCAAAATCTACCTACTCACAGCTGATCCCGCAAGCAGGAACTTGCTTCTGATTCTTCCTGCCAATAACTGTTAACCCCTTTAAGCGGTCTTGCTGCAGTAAGCACAATTTCAAACAAATTAATATTTACAAGGTTTAAAACTTTCTACGTTTACTGTTATCTGTTATTAACGTTTCTTTTCCACCAGAATCAACCTGAAACGAAACAATCACTCATAGCTCCAGAGACTGTCAAGCAAGGGATAAAACGCTCACTGAATACAAGAACCCCAGAAAGGTATTGCCTCATCTAACTGTAAGTGTTAATCCATAGCAAGCGTTACCCTTACTACACACAAAATGCCACTAAATATCCTTTTCATCAACGCACATGGCCTCAATCACCCAGCCAGATGCCATTCCTTATGGAAAATGGCACAGGAAAATGATGTGATGTCTTTGTAGCCTCAAACCAACCTACATACTCCAATAAAAACTTCCCAAACGTATTCTTGGCCCATTTTCATCGAAGAAAAGAGGAGTCCTAATAGCGATTAAAAACCCTTCGCTACAACAATAAATATTAGATCCAGATGGGAGATTCATCATCTTGATTTGCACCATCAATTCAATGAAATACACCTTCATAAATATATAAGCTCCAAACTTCCGTCAATCGAAATTCTTCCACAAACTCATGCGTATTGCAAAACCCCTTCAACAAGGTAACTTAATCATCTGTGGAGACTTCAACCTCATTGCAGATCCTCATTTAGATAGCACAAGTGCTTGCAAAAGAAGACCATCTCGACTCAAAAAATGTATGCAATCCCAAGCCTTATTCGACATATGGAGATGCCAACATGGATCAGAGAGGGACTATTCCTTCATTTCTCCAGTCTATAAAACGTACTCTCACATAGACCTATTCATAACAGACAAATGGTTACTGCAATAAATTTCTATGTCAACGATTCATACCATGATCTGGTCAGACCACACCCCTGCCTCCATCTTAATCAACGATTCTTCACATCACATTAAAAATCCCATATGGAGAGCCAATAATTTCATTACCCAAAACCCAGAATTTTCAAAAATAATTGAAGCGCACCTAAAATTATTTTTTAATATCAACTCAGGATCAGTGGCTGACCCAAGCATGGTATGGAATGCCCACAAGGCCTCTGTAAGAGGAATATTAATACAGTTAAGTTCCCAATACATGAAAAAGAGGACGCAGCGTCTAAAAGAGCTAACCACACAAATAGAAACCATGGAATCACTAAACAAACCCAAACCTTCTTCCCAACTCACAGCCCACATATTGAACTTGAGACAAGAATTGAGGGAACTGCTCCTACATTCCTTTCAAAAAATCCAAAAAAGATTAAAGCTAACTGTTATTCCACCTCTAATAAATCAGGAAAATTACTAGCTAACCAATTGAAAGGCCAAAGTACTAAGACCAAAATAGAACATGTACTCCACCCACACACCAAAACAAAACTATACAATCCCCAAGATATCGCCAACGCATTTAGCACCTATTATAGAGATTTATACAATCTTAAGTGAGACCCCACAACAACTCAACCCTCTCAGGAGGATATCACACAATTTCTCGAGCTAGTCAATCTCCCAAAATTAGACACGGAACAATTAAAAGCCCTGAACAAACCATTTACTGAACAAGAAATAATTAGAATTATCAAATCCCATTTGAATCCAGATCTAAAAAAAAAAAAAAGCCACAAGACTGATAGGTGTAACGCCCTCCCCGATTCACCCTGACCAAACAGGCTTTACTAAAGAACAGCAGATGCTACCAGAAGGCTGATTAATGTAATTCACGACACAGAACTTGGGGGAATGCCTTCTCCAACAAGTGCTACTAAAATTCGGCTTTCAGGGTCATTTACTGAAGGCAATATTAGCACTATACACAACTTCTCTCTGCACAAGTATTCTCGGCAGACATGCTCTCCCAACCTTTCCACATAACGAATGGAACTAGGCAGGGCTGTCCCCTATCCCCGCTGATCTAGAACCACTAGCCGAACTAATTGGAACAACCTGAAAATCTCAGGAATAAAATAGGAAAAGCAATCCATAAGAAAAGCTTGTTTGCAGACGACGTGATTTTGATGTTATCTAACCCGGCTCCTTCCCTGGCAGAGGTATGAAAGGTCTTAGAACAATTTAGCAATATCATACTATAAAGCCAATGTTTCCAAATCATACATCCTGGAGTTAGGCATAGATGCCACCACTAGTAATCTCCTACAAACACAACACCCATTTACTTGGGCCAAAGGAAGTGTAACATACCTAGGGATACAACTGACTAACTCGGTTAAAAAATGATATTCCGCCAACTTTAAACCAGCCTTATCAGAATCAGAGCAGAAACCCAAAACCTGTCAAAATATAATCTAACCTGGAGTGGCAGACTTGCGGCCTTTAAAATAATCTATCTCTCCCAGATACTTTATCTCTTCAGAACCATTCCTATCCCCCTTCCCCAATCATTCTTTAAATACCTACAAACTGTTTTAAATCAATGTATTTGGACAGGAAAAAAACCCAGATGCTGTCACGTACCTGGTGGTGGAGTCTGACTTATGCAGGGGTAATCTCCCTTGCGACCCTGATTCGTGAACCCCTGATAGAGTAAACAGGAAGTCCAGGAGTGAGGATGGCACGAGGGTTGAGTTGGTCACCGGTGACGGTTGGAGAAGCTCCTCCGGTCTCGTGCAGGTTTGGAAGGTCGGTGGTACAGGCAGGGTCGGCAACTGGCTGGCGGTGCGGTACTGGCGGTGCGGTACAAGGGAGCAGGCAGAAGAGTCATCGGGTACAGGCAGGGTTTGTTAACAGTCTAGCAGCAGAAGTACAAAAGGAGCAGGCAATCGGGTGGTCGTAGGCAAGCCGGGAGTCGGTGCAGGCAGAGTTCAGACAAGGTTGGGGCAAGCCGGGTCACAGGAACTGGTAACAGGTTTACAGGTCACTCAGGAAAACAGGTCACATGCTGTAGATCAGACAGCACTTGCTACAGGAAGCAGGACGTTTAAATAGAGCTGCTCCTGTAAGAACTAGAGGAAACAACAATCAAATGCTATTAACCCTCCGCACTGTCTTCTAACAGATGCACTCACTCAACACTAGTAAAACACAAATTAGCAGGAGGCTCCAGATCAGTAGTTTTTGAAGACTACTATATAGCAGGCACAATAGCACCAATTCGCGACTGGTTCCAAATCCACCCATCCAAAATTTGGAGCAAAATAGAAGCGACTTATCTCTCTTGTCCAAATCTTCGGGATTGGATTCTGAGCACTGCCCTGGGACTGAAAATCCCAACTGCAGTTCCTCAAACACTTAAAGCCACTGCACACGAATGGAAAACGCTGATTACAAGAACCAAAACCCAGCAAGCAGAATCTCACAAACATCTACCAATAGGAACCCTTGAACAGCTATTCATAGATCTAAATTTAAAGAATTGTCAATCTAGAGGAATCACGCATAAAGAAAACCTCCTACACAACGGGAAGATCAAAACTTTCATACAGGTACAAAAAGAATACAACATCCCAGACTCTGGTCTTTTTACTTATATAAGAGTATCAGACTGCATCCATTCAATTGAACACAAACTTTACTCATGTTCATTAAAAATTTGGAACAACCTAGTATCACCCAATACCAGGGAAATAGGGATTTCCCTAATTTACAACACAATACAACAGAAAAAATCTAAAAGCAAAGAACACACTCAATGGAAACAGGACTTGGGCACCTCCTTCAGCGACATTCAATGGCATAACGCTCTAAAATCAATATATAGTGCAACACAATGCTCCTCATTATGGGAACTCACCCAAAATCTATCTTTAAGATGGTATATTACACTGGCCAAAATAGCAAAGTTCTACACTAACACAACCGACACTTGCTGTAGGTGTAAAACAACCAAAGGAAACCTCATTCATATATTATGGAATTGCACCCAGATACAACAATACTGGCACAAAATATTGCAGATGATAGAAGATATACTACCAACACCCCATCCTATAAATCCAGAACTAGGTCTCTTGAAGATAAGTATAGAAAACATACCTCACCAATTTAGACATGTAACCACTCATATACTTTTGGCGGCATTTTTAAGCATCACAAGGCTGTGGAAATCAACACAAATCCCAAAAATTACAGCAACAATTGATCTTGGGCAACTTGGTCCAAAAAGTCTTTGGAAGCATATGTAGTCAAAGTAGATAACGATTAAAAGTGATATATTTGTTAGAGTAATGTAGGGGGTGGAGCCCCTCCCAGTCCACCTGTAGATCCCAATGGGGGCGGCCTGGGGGGTAGCTCTTATAAAAGTCTCCCACCAAGGTTGAATACTGGTAAAATTTTCAATTGTCTATCCCTTTCTGGCATACTCGTTTAGCCCTTTTTTTCTTTTTTTTTATGTTTAGAGTCGTCTATACTAGATGACCATCAAGCATGGTTATTGTTAATGTAATCTCATGGAAACTATATCTCTTTAATTACAAGTTGTATAATGATTGTATCTCAGTCCATGCAAAATGCTAATACACCATGATGTTGATTACCATGTCTGTTTGCATTTATGCTTGTAATACATCGCTCAATGTGTACTGTAAAATTATATTTCTTGAAACTCAATAAAAAAAATTTGGAAGATAAGAAAGGTAATTGGTTGGCAGATATCTTATAGAAAACATACCGACTGTAGTTATACTGAGAAATTACAGATATAAAATTACTTTATAATTTATAGTTGATGAAGTTATATGAAAATGAATTGGCTCGTGCAATTAGTGGACTTTATATATTTAAGCATTTGACCTAGTGTAATACAATGTAAAAGTGTGTATTTTGTACCACCTTATTACATATGCCGTCCATGGTGTACATTTGTTATACCGCATTACCTCAATCTGTATACCGCGTTGTATGTTCCCTATTCTGCAATGTCCCATTCCATATACTGTACCATGCTGAAGTTTCCCTATCCCACAATTCTGCTTTCCATATACCATGCTGTATGTTCTCTATGGCTCGTTGCCTCATTCCATATGCCATGCTGCATGTTCCCCATTGCCCAATGCCTCCTTTCAGATGCCATGCTGTATGGTCCTTATTCTGCACTGCTCCATTCTGCATGTCATGCTGTATGTCCTCTATTTTGCATTAGTCATTCTTTAAGACTTTTTGTACATTTTGTATTCAATGATACTTCATTTTGTATGCTGTGCTGTCTATTTACTTTCCTGCATTGTTTTACTTTGTGAAGCATACTACACATTCTCTATTTTACATTGACTTATTCTATAAACTGTGCTTTTAATTTTATATTATACACTCAAGACTTATCAAAAATATTCCAATTATGCACAGCTTATCTGCCCCTATCCTCCATTGATTGGGGTTGTACTTTCATTTCTATAAATGTAAAGTGATCTCTAAATATAGGATAGGTGAGTGAATGACAGAATCTTTAGTATGGCTTCAGAGAATGGAGAAGGGGGCAGAGTGGGTGGGCATAGTTGGAAATCTTGATCGGTGCCTATCACAGCTCCGTCCGCCATATTAACTCCCACTGCACCATAAGAATATGGTGGCCAGGGTAGAGACAGGGAATGAGTGATGAGAATTTTAGCTAATAGAGGAGATAACAGCACAAGGGACACATCTTACTGACTTTAGGTAATGTTCCTTGTCCTGAGTTTTCCATTGGTGACTAAACTTAGGCTTTAAAAAAAATATAGTTATGGAAATGTTCAGCATAAGATATAAATGGTTAACATAAGCTCTATGGTACTGAAATTGCATCTCAGCAGAAGTTGTGCTGAATAGTTTATTACATAATAATTTAGCCTATCACAAGTAAATTAAAGGAAAAAAAAGGATGAGGCGGTGCAGACAGCTTGAATACCTTCACTTGGCGACTTGTTACCATCTGTTGTTTATTTAATATACAATAAAGGTCAGAGGTACACGTGTTCCATGATCTATAGTCCAGGATATTCTAGTGGAAAATCAATAGCTGCAGACCATTAAACCGCTCACTGCTAGAGGGGAATTTACAGTAAAATTCAACTGTCCTAATGTGTCCAAAAGAAACTGGACCTGTGTATTTGTTTTCCATTCCATTTTCTGAAATATAACAGAAGCCAGCAATAACTTAAACTGACACTTTTCCAGTATATCTATCTATATCTATATATATATATATAGATATAGATAGATATACAGTTTTTTTTTTAGTTTACTGAAAATAAATTATATTTGCTTTTTAATTCTACAAACATTCTCAGAGCAAACTGCAAAATGTTTTTAAGACCATTTTTAATATCGCTTTTTACACCGTAGTTTTTATGTTACGCATTAAAACAAAACGAATCAAGAAAGGTTCAAGCAATGATTAGGCACGGTGCCATCTTAGCCTCTATTTAGATCTGTACTTGCCATGGAGCTGGACACATGATCAGCTATGATACCAGCTATTTGTGGGCTTGACAGAGAGAGAAGACATAAGCTCATCTTGCATATACTGCACATGTGCTGGCAAAAAATGTAAATGAAAACACTGCAGAAATCATTAGTATGTTTGATTAAAGCAGAACTCCAGAAAAAAACTTTTTCCCATGTCCTTGTTGCTGATCTCCTACCTTCACCAACTATGCCATCCATCTTCTGCTTAGCTCTGTAATTCCTTTGCAATAGCCTGCTGAACTTGCTGAAAAACCGTTATTGCCCAGTGATTTCCTTTTTGTAAGTTCGCTGGCTGATATTTCTCCTGTACTCCCAGCCAGTGGCCTTGTAACTGCCCACTTGTAGTTCACTAGAATCGAGCAGGGACTCTGATTTGTGCCTGCTTGGCTTGGAGAGAGAGGAGATCTCGGCTATGACAGGTATTCCTGGTATGCCTGGCATGCCTGCTATGTGAAACACCACTCGCTGTAACTTTCCTGCTCTCAGACCCGCATTGCAAAAGTGCGCTCTGCGCTGTCTATCACAATGCGTGTCTGGGAGCAGGAAAGTTACAGCGAGCAATGTTTCACATAGCAGGCATGCCAGGCATACCAGGCATACCTGTCACAGCTGAGATTTCCACTCGCTCATTGATGAGAGATGGTGGGCGGGCAGCGGGGGGGGGGGGGGTATGAGGGCAGTTGTTCTGTCATTGATGCCTACTCTGCACTGGTGAGACCACACTGATGGGTACTGATAAGCGGCACTGGTGAGACTGCACTGATGGACACTGATTAGCGGCACTGGTGGGCACTGATAAGCGGCACTGGTATGCTGCACTGATGAGCACTGATGAGGCTACACATATGGGCACTAATAAGGCTGCACTGATAAGCTGCACTGATACCCAGTGGACACCATCCACTGTAGGAGTGGTTTCCACCAACCCTGCAAAGTCTGCAGGCGTTTTTATGTCTTCCTTTCAGTGTGATGTGTATTATGTGTATAGTTACATATCATAGAGACTGGTATTGTGGTAATATTGAAGTTTATTGAGATTTCCATACATTAGAGGGTTCCACCATTATTGTGTTATTAGTTAGTAAGTTACTGCTGCACTTTTTTTTTTCTCATGCGGACATTTACTTCTGTCACATGCTGATATAAAACATCATGGCCCGACTATTTCTGTAGTGTGGCTAGGGATGTTCTCATACACCATACCAGCACTGATTGCTGTTAGAAAGATCTCAATTATAGCAGAGTACAGTGTGTATAATATATCATTATGGGCATGTGTCTACAGTTCAGTAATGATTACATAAAGCAAGTAAGGGCAATATGTTCATCTCCTGTTGTGTTTGGAGGGGAGAGAACACATGCTTTGCATTTATAATTCTGTAACTTATCTTGCCCTGCTGTGTGTGTGACTGAGTAGTGGGCCTGACTGCAGAATGAGGGGTGTGATTTATGTTGAAGTGGGCTTGTTCACATTTGCATGTACAGACCTAGTGTACCTCCCACATTCACTGCAATATGCAATGCATGATGGGAAATGTAGTTTGAGAATTGTGTAAAGAGAGAGAAGAGAATATGATGCAATCACTGTTCTAACAGATCGTCCCTGGCAAAATACATGATGCATTTTTTGAACTGCAGAGCTCACTTCCTGAAAATTCAATTCATATTTTCTCTTCAATCGTAAGTAATTTCACAAATGTAGTAACTGTTTAGTGTGGCAGTGTATTAATGGGGGATTTTTTGCCCATCCCGGAGTTCTGTTTTAAAGCAAAATATTTAAAAGAGGAAACCACCCTGGTACCACATTTGTAAATTTAAAACTACCCATTAGAATAAAATCACATTGAGAAAGACAGTGTCATGTACCTGGTGGACGAGTCTGACTTATGCAGTAGGCAACCTACCTTACTACCCTGACTCGGGAACCCCTGGTAGAGCAGACAGGTGGCTTGGGAGTGCAGGATGGCACGAGGGTTGGACTGGGTCACTGGTGATGGTAGGAAGTCAGTTGGAGCACTCATGCAACTGAAGCGTGGTCGTACAGGCCGGGTTGTGAACGGGCTGGCGGTGGGGTACAGAAGGAGCAGGCTGGTGAATATTCAGGTCCAGGCAGGGTCGTTAACAGGCAGACAGCAGAGGTACACTGGGATCAGGCATGAGAGTGGTCGTAGGCAAGCCGGGGGTCGGTGCAGGCGGAAATGTATACTACGTTGTATGTTCCCTATTCTGCAATGTCCCATTCCATATACTGTACCATGCTGAAGTTTCCCTATCCCACAATGCAGGGTTTTCTTTCTTTGGAGGGGTCTTCTTCTCCCTCTCTGCGCCGTCTTCTGCTATTTTGCCGGGTCTTGGGAAAAACAGGACCATTTATTAAAAAAAGTAAAAAAAATTAATACCCAAAAAAGGATACAAAATTCATGCCATTTTCTTTTAAATAAATCTGACTTTTACATAATCACATACAGTACCTCAGTGTCACCAGGAGATGCTTATCTGGGTGTCAATCCAAGTTAGACAGGGTTGCAGCCTTTCCAGAAGATCGCGAAGGTGCCTACAGACATCCTTGTAAAGTTGAAGGACTTGTCAGGATAATTCTGCAACTGAACATACATGTTAGTGAAGTATAAGATATGTGCCGAGACATCAAGGAATGAGTCAAGTAACGATGAACAGATCCTGTCTAAAATTGCCCCTAGTATGTGTAAGTATGCATGTGTGTTAGGGACCTTAGATTGTAAGCTCCTTGAGGGTAGGGACTGATGTGAATGTACAATGTATATGTACAGCGCTGCGTAAATTGACGGCGCTATATAAGTACCTAAAATAATAATAATAATAATAACTATGGTCCACTCATGCAATTTTCTCTTCTGATCTTCCGCAACAGCTTTGGCAGGAGAATTTCCTTAATCTTATTCATGACTGGATTCATAGCAGCCAGGAAAGACAGAAAGCTCCCTGATAAACACAGTGCTCTCTCTGGTTTCACCAAATGGCTCCCAAAATGAATACTTAACTATTTTAAAATACATTATGGGCATATGGGCTTGAAGAGGGTGTTATCTTGGGAAATCTCTTGGAAACCGCCAATATGCATAAACAAGCATAAATACGCGAGCAAAACAGGGTTAAAGCATGTTTTTTTTTGCAGCATTTCCCTGCTAGCAGTTCTGGTACTCAAAGTGGGTTATCAAATGCCTTGTGTGCATGAAGCCTTAACCACTTGCTGAGCATGCACTGTAGCTTTACTGCTACAATGTGGGCCGGTACGCCCACCAGGCTGGCCCCTCCTTCATGCTGATAAATCCCAGATATTCCACTGTCCTTGGGGTATAATACAAAAGTTATGCTTACATTACTTATAAACACAGTGCTCCCAAAATAGTGCTATGTGTGCTTGTGCAAATTCAATTCACAACCACCAGTGTGCTGGAAGGATTCTCACCAGAATATGTCACCTCTGGTTCTCCTAGGGTCCAAACAGGCTCAATATATAGTGACACAGCCACCACTTGCTCACTTTCTTGTGCTCCAAACTCACTCCAAAGGCCCCTCAGATTACTCAACAGAATGGTATGGAAAAACACAGCTCATAGTGTAGTAGTATTAAACCTACTGTATATTTAATAAAATATGAAGTTACATTAACCACTTGTTGCCCAGCCACTGTAAATTTACTGCGAGCGGGCAACAGCTGCAGTCGCAACAACATACCGGTATGTCGCGGTGAACTCCCTAGACCACACAGTGATGCAATCCCATTTCCACTGTTTCCAGTGGACACAGCGGATCATGGCGTTTGGTACCCAGCCCCTGTTTGCATCGGGGTATCGTGTGATTGCTATGACCAATCATAGTGATCACATGATTACAATGTAAGCAAAACTGCCATGGATGGCTCCCATTCATGATCGCTTACTTACTGTTGTGATGCTATGATTGGCCCACAGCTATCACATGGTACCTGGCACCCTGTATCACGTGATTATCTATAGCCAATCACAGATCCCAATAACCAAGATGTCATGAATAGTGTTGAGCGAACCCGGACTGTAACGTTCTGGTCAGTACCGAACTTTCGGGTGTCCGTGGCACGGACCCGGACATTTCAAAAATCGTTCGGGTTCGGTCCGGGGTTCTGCTATTTTACTCCACGTGTTGAGAAGCTGCAGGGCAGCCAATCAACAAGCGTTTCACTGGTTTGCCCTTAGAAGCCATCACAGCCATGCCTACTAATGGCATGGCTGTAATTGGCCAGTGCATCATGTGACCCAGCCTCTTTATAAGCTGGAGTCACAGTGCTGCAGTCACATGCTCCTTGGGTTAGTGTAGGGAAAGGAAGCTGAAAGCTTGAGGGACAGATTTGAGACATTTTAAGACCTGATCCTGCATCCTGAGATAGATTACTTTACTACTGCTGTCTGTGCTGTTGCTCTGAGGACAGATAGCAGAAATTAGAGATTTCACATACCGCTGCTTTGAGTTGCAGATCA
>BLSH010408348.1:96146-127810 GCA_018402905.1 Glandirana rugosa
AAAAAATTTATGACGGTGGTCCCGTCATGTCACAGTAGTACACTGATCACACCGTCACTAGTTCCTGTGTCTGACCACTGCCATACATGTATTATTTATCTATGAAAAAAATTTAAATTAAACATTTGAGAAAAAGAAAAAATTGTAAAAAAAGAAGAAAATGATAAAAATAATGTATGACAGTAGTCTAATCGAGAGATGTGACATGATGAGACAACACCCCCATTAGTCCCTAATGAAAAAAGATGTTAGTAACGAATATTGTCACCGCTAGTGACAATATTCGTTATCAAAATTGACAGTACTTACCGAAAGTAAGTACTGATCTCAACTCCCGTGCGATCGTTCGGGTTCCGTCCGGACCCGGACCCGGACTTTGTCCCGAAGTTCGGACGGACCAGCAGAACCCGAACTTCCAGAGGTTCGCTCAACTCTAGTCATGAATGAAAGCCATTCATGACAGTTAAAACTATTGCTTATAACAGTGATCGCCACTGTTATAAGCAATGATTGTAGAAAAAAGTAATCCCTGATTACCCCCACAACAGAGTAGTACAGTGTAGAGAGCTAATCTGATGACAGTATGTAATAAAAATAGTAAAAGAAGAAAAAAATGTTAAAAAAGAAAAAGAGTTTACAAATTAAATTTAAAAAAAGTATCTATTTATTATGTACATACCGTCACCAGTCTGTGTCCTTGATCACTGCCACACTAGTCACATGATGACACTGTACTGCCCTGGTGGCAGTATTTAAAAAAAGATTATGAAAACAAAAACATTTTATTTAATCTCTGAATTTTTCAAAAACTTGTGACAAAAAATTACGACTTCAAAACAACTTGCCATGCCTCTTACTAAATACCGTGGACTGTCTACTTTCCAAAAAGGAGTCAATTGGGGGTATTTGTACTGTCTTGGCATTTTAGGGCCTCGAGAAATGCTGTCATTACATCAGGATTGATCAGTTTTCAAATGTATACTATAGTTTGTAGACTCTATAACTTTCACAGAAACTAAATATTATACACTGAGTTGGGTTATTTTACCAAAGAAATGTAGCAGTCTAAATATTGGCCTCAATTTATGAAGAAAGATTATTTGTTTGCAAAATTTTATAACAGAAAAATGTGGGTTTTTTTCAACTTTTTTGGTAGTTTTACTTTTATATAGCATTTCATTTACGTACAGTGTTGCACGACTGAGCAATTGCCAGTTAAATTAGCACAGTGCTGAATAGCGAAAAATGCCCTAGTAATGAAGGGGGTAAAACCTTCCACTGGAGGAGTGTTTAATCCAGAAGACAAAACCACACATAATTGTAAAACCAAGATGGCAGACCCCCGACTTCTGGTCCCAGCCTGTGCGTCTGACATCACTTCTTCCCTACACTTGGAGTAAGTGAATGTCAGGAGCATAGGCTACTGTAATTTAAACAGATCTGCTAATTCTGAGAAATAATTAATGCAGACAGGAATTTGGGCATATGTTCCAGCAACCTAACTCCCAGAAAAGCCATTTCCAAAAAACCTTCTAGCCCATTTGGTGCCTACTTTTACAAAACAACTCACCCTACTATCTTAGTGACTGTTAAAGCATGGATGCACCTTCTTGAATCACATAGTCCTAAAGGCCATTGGAAATATTTAAATTTCTTATTTCACATATAGCCTTCAGGAATTGGCCAAGTGTAACCGACAATAAAGTCAGTGACTTACTGAATCAAGGGAAACTTAAATTGAATTCATAACTTCACATGTACCTGTCATTCTCCTCCCAGGACTATCTTTTGTATGCTACTTTGTCAACCTCATCTCCAGCATAGCCATGTTCCTAACCTAGAATTGCACGCATGGTGTTTTTGCTCCTCAGCCACAAATATAGTGAAAGGCATAACCATCATTTACAATGTTCTTCAATCTAAACTTGTATTCAGTAAATCCGCACCCCTTACTTAAATGGGACAATGACCTTCATACACCGTTTCCAACCTCACAGTGTCAGAAAGCAATTACCAGTAGTTATGCATATTCCTTCTGGGAGATGTCTGAAAATGGCAATTGAGATGGTACATAAATCCTTGTACAGTGAGTGGCTAAATCTGTCAACCCCCCAGATAACTCCTGCTAGATGGGCTGTTGCTTGGTTGGCACTTCGGTCCATATAATGGGGTCATGTCCTCCTCTTTATAGCTTCTGGAGGGCAATATTTCAATATTTAGATTAATCTCAACAATCACAGAAAGAGTTTTACAACCTAGAGTACAACATGCCCTTTTTAATATAGGAACAGAGAAGATGGCTGCAGATTTAATATCTATTACGATGCATATCTCGTTTGCAGCTAGGCTCTCCAACCAAAAGATGGAAATCGAATGAAATCCCCAGTCTCTTGCAAGTTAAAAAATAAATCACCTTATGCTATAAGAATGAAACATATATTGCATATATTCATTTCAACGCTGTTCTTAGTTAATGCAGATTTCTATATATTGTCACTTACTTGAACACTAATGATAATGATAATTATCCCTTAACAATGCAGTCTGTATCCTTTAGTCTGTTTGTTAAAGTTTTTGATTCCTTTGCTTCTTTTGTGTTACATAACTTTCTTTTTTTCCTTCCTAAGACGAGACTCAATAATAGTTGGGTTGTACCAATATGCCAATTGTGTATGAGAGGGCATATATACTACAATGCTGTGTACTTGAAGATGTAATTATTTTCTACATTTGTAACTATATCTCACGTGCATTGTTCTATTTCATTATATACAGTTAAGTGCTGACTGCTACTTTGTGCTATGCAATTGTTCTTTTCCTTTTCCTGAAAATCAATAAAAACAGATTGAAATAAAAAAAAACCCAGAAATTCCAATAAATAAAATGATATTGTTGTGCCATTGTGAGATTGTGGTCATTGTGTAGTGATGCTTATTAATCTCTATATTGGCCACCACATCTACTTATCCTCACTGTGAGCAAATAGAAGAACTAGTTTTCATATGCACTCAACACTCTCAGGCATGGTAGTATGTACACTTGCAGATCCCACAGGAAAAATATAATGCATACATAGTAGCGGCCACACTGAACTTGGGAGGCTTATCATAAAATATATTTAATAGCATTTACGAAAGGACTTACCCTTATATTGCTATGCTGTCTCTATGAGTAAGTGATAGGTTTACCGATTCACATCCTGTCCTGAGAAACTCAAGGCTTTCACACGGTTTCATCTTTAGCAACCACCTTTCCCTTAAGACAAGTAAGCCTACCAGTACTTGGACGCCTCCAGGAGTTAAGGCATAATGTGCTATATTTGCAGAAATAGGTTGCTCCCCAGCCAGGAGAAAGTTTTTGCATTGTGTCAAATGGCTTGATATGGTAAAACAGGTCATGTATGCTGGAGCGACCTGGTCTAGTGACAGGCTGCCCTTAGCAGTGCTCGGGCTAGTGGTAGTCAGAAACACAATCTGTAATCAAGCAAAGGGGCAGGGCAGGTGGAAGACAGTAATGCAATCTGTAATGCAGGCAAGAGGTTCAGGGCAAGCTGCAAACAGTAGTGAAATCTGTAATTCAGGCAAAGAACAGACAGGAGCGTTATTCATAATCCAGGCAAAGGTCATGGCAAGTGGCAGTCAGTAACATGATCTGTGATCCAGGCAAGGGATTCAGGGCAGTTGACAGACAGTAGGACAGTCTTTGTCCAGGCTAGATGGTATAGGAGGCTGAGAAAATTCAAACCAAGAACCAAGCTTTGGGAGCCTGGAAGCTAAATGCTATCACAAGCCTAGAGCCAGTGATGTTTAAATACAGTGCTATAGCACAACCGACCAATCAGGACAGAAGGCAGAACAGGCAGCATCGAGTTGATTCCTAGCAATAAGGACACCCTGATGGCTTGTGGAAGCCAACAAAGTGTTGCCATCAACGCAGGGCTTGAAGCCTAGCAACTGAGAATTAGGTTGGGAATGGGAGAGTGGCTGGGCAATGGGCTGTGGGGAGAGAGGGGCAGAAAGCATGGGAATATGTCTTGTGCTCATAATAGTAAGGCAGACACAAAATACCATATTATGCTAAGACTCCAAGTCGGAAAAATCTCAACATGCAAGTATTTATGCAATGGAGCTGTAAATACTTTGAATTCTCAATCACATGCAGGAAAATAAAAAAAAACAATCCTGCACATGGTTGGGTGATAGAACTAAACACGGCTTCATTTTAAATGAACATTCTCAACTACTTTAATAAATTAATTCACATATGTAATATACACTTCAGTTCATGTTCCTTATATCTGTTAAGATCAGTGGTTCTCAGAATTATTTTATTTTGCATCCTTGAAAAAACAAATGTTTGCTAAGCGTCCTCTGTTGTGTTGCTTTTGTTCTTGAGTACCTCCTAACATGTAAAAATAATAACTGTTTTGCGCTGCTGACAATATAAATAAAAATGAATACTACAAATAATATAATGCATCCACTGTGCCTGTGAATAATTCACAAAATGAATAACCAAATAATCATGAGCAAGAGTGCATAGATTAAATCCCAAGTTCCCGCCCTGCGGGAGCTGGACCAGTTACTGGCGATTAACGGAAAGCTCCCAATCGCTTTGTTGCGATCGGGAGCTTTCTGATCCTGTGATGGGATCTGTGATTTGCTGTCATGGCAGTCACATGATCATAAACTCTGCCTCGTCTCCCGACATTTGAAATCCCTTAAGGGGTCAGGAGGCGCCAGTGCAAAGGGGTTAAACATACATAATGTTCATAAAACTTCAAAAAGTTCACTCCAAATTTCCTCTTCAACAAACATCCAAAAGTGATCCAATACCATTGTGGTTAGCACATGGATACTGAACCCACAATCCCAATGCTGTGCAAGTATCTCAAGTGCAAAACATCCAAAAGTGACCACGGTTGTGCTCTCACCTTGCTGCTTTGACCTATAATAAAATATAGGTCTAAATGTGCTGTCCCTGATCTGGGATGATATGGGGTGACCCTCAGTTTTGACAGGGTAGCCCCATAGAGTTGCTGTGCCTTTAAAAGATCCACTGCTTCACTCCTTTCCTCTGTGAAATTAATTCAGAGCCATAAGAGGAGCCACCATGGTGAAGTGGGTTGAAAAGCCTGCAAGGTTTATTAAGAAATACACTCACATGTAAATAAATTAAAACAGCATCCGATGTAAAATATAGTATACACTTTGGGAAAAACAGCTCACTCCCTCCATGCTCCAATCCTGCAATTCCAACGTCACCTGGTATCTGCACCCTTAACAAAACCATCAATACTAGTGAACTTGGTTAAATGTATGCACATAACTGTTTAATGCACATGTAACACTGAATCATCCAATGCAATTTGCTTTCGTGCAATTTATTATGACTATATGATTATAAAGATTTTAGTTTGCCAGTTAGAAGTACCCCCTCTAGCCATAATATGTACGGAAAAGTAAAACATTTCTAGTATATGTCACCAAATTATTGGCTTAAAAGTCATGTGTCCTGTGACCTGCTTGCAGGCATCTGTTTACCATTTGGCATGCAGTCCCTTAGAACCTTTTTATTAAATCTATAATATGGGAACCAACTCCTAAACCCGGTCACAGAGAAAAGAAACTTGGTTACAGTTGGCAACAGCTTTTAGAGCCCCATTATAATATTTTTAATAAATCAATGGCTGGACTTTAGAAACCCCATACTTTAATCAAATCAAGTTGGACCGTGGGGAAAAAAGTCCTATCGTACAGCAGTTCACATTTCTGCACATCTCATGACTGCACCAGCAATAACGGGCTGACTGTTCCAGAAGCTTATTTTATTTTGGTGCCTTTCTTTTTACTAAATGATAAACATTTCAAACATTGAAGCATAGTCCATTTTAGAGTGTTAATAATGACATGTTCAGTTTATGAAATAGGAAAAAGCCAAGTAAGTAACAGGGATTTGTACATTGTGCATTATTCTTAGAGTAATTAACTGGTTAATGATTGACACAATGAACTAACCTTAATCTGTCCTTGTTCCATCTTTTGGAAAAAAAATTGCATTGGTATAGTACAGTAGAGGTTACTCATATATCTGACTTCTGGTTTTACAAGTCTCTGAAGACCAGAACGCTAACATTTTGAGTGTAGAACAAACAATGTATCTTGCAGCTATGAAATGCCTTTGCACCGCTAAAGCAGCCTAAACTAGCCCTGCCATAATTCAGACACTTAGGCTAATATACCTGGAAGAAATGTTTGCAAACCGCCCAGAAAATTATAGGCAGCTTATAAAGAATCAAATCTTTTTCCAGTAAAACAAATAAAGATCATTTAAAATAAAACTCTGTACTGAAATCCACAAAATATGTACCATGTGATATATATATATATATATATACAGTATTGCACAAAAGTGAGTACACCCCTCACATTTTTGTAAATATTTTATTATATCTTTTCATGTGACAACACTGAAGAAATGACACTTTGCTACAATGTAAAGTAGTGAGTGTACAGCTTGTATAACAGTGTAAATTTGCTGTCCCCTCAAAATAACTCAACACACAGCCATTAATGTCTAAACCACTGGCAACAAAAGTGAGTACACCTCTAAGTGAAAATGTCCAAATTGGGCCCAATTAGCCATTAATGTCTAAACCCCTAAAAAAGTGAAAATGTCCGAATTGGGCCCAAAGTGTCAATATTTTGTGTGGTCACCATTATTATCCAGCACTGCCTTAATCCTCTTGGGCATGGAGTTCACCAGAGCTTCCCACTGGAGTCCTCTTCCACTCCTCCATGACGACATCATGGAGTGGGTGCATGTTAGAGACCTTGCTCTCCCCCACCTTCCGTTTGAGGATGCCCCACAGATGCTCAATAGGGTTTAGGTCTGGAGACATGCTTGGCCAGTCCATCGCCTTTAACCTCAGCTTCTTTAGCAAGGCAGTGGTGTCTTGGAGGTGTGTTTGGGGTCGTTATGTTGGAATATTGCCCTGCGGACCAGTCTCTTAACGGAGGGGATCATGCTCTGCTTCAGTATGTCACAGTACATGTTGGCATTCATGGTTCCCTCAATGAACTGTAGCTCCCCAGTGCCGGGAGCTTTGAACTCCTCAACTGGTTTCAGCCAAACATGTTTGACACCATCTGAACCAAATACGTTTATCAGTTCCAGGTTCCAGTAATCCATGTCCTTAGTCTGCTTGTCATCAGCAAACTTTTTGCAGGCTTTCTTGTGCATCATCTTTAGAAGACGCTTCCTTCTGGAACGACAGCCATGCAGACCAATTTGATGCAGTGTGCAGCGTGTGATCTAAGCACTGACAGGCTGACCCCCCACCCCTTCAATCTCTGCAGCAATGCTGGCAGCACTCATAGGTCTATTTCCCAAAGACAACCTCTGGATATGACGCTGAGCACGTGCACTCAACTTCTTTGGTCGACCATGGCGAGTCCTGTTTTGAATGTAACCTGTTCTGTTAAACCACTGTATGGTCTTGGCCACTGTGCTTCAGCTCAGTTTCAGGGTCTTGACAATCTTCTTATAGCCTAGGCCATCTTTATGTAGAGCAACAATTCTTTTGTTAGTGAGTATGAGAGGGTGAGAGCGATAACACCAAATGTAATACACCGGCTCTCCATTCACACCTGAGACCTTGTAACACTAACAAGTCACATGACACCGGGGAGGGAAAACGGCTAATTGGGCCCAATTTGGACATTTTCACTTAGGGGTGTTCTCACTTTTGTTGCCAGTGGTTTAGACATTAATGGCTGTGTTTTGAGTTATTTTGAGGGGACAGCAAATTTACACTGTTATACAAGCTGCACACTCACTACTTTGTAGCAAAGTGTAATATCTCTGTAATATAAAAAAGCTAATTTATTCCTCAGGTTAGGCCGATATATATTCTTCTACATATTTTTGGTTAAAAAAATCTCAGTAGGCAAATATTGATTGGGTTGCACAAAAGTTATTGCGTTTAAAAACTATGGGAGTAGATTTATGGAATTTTGATTATTGTTTTTTTTTTACTAGTAATGGCGGAGATCTGCGATTTTTAGTGGGACTGCGATATTGCGGTGGAAAGATCAGACACTTTTGACGCTCTTTTGGGACCACTGACATTTATACAGCGATCAGAGCTAAAAATGGCCGCTGATTACTGTATAAATGTCATTGGCAGTGAATGGGGTTAACACTAGGGGGCGATCAAGGGGTTAAGTGTTCGCTAGGGAGGTGTTTCTAACTGGGGAGTGTAGTGACTGGGGGTGGAAAGAGAAAGCTGCTCCCGATCACTGGGAACAACAGATCTCTCTCCACTCCCCTGTCATAATGGGGATCTGTTTGTTTACATGAACAGATCCCCATTCTGGCTCCTTGTGGCTTGGGTAGCCACGCGCCCCCACTACAGTCTCTTAAAGCTACATTTTTGGTTTTGAGTTTACTACCGCTTTAAATAAAATTCGTTTTTTTTCCCGCAAAGTTATTCCTCACACACAACATATGCATACTTACAATTACACCCCTAAAACATTCTGCTACTCCCCCTGAGTATAGGGATATCACATGTGTGAGATTTTTTCACAACCTAACAGCATTGAGAGATCTAAAATCCAAGGATCGCCTTCAGGCTTTCTAGGGGCATAGACTACACATCTAATTTCCTGACTACCTATCACATTTCTAGAGGCCCTGGAGCATAGGAACAACAGTGCAAACCCCCACAAAATGATCACATTTTGGGGAGCAAACACTCCAAGGTGTTTTCTAAGAGGCATGATGAGGCTCTTTTAAATATGTAATTTTTTGCCACGCGTTTTTGGAAAATATGGTAAGAAAATAAAAATGTATTTTTTTTTTTGCACAAAATTGTCAGTTATTAACAACTTCAATACCGGGCCATTGTCAAATGATGTCCGCAGGAGGGATCTCCTATCCTGGGTGGATGTCATATGACATCCTCGGCTTATCACCGCGGGGCCCCGCAACGTGGCGGTCGGGGATGAGACGTGTCCTCGGGACATAGCCCATCCCCAATCAGGGTAAAGAGCCAATAAAAAATGGTTCTTTACCACTTGACCGGCTGTGCCCAATCACAGCTTGTCACTTTAGAGATCTGCATTCACACCGCTCGTGCGCACCCCTGGGGGAGCGCAACGCGGCGATCGGGGATCAGGTGTATCCTTGGGACACAGACCATCCCCGATCAGGGTAAAGAGCCAATAAAAACTGTCTCTTTACCACGTGATCAGCTGTGTCCAATCACAGTCGGTCGCTATAGAGAACAAATTCAGCCCCGATCAGGGTAAAGAGCCAATTAAATTGTCACCAGCCCATCAGAGTACCTGAGCACCTGTCACCAGCCCATCTGAGTACCTGTCACCAGCCCATCAAAGTACGTGTCTCCAGACTATCAGAGTACCCAAGTACATGTCACCAGCCCATCAGAGTACCCCAGCACCTGTCACCAGCCCATCAGAGTACCCGAGTACCTGTCACCAGCCCATTAGAGTACCTAAGTACCTGTCACAAGCCCATCAGAGTACCCGAGTACCTATCTGCATCCCATGCCTCATAGAATATACATTGGATGTTTGATTTCCAAAATGGGTCTAATGTTGTGAGTATTTTCATTGTCCTGGTGCTCCAGGACCTTCAAAAGTGTGAAGGTAGGAATGAAATTAGATGTGTAATTTATGCTATTAGAACGCCTGAAGGTACTACTTCAATGTTGGACCTCTCTATGTGGCCAGGATGTGTAAAAGTCTCACACATGTGGTATCTCCATACTTGGGAAGAGTAGCAGAATGTATTTTGAGGTGTAATTTTTACTATGTACATGCTAAATCATACAAATTGACAACTTTGTGTAAAAAAAATAAGTTTCCATGTTTTCCGAAGACTTGTGGAAAAAAATGAACTGCTCAAAAGACTCATAATGCCTCCTAGAATATACCTTGGGGTGCTTGCTTTCCAAAATTGGGTCATTTTGTACATAATTCCACTGTCCTGGTGCTCCAGGGTCTTCAAAAGTGTAATCGGTACAAGTATCAGAATGTATTTTGGGGTGTAATTGGATGTATGCATATGCTGTGTGTGAGAAATAACTTGTTATTATGACAATTTTGTGTAAAAAAAAAAAATAATAATAATAATAATTTCTTCATTTTCCAAAGAATTGTGGTAAAAAATTACAACTTCAAAAAACTTGCCATGCCTCTTACGAAATACCTTGGATTGTCTACTTTTCAAAACAGGGTAATTTGAGGGGTATTTGTACTTTCCTAACATTTCAGGGCCTCAAGAAATGAAATAGGCCACCAGTACCTCAGGTGTGATCAACTTGCAATGATTGGCACCATAGCCTGTGGACTCTATAACTTTGACACAGACCAAATAATATACACTTATTTGGGTTATGTTTTACCAAAGATATGTAGCAGTAGAAATGTTGGCCCAAATTTATGAACGAAAATCATTTATTTGCAAAATTTTATCATAGAAACTAAAAAAAAGTGTTTTTTTTTTCAAAATTGCTGCTCTTTTTTCACTTACAGTATGTCACAAGAGTGAGTACACCCCTCACATTTTTGTAAATATTTTATTGTATCTTTTCATGTGACAACACTGAATAAATGACACATTGCTACAATGTAAAGTAGTGAGTGTATAGCTTGTATAACAGTGTAAATTTGCTGTCCCCTCAAAATAACTCAGCACGCAGCCATTAATGTCTAAACTGCTGGCAACAAAAGTAAGTACACCCCTAAGTGAAAATGTCCAAATTGGGCCCAAAGTGTCAATATTTTGTGTGGCCACCGTTATTTTTAAGCACTGCCTTAACCCTCTTGGGCATGGAGTTCACCAGAGCTTCACAGGTTGCCACTGGAGTCCTCTTCCACTCCTCCATGACGGCATCACAAAACTGGTGGATGTTAGAGACCTTGCTCTCCTTCACCTTCCATTTGAGAATGCCCCACAGATGCTCAATATGGTTTAGGTCTGGAGACATGCTTGGCCAGTCCATCACCTTTACCTTCAGCTTCTTTAGCAAGGTAGTGGTCGTCTCAGAGGTGTGTTTGGGGTCATTATCATGTTGGAATACTGCAGCCCAGTCTCCGAAGGGAGGGGATCATGCTCTGCTTCAGTATGTCACAGTACTTGTTGGCATTCATGATTCCCTCAATGAACTGTAGCTCCCCAGTGCCAGCAGCACTCATGCAGCCCCAGAACATGACACTCCCACCACCATGCTTGACTGTAGGCAAGACACACTTGTCTTTGTACTTCTCTCCTGGTTGCCGCCACACACGCTTGACACCATCTGAACCAAATAATTTATCTTGGTCTCATCAGACCACAGGACATGGTTCCAGTAACCCATGGCCTTAGTCTGCTTGTCTTCAGCAAACTGTTTGTGGACTTTCATGTGCATCATCTTTAGAAGAGGCTTTCTTCTGGGATGACAGCCATGTAGACCAATTTGATGCAGTGTGTTACATATTGGTCTGAGCACTGACAGGCTGACCCCCCAACCCTTCAACCTCTGCAGCAATGCTGGCAGCACTCATAGGTCTATTTCCCAAAGACAACCTTTGGATATGACGCTGAGCACGTGCACTCAACTCCTTTGGTTGACCATGGCGAGGCCTGTTCTGAGTGGAACCTGTCCTGTTAAACCACTGTATGGTCTTGGCCACTATGCTGCCGCTCAGTTTCAGGGTCTTGGCAATCTTCTTATAGCCTAGGCCATCTTTATGTAGAGCAGCAATTCATTTTTTCAGATCCTCAGAGTTCTTTGCCATGAGGTGCCATGTTGAACTTCCAGTGACCACTATGAGACAGTGAGAGCGATAACACCAAATTTAACACACCTTCTCCCCATTCACACCAAGACATTGTAAACCCTAATGAGTCACATGACAACGGGGAGGGAAAATGGCTAATTGGGCCCAATCACTTTTGTTGTCAGCGGTTTAGACATGAATGGCTGTGTTTTGAGTTATTTTGATGGGACAGCAAATTTACACTGTTATACAAGCTATACACTCACTACTTTATATTGTGTCATTTCTTCAGTGTTGTCACATGAAAAGATATAATAAAATATTTACAAAAAATGTGAGGGGTGTACTCACTTTTGTGAGATACTGTATGTCGCAAAAAATAAAAATTCCAGTGGTGATTACATACAACCAAAAGAAAGCTTTATTTGTGTGAAAATATAATAAAAATTTTCAGTCATTCTTTTGTTTACATTTCAGCTGTCAGTGGAGAAGCCCACTGACAGCTGATGAGTCATCGGTTGTTAACGACATGGTGGCTGACGCACTCCTTAACATCCAGCTATTCTTCACACAGAATTCAGATCGGTCGATCATTTTTCAACCAATCCGAAGTCGAATTGTTCTGAAAATTTGGAATGCATTAGAAAACAAATAAATGAAACAAAACTTAGCAAATTTAAATGAAATTCGTTATTATTGTCATTCAGAGGTTTGGATATATTTGAATCTCCAAATAATCAAAAAAAAAAGGGAATCAGTTGGACTGCTGTACTTAAGAAATGGGAGCATGAGCAATATGTCTGGGGGCTCCTGGGTTGCATTAAAACTATTTTTGCATGTTAGGAATACTGGCAAAATATGTACAATCATGGGGTAGGTTTACACTACAGAACATTGACACAGGCTCGTGAAGAAAGCTACAGTGCATTTATGTGTGCTATTTTCTTATGCACAGTTCAGGTAATTTTGAGACATTACTTTTTTTTAACCTAACGCACACTGCAATACATTACAATGGAGTACAATAAAATTCTGTTAGTCTTAGTCAGGACTAAGGGCTAACATCCGAAACACATAGGCTGTTGTACAGCTTTGTACATGTATTTAATAAAGAAATACCATTTTGGATGTCAGAATGTCAAAGGGATGGAGTTCCGACCATCCCTTTCCTTACTCTGGTACGTTGGAGGTGTCAGCAACCTCAAGGTTTGAGCACTGGGCAGAGCATTTATGTGGGAAGGTTGCAGCGCATATACACCTGTTTTCCCAATAAAATTCTGCCTGTCTCATATTTTTTACAGCATCACAATAAACAAGGCTTTTTGCCCATGTGTTGCGACTATTTTCACCAGTACAGCCCAATGTATGATGTGTGACTATGCCTTTAATGTGCACCTGGAGGTGAACCAAACCATGACAAGGGCTTCATTTGCTCTTGTAAATGTATAAACCATAAAAGAGGTGAGAAACAATATATAGACACACAGAAATGCACTGTACCATATATACCATAAATTAAATGAAAAAAGCATTTCTAAGAAACAAAAATTATTGAAAGTATCCAAATTGGTTGAAGACATTTTCCTGCATTTTAGAACTTGAGGACAGTGAAAGTGTCCATTTACATTCATAATGGGCAAGATTTGTAAACAATACTTTCAGTGAACAGATTATGGATCTTATAAAGTAAATCTGAAATTGCTCTACTCAAAATAGGTAACATAATGTAACAGAAAATTGCTGGAGTGATTGCATCGCTGTTGTCTATAAGTCTCGTAAAATTAATGTGACAGAGCTGATGGTCTAATTTAAAAGGGATTTGTCTCTGTCAACAAAAATATAATCTCATACTACTAAATGATTAAATATTACCTGCTATATGTAAATACCAACAGGAACTTCTCATATGTGACCCCTTTCGGTCTGTTAAATATCTCGAAAGTACTTTATTATATGTTCAATAAGTGCACAAAAATGCTTGCTGATAGAGAACATCTCCCCTATGTTAAGAAAAGAAAAAGAAGTGGCACTCTGCAGTCCAAAGGCACTTTCTGCCCTGGATTGACAATGTTGTTCCTCAATAGATGCAGTACAGTAAATACAGTAAGTTTATTGTAAGCATTGTCATCCTAGGAAGGTAGTGTATTATTGTCAGTAAAACCATGTAAAAGCAAAGGAAGGAAAGTCTGAAAAAAACTAAAAATATTGCAATTTCCACATTTAAGTACTTGTAAGTTGCAATATATTAATTTTTGTTCTTGGGTTTGGCTACACTTTACACCTTAGGACAAAGAAACTATAACCATAGCAATCATTTACTCTTTAATTTTTATTATAACATTGCAAATACCAAAATGTTGATTATATTTCTGACTGTAACTTACTGAATTGTTGAGCTATCCCAATCTTTATGGTTCTTGTAAAACCACTGCATCTAGTATTGTTTGCATTTGATGACAGGTTTGTCAATGTATTTACTAAACAATCTGAAAAATATTTCACTGCAACAATTGTATACATCATCATTATTAAATTAAAAACTAAAATGATTTCTCTGTCTATTGGAATCCATAGGATCAATTCATTAATTAATTTGATTTTCCAGCTGCCAACCCTGAAAGCGTCTTATCTCGCAGTAGCCTAAGAACGGCACTTCTTGATGATGAATTCCCCTCATGGGCCAATATTTCCAGCCACTGGCTGCAGACCATAGGTTATTCTTCACATCTCTGTGGCTCCCGTTGAGGTAATAGCCATCACTTCCTCATAGCCACAATGGCTTTTACAAATAGTAATTAGGGATGAAGAAAAGACAAAAGGTGCTTTGCAGGGGCTTAAGTCTTTTAAAGATTCTCCATGTAAAGAGTTCCCCGCCCAAATCTCTCATTATGTTGGGTTTTGTTGATTGAGAGAGGATTACTATTGCTTTGTTTTGTCAGGATGAAAAAAAAGGAAAAACAACATTAATTGATATATTCCTGTTTTTAGCTTTCTTTGCTATAACCCTGTTGGGAACGGGTTAAAGGGTATGATAAGTGGAAGTGGTAACTACTTTGCCATGACCAGTGATGTGACCTAGGGCATTTGTTTCAGGAGATTCACTAACACAGAACTGTATACCCTTTTCATGTAGGACTGTGCACAGGATATTACTCACCTGGGTTCTGCTTATCAAAACAAACTCTTCTCTAGTTCTTTTGTCATATAATAAAGGATAAAGCAATGTTAAAGTCTTGTCTTCTTGATAGCCACTGTTGAGACACAGCAGGATAATCTGAACATGTATACACTGTGAACTAAAGTGTGTAATTTAAAACAAGTCTTTTTTTACAATTAGTAGCTTTACTATATATTATAATACCGTTAATACTGGCTGAAATAAATCTTCCACTATGCTGTACTTGCTGTTGTTTATTTGACAAAGTTATTTATGTAAAGAAATGTTTCAAATTCAGGAATGTAGATTATCTTAAATTATTTTTTTAACCTATAAAAGTAAAATGCCAGTTTATAGAGTTGTTGACCGGAGGATCGTTAATAGACAGAGATAAGCTAACCCACTGCAGCATCATCATGGCCAATGATAACATGCAAGTAAATCATCCCTCCGATAAAATGTACCACGCTTTGGATGACAGTGCCATTTTAAAAAAGAATCTCCAGTGACTAGGAGCTGAAAAAAAAACTGATCACACATTCTTACAGTATATATGTCAAGGATTTTTGTGGCTCCACCAAGTGGCAGGGTATGTGGATTTTACTAGACAATGATACCAGCTAGTGGCTTTTGAGTTTTCCCTGCTTAAAACCGCTGTTAGTTAGATAAGTGACCACAACAAGAAACCAAGCTTTTTAATAAGAGCTTCATCTACAAAGTTTAAGAGTTAAGCAGGAAACAGCTGGATGGTACCGTACTATTGGAAGGAGGTAAGGATAGATGGCAAACAGATGAACACGAGTAAGTAAATACCAGGCTGGGATCACAACCAGAATAGTAATTAGAATTCATGAGACAAGTACTAAAGCTCTGATGGATCGCCATGAACCATTTGCTCAGGCACCGACACTGAGCCCTGAAGATAGATTGTTCTTGTTGGTAGTTAAGGGATGAAGATCGGGTTTGTTGCTACCATAGGTTAAGGCAAATATCCTGGATTCATGAAGTTCACGAATTATGAACATTTATTCAAAAAGTTTGCAGGTTTGCCACCAGAAATAGGAAAAAACCTATATTGAAGTGTATAACCTTTGCTCTTGGTCAGCTGAGTCAAAAGAGCTAATAATTTAAAGAAATTAGTTACCCAGTTCTCCTTCTATAAAAGGCTGAGCTCACAGCAGCTACCATGTGTTGGAGTTGTTATGGAGAGCTCACAATTCTGTGTAGGGACACATGCTGTTTTTTATATTTTTTATTTTAAAAACATTTTAATTTTAGCATTGGTTCATGGCAGTACCCGACTTACCATGCCTTTTGTTTTACAAAGCTTACTTCTTAGCCCTACAAATAGGCAAAAGACAAGACCTCCCCCCAAATGTCAATAGGGTTTGCCACAAAGTGCGCAAACTTCGAGTAAGACTTGGGAAACTGTTCACAAACCAAACCCAGGCAGATTTGCTCATTTCTATTTACTGCTATGATGGTGAAGATCTGCCCTTCTGTTCTCTGTCTAGGACAGCAGATGGATTGTGGGATGCTCCTAAGAACTAATGGCTCTCAAAATTTGATGAATAACAGGCAAGTATAGCATCTCCTGATGTACATCAAGAAAGAACAGAAATGAGATCTGAAATGAAGCCTCCTTACATAGTCTATACATTTCTAAGTAGGCCTTTTAAAGGTTTGTTAACAGCACACAGTTACTAACATTGCACAAGACTCATGATGCTTTTGGTACAATTTCTATGCTACACTAATAAAAGTTCTCACAACATGGAAAGCATCCAGTTTCAGATCAATGTAATCAATACACAACAAACATGCTGTTGGAAAATACAATATGGTCCCATTGTCGGCAAAGATTTTAGTTGGAATGAACAGAAATTGATATATGTCTTCTGTCACCATGGAGATCTATTGCTCAAGTAACCCCATATGTTTCCTAATTTGCAACTTGCAAACAAAACTTAATACTGTTCGCATTTCAAGGAATTAGAATTTATTTTTCTAACTTCAGTTCAAGTAGGAGGGAAAGTAACTGTGTTCCAAATATGAATATTTCATATTAATTTAACATAACTGTTAGACTACAAACAGTTTTTGCCCACTGCATTAAACAGATGGAGATACAGAATAATGTTGTATAATGGTGCACCCTATACCCTATGAAAGACACTGCATTTGTGTAGAATATGTATGTAACAAGCAAAAAACAGTGGGCTTTGGGCAAAACTCTTATCTCTACATATTGTCACACAATATTATCACACAATTTGTAACTTGCAATTTGCTTTGCTAGTATAGCTGGTTGGATATGTTTCATCTGTGGTATAAGCCATTGCTCAGCATCACTTGAATGGTACAGTCGAGCTTTGGAAAACATTTTACATAATATTATTTAGTACATGGAGGTCACCTGGAATAGGCAATGTACTTGAAGAATATATTAAATAAATAATAAATCAATCACAATGTCCCAGAGCATACTATATTTAGGCATTCAGGCTGTATAAGGACCGTCAGTTTCCTCTAAGTTGGGATGAAACCACATCCCTCCTTATCCCCACTCCTTTCATTTAATTGTCAAATGCCAGAATCTAGTGAGCAGTATGACAGTGGAATGACAGGAGCATGCATTTTTACAAGGAGGGGATGGAGCTCTATCTTGACAAGGAGAGAGGTCAAGGCCTTGTGTGCTGCCTTGGCCTAGCATCCAAAGGCCTTTGCATGGGCATGATCTGAAGACAACACATGTACTTGTAGGCACAAGGGGACTGCACTAGGTGACTGCAATTCATTCTTCTGTTATCTTGGCATATTTTTGGTTATGTTTTCATGGTGTTCTGTATGATGTACTCTGACCACTGGAACGCTTAAGTCTAAGCCGCAAAGCATAAAACTAACCCCATGGAAGCAACATTCTACAAGAATATTGGGCCTATGGCAAAGTGTGCATCTTAATCCTCAAAACACTTGGCATTTCAATTGCTACAGATATTGAAGTAAATGTGTTTTCAAGATTTGTCTCCTGCCATGTTTTTTTTTTTTTAGGGGGGTCTCCTCACATTAATTTTTCCATGGCACATCTTTGAAGGGCACTACCATTCCTAGTTCACCGGCCTACAATTGAAGCCCAGGTTCCAAACTTTAGAACATCTTCCAAATGCTTCTTCTGACTCACATTCAATAACACCAGTCACAATCATAATTGAAATATATATATATATGCCACAAACATCTGTTTCTCCAATTCCATGCTTTTTTAAAATTTCCTTTGCATTGATTTATTTTGCCACTGATATCTAAATTTAACTGAGTGTTGGCGATTTCTCTATTTGACTTGTACAGTGACAACAGTTAGTGTATATTGAACGTACAGAACCCAGCTGCATATGCGTGGAAAACTGGGGAATGAGGGGTACGGAAGTAAGTGTCTCCAATACATACACTTCTTTCCTGGTACAGCTACCACTGTTTTTATTTTGTGTTTTAAAGTGGTAGGGCCATTTATTACTTTTATTGTCAAGGTTTGAAGGCTATGATCCACTTGCTCTTGGTCCCTTCTGCTGGTTGGCACAGGACAATTCCCCTAACATCTGTTTATATGAAAACAATAGGTAATAGTAGTACTGTAGGTATAAAAAAAGAATAATAATATTCCCTTTATCTAAAAATAAGGTTTCTTTTTTTATGTGATTTAGTGTTTTGTTTGGCTATATAGATGCTGAAAATGTGACCAGTACTTGGTATAAGCATGCATCCAAATGAAACAAGCCTCTGTTTGTCTTTCTTCATATGAGTAACACATGAAAAGGCCTAATTTAGGTAGTTGGAGGAATCTGCCAGTTTATAAAAACCCATGTGAAAAATGATGTGATTCAGGATGTTAAAATAACAGCTATGTGCAAATGTAAGCTATTGTGTTATATGTTTTGTCAGTAAATCTACTTATTTCAATGGATGCCACATCAATTTTTAATGTGCTTTACGGGTGACATTGTCCAGTTTATCAGATCACTCACTTCTATTTACTGTTAATGAAAGTTTAGAAATGACCACTCTGCATCGACTATACACAGTGAGTGATGATATGACCATAATATTTTAGTACTGCCTACAGAGGGATACAATCAATGAAGCATGTAGATACCAATGCAAAACCCCTTTAAAGAATATTTCTAAAATATTTTCAAGTAGAAAGAATACATTTAATTGATAACTTCACCCAGGAAGTAGGAGGCAAATACCTTGTCAAAATCTGGATTAAGCATGTCAGGATGAGCCTAGCGGTTACTAGTCTGGCAGCCAACTGGACTGCTTTAAGAATGTCACCAGGGGTTTTAAACTGTTCTGGCCATCACAAAGTAACTTAAAGCTCAACTAATGTAAAATAAAGTGTGTATTGTCCATTGGCTACTGCCAGGTCCAGCAGCTAACTTTCAGTAGGATTTGAGATGGTCTTAACCTGGCAAAATATATAGAACTTTCACTGCACGGCATATTCAATTAATATAGCATATTAAACATGTTCATTTTTCTACCAGTAGTGAAAAATCATGTGATACAGTATGTGGCTATTTGTACATCATCTCAAATCTGCGTGATCACAGAAGCAGCAAAGAGGAAAACATGTATGTGGGAAAGGGTGGTCTTTTGTGGGAAAAAATTAACCAACAACTATGTAGTCTGAGGGCCTCAATAAACAATCAATCCATCCAAATGATATCAAACCGCACTACACAATCGGAGAATTTTGTTGATATTACTGGTCAAGTCTGAAACAACATCCGACCATGTGTGGCAAGCATCAAAATTGTAATATTTTATAAGGCAGCAGAATGCTCCTCATTTTTTTATTTTATTTATTTTTTATCATTTTTTATTTATTTTTTTTTCAAGTCTTCATAAAAAAAAACAAATATGTCATTCTAAGAAGAAGGTGGCCACAAAGTGGCCAGAAAGTGAGAATTGCAACAGTACTGGGGCATGATCTGAGATCCCTCTAGGAAGAAAAAGCACCTGTTGGACCCTGTGTTTACCAAAAGATCAATACAAGAAAACGTTTTTTTATGTGGCCATCACTGATTGACAAGTGTATTCTTTAGACTCTGGAAACACACACATCAGCAAATTTATAGGCTTCCAAGCCAAGAGATCATAGGGTACTCTGCTGTCAGTGGTAAGCCTATCCAACCGAAGGTCTAGAGGTATATTAACCGGTTCCCGGTCGGCTCGCATACTTTTACTGATGCAGAGTGGTGGCGTTCCACAAATCGTTGTCTTTAAATGGCGGCTTGTGCGTGCGCTGTAGCGGGCAGGAGCGCACCGCCGGCGGCGCACTCTCGTGCCCGCCAACTCTGCAGTGTGGCCATAGCTCGGGTGGACACGATCTCTGCTGGCGAGCCGCGATTGCCTAGCAGAGAGCAAAAATGGGGAACCGCCGATGTAAACACGGCGGTTCCCCGCTCTGTCAGGCAGCAAAACAGAGATCTACTGATCCCTGTCACTGGGATCAGTTAGATCTCTTATGCCCCTGGCAGTCCAGTGCCCTCACAGTTAGAACACGCCTAGGGAACACAGTTAACCCCTAGATCACCCCCTTCAGGTTAACCCCTTCATTACCAATGACATTTATACAGTAATCAGTGGATATTTAAATTTCTGATCGCTGTATAAATGTCATTGGTCTCAAAAAAGTGTCAAAAATGTCCGACATGTCCGCTGCAATATCACAGTCCCGATGAAAATCGAAGATCGCTGCCATTACTAGTAAATTGTAAAAACACCAGAACTGAATTCTCATGGTTTGTAAACGTGGCAACTCTTGCGCAAACCAATCAATAAACGCCGATTTTTTTTTTACCAAAAATATGAGGAAGAATATAAATCGGCCAAAACTGATGAATAAATTAGTTTTTTTATATTTTTTTTGGGTATGTATTTTAGCGAAAAGTTAGAAATATGTTTTTTTTTTGCAAAATTGTCTCTCTTTTTTTGTTTATAGCGGTGATCATAAATGACGCAGAGGTGATCAAATACCACCAAAAGAAAGCTCTATTTGTGGGAAAAAAAGGATGCAAATTTTGTTTGGGTACAATGTCGCACGAATGCGCAATTGTCAGTTAAAATGACGCAGTGCCGAATCGCAAAAAGTGCTCTGGTCCTAACTTGGGAAATCCTTACGGTCCTTAAGTGGTTAAAATCACCCATAATGATGACATTATCAGTGGAAAAGTTAGCGATAATAGCAGTTAATATATGAAGAATTTAAAGGGAAGCAGGAGGAGGTATATAGAATCCCAACAGCACCAATTCTAAGCATTCAGTCATAGCATGAATCTAAATATATTGTCCATATGGGTCCAACTCTAGGTGCAGTAGCCAGAAGGACAGGGATTTCCGCACCAATATACTGACATCCCGGGCAAAACTGCACTCATTTATATTTGTTGAATCTAATCTGAGCTCACCTTTAATATACCATTAGCATTTTTAAATATGTTATTATTATTTATTAGCAATATTTAAAGCAACATAATAACCAATCTCATAGTCTAACCTTGGTATATATTGAATCCAATTTTAATGGAGCAAGCGCTCACATACAGCAACTCAGAAGCAGTGTCCCTGAAAATGAATTAAACATAGTGACAAATATGCAAAATTAAAATTTTAAATACTTTTTTTCTTTACCTAAATCTCATTAATATGAAAAAAATGCATAATATGAATCTTGTCAGTCTAGCAGCTGCAGTCCAACTTTTTCCCATGGACAAAGAAAAAAAAATGTCATTTAGCAGGAGGTCCATTCACATCCTGTATAGTTCCCGCCATCTTGAGAAAAGGTTGTCTGCTCTGTGTTTTTATATCACCCATCGCTTCAATCTGAGAAGACAAGGATTTAAACAGAAGGTCTGAGTGAGTTAAACAAAGACGGAAACAGCTGTGCTAGCCTGATCATTTTCCAAAGCACATGGTTTGCCATTAAATTTTCATAGGGCTTTTAAGTCAAGATTTTGCTTATCAGAAGGAAAGGACCTAGAGTAAAATATTGTTATTGATTTCACGATTTTAGACGTAACTGATCCTTTAAGTAATTTTTTTTCCTTGTTGGCTCTTTAGTGACACTTATGTGTACGTGTGTATGTTTGAATCACAGTTCTCCTTTACTGCTGCATGGTGTAGATGCTAAATTGTACATATTCCTTTTTATATATATTGAAACCACATTGAGATAGTATTAATTCATATGTTCCTGGAAGAAAGGTATAATATCGCCAAGTCAGAGCTTTATCTAAATGCATTACAAGACAACATACCATCCACTTTCTGAACTTGATAAACGTTGAAAAAAGTATACTGTATACACGTTAAAATAGTTTTTAATATTCTTATTTCAACAAAGGACATTGAAAAATAAGTGTGGATAATAGGAGCATACAGTTGTCAAAAGAACTGGAATAAAGTTTAAAGAAACATATTATTTGAAATATTTTGATTTGAATTAGTCCTTTCGAGTCCTTTTTGCTTTCTTTTGTATCTTTATGTTGTTTTGATGTTGTTTCAGAAATATGAAAGAACGTTTTCAAAGTATGTTAGCAGCATAGGAAGATTAATTCCGGCCCTTCAAGTTAAAAAAACAGAATTTTACAGATGAAGTGCTGCAATATTAATGTCTGTAGGAAAAAGATGGAAAAAAAAGATAAGAGAGAGCTGAAGCTTGCTTGTAAATTACACTAAGAAAGATGCATGTCATACTGGACAATTATAAGGTTGGCTACACATATTACAATATGATTGTACAAGCTACTCTTTTTATGTTGAATAGTACAAAAATGAATATATATTACAATCAAAACAAATAAAAAAATGATTGAAGGAGGAGACTATCTGCTTAGATTTATGAATATGTTTTGAATTACACAGTTGCTGATTTTAACAGCCTCATTGACATTTTATAATTACACTAGATCCTATGTGAGCCCTTAAACATTACAATTTTGTAGAATTGTTCATAAACTTGATTGTAGAAGCTTTTTGCAGCTTGTGGTCAGCTTAATTTCTAATCCTTTGGCATTGAAAAAATTTGGTGACTTCTTTTACTAAGATCTCCTCCTGAAAATGCTAGATGTCTGGCTGCAATTGCGTATGCAAAAAAAGAGCCTCTAAATTGTATTTCTGAATTCTGCATACTTGTTCTATTCCAGTGAGTAAAAAAGTACTGAAGCAAATGGTTCGACAAAAGATAACAAGGGTTTTCAGGACAAGGTCAGCAATGGCTGCCCCCATATTTCTTTCAGGGCAAGCTTATTTCGATGGTTAAATACTAAATACTTTTTAAGCGCAGGTACAATATTTTGATCATTGAACTAGACTTAAAGTGGTTGTATACTCTCCTATTGTTTTCAGCTAAGGAAGCTGACATCTTAGCCTCTGTTTAATTTGCAACTGTCATGATGCTGCACATGTGATCCATTATGACACCGACCATTGGATGGTTTGCTAGTTTGGTTGAGAGCACAATCAAGGAGACAGCTAGCATTTCCGACATGCCGGGAATATTAACTCTTTTTTGACATTATCAAATCGATGTGTAGACAACCGCTTTAAATATGGACAAGGTCATGACTGTTGCTTGTGGACACTGCAGAAAGTACTTTATTGTAACATCCCTTTTAAATTTGAGGACAGATGTGGTGTTAAAAAATTGATTGTCTTGTTTCATATTGAGTTGTTTAAACCCATTTATAATCATACATCTCTAGTGAACTTCTAGTTTCCATTATTGCAATGAGAGAATATTACATAATTAATTAAATAACAACATAGTGCTGTTAGTTCCCTGATTTTGCTCCCTTGAAATCAGAGGGCATGTATGTGAGTAGATCTGGGAGTCCATGGCCCAGCATCATTCATTCCCCCATTAGCATTAGCCAAACTATCCACAAAACACCACTTTGCACATTACAGCTACTGGGACTATATTTAGTCATCAAGCTGCTCTAGGCACACCTGGACCATTCATTACTTTTGTATAAACTACTATTATATCAATAAAAACGTCTTCAGAATCTGACATTAGAGGCAGCATGGGGTCTACTTTTCAACAACGCATAGAACTAAAGAGAATGGAAAGATGGCTTCATGTTGCATAACCTATAAACTTTTAACTTCCCCTGCATACCCTTCCTGCTACAGTTCTCTGGCTGAATTTTGTCCGGTAGGGACTGAAGAAGAAAGCAAAATAAGAAAAAAAAAGTAATCTCAATTTGCAAATGTTGGAATTTGATTCTCCCCCTTTAATCTATCCTGCCCTAGGCAATGGCCCACAAATCCTGTTATATTAAATACAGCCATGGCTACAATAGCAAAAATAGATCTAATCAAACATAAATAAATGAACTCAAAACCAAAAACATATTATATTGCAGCTTACCAATTCTTAGATATGGTAGCTACATTATTCTTCTTTTTTTGTTTTTTTTTCGACTATATTTTCGCCTGGTGATCTGGCCAGTAAATCTTTTATTTTGAATTGACTTAAAGAGACCAAGCTGCCCAGTAAAAAACAACAGTTAGAGGGATTAGACAAACCATTGAACACAGACAGGGGTGCTTGCAATGGCCAGCTTTTCTTCATTTCTGTAAAACCTTCATCCCACAAAAAAAGAAAGTTCATCCAAATTTGCTAGTGAGTAGAGTTGAGCGAACCCGAACTGTAAAGTTCGGGTTCGTACCAAACTTTGGGGTGTCCGTGCCCGGACCCGAACCCAGACATTTGAAAAAAATTTTGGGTTCGAGTTCTGGGTTCGGGTATTTGATCACGTATGTTGAATAGCTGCAGGGCAGCCAATCAATAAGCGTTTCACTGGTTTTCCCTAGAAGCCATCACAGCCATGCCTACTAATGGCATGGCTGTGATTGGCCAGTGCATCATGTGACCCAGCCTCTATATGAAGCTGGAGTCACAGTGCTGCATGTCACATGCTCTCTGGGTAGTGTAGGGAGAGGATGCTGCCCGTGCTGTGAGGGACAGATTGCAGATAGATAAATAGGTAGAGATTACTACTACTACTGCTTTTAGGGACAGATTGCAGATAGATAGATAGGTAGAGATTACTACTACTACTGCTTTTAGGGACAGATTGCAGATCTCATCCTGCATTACAGAAAGGTGTGACTGGAATAGGTAGAGTCTACTGCTTACAGGGACAGATTATTGTTCTAAAATCACCTCCTAGTTCTATAGGGTCAGGTTCCTGCTGTTGCTGTAAGGGACAGATTATTGTTCTAAAATCATTTTGCAGCCCTCTAGCACTTTCCAGGACTCTTTTACAGTAATTTTTGTGCCGAAAAGTTCGGGTCCCCATTGAATTCAATGAGGTTCGGGGTAAAGTTTGGGTGAAGTTCGGTACCAAACCCAGATTTTTTTCTGAAGTTCGGCCGAACCCACCAAACCCGAACATCCACGGGTTTGCTCAACTCTACTAGTGAGAGGTATTTGGTAGTGAGAGGCATTTCCATCGCTTCTCCATTCAAAATGGAGACACCGTTAGAGTAAGTGTGTTACTAGCTGGATCACCAGGAGAAAAAGCCTAACAAAAGAAAACAAATGTGACCACCACATCTGAGAATTGGTAAGCTCTTATACATGGTATATTGCATTTTGTAGTAAAGGTTCCCATAGGTCAGGGGTTAGAATATCTTAACACTAAGCAATCATGTGTTAATAAAATGTAGGGTCTATGTGGATGAACTATGGACTTGTGTTAATGGCATCAGTTTGACATCACTTTGTGAATTTATTGACAGGTACATTTGACCTGCAGTTGACCTCCTTCTGATCAGCATTTGACCTGCCTGAAGCATGTTTTGCATCTCCATAGACTTGTATAGGACTGCAAAGCCCACTTAAAGGAGTTGTAAAGGCAGTAGGTTTTTTTTTTATCTTAATGCATTCTATGCATTAGGATAAACAGCCTTCTGTGTGTAGCAGCCACCCCAGCACCCCCTAATACTTACCTGAGTCCCTTCTTTGTCCAACGATGTCCATGAGTCCCTTGTCCTTCTGGGACTCTACCTCCTGATTGGCTGAGACTCAGCAGCGGCGCTATTGGCTCCTGATGCTTTCAAAGTCCGTTAGCCAATCAGGAGAGAGAGGGGGCAGGGCCGAATGGCAGCTCTGTGTCTGAATGAACACACAGAGCTGCAGATCGGCTCAGGTGCCCCATAGTAAGGTGCTTGCTGTGGGAGCATGCAACAGGAGGGTGGGGCCAGAATAGCCGAAAAGGGACCCGAGAAGAGGAGGATCCAGGCTGCCCTGTGCAAAACCACTGCACAGAGCAGATAAGTATAACATGTTTGTTCATTAATAAAAGAACAAAAAAAAAGACTTTACAATCACTTTAAAGTGAAAAAAAAACCAGTCGGCACAGCTCCTTATACATAAATACCCAGCATGTATGTTTTTGGACAGAAATTACTAATTATCTAACAGTTTGGGAAAGTCCAACACAGACAATTTTTTTTTCTTATATAATGTGAGATGATTATACCAGCGCTGATGTGTATAATTAAACAGAACTCTCATAGCCATGGCACCTGACGAAACGCATAGGGTAACGACTTACGGTCTGATGTCACATCTGCACTTTAGGGCACATGCTGGCTCCAGGAAGACTGGGGAGCAGTGACACTTAGTGTATCACATTCAGCTGGCTGGTTTCACTAGGTGTTTTCATTTAAGTGCAATTTTATGGCATTTTATAGCCTTCTGTCAATAAAGAGGTATACAGTGATGGGTATTCTGGTCTGTATTTCCTGCATTTCTTGAGCTTAATGAAGTGTATCATAAGGCCATTTGAGGTCATTCAGCGTAGTTCCTGTGGCAGTTGGAGGAAGAATTTAAAGTGACCTGTCCTGTTAGAGCGCAGTTTAATCTACTTATTATTAAAAGGGATCACAAAAGTCTGGTGAGTGATCACTCTTAGGGGAGTTTGGAGAACACAGGTGCAGTGTTAAAGAATTAGCACATTTGGTCACTACATGAAGTGTGACAATTTGCATGGGAATGGATGCTGTGATTATTATGGACAAATGTTACGCACTATGAATGTACTTCTTTGAGCACATAAAAAAATAATAATTATTGCATATTTGCACATGATTGATTTTTAAGCACTTCACGTTTATTTTAATGTGAATCATAATTTTGTAGCACTTTATGAAGTATTTGGCACACGATATTAAGAAGGTCGGAGTGCCGGTCACATTGTATACAGTATATTTGATTTGTTTTCTCTTCCTTAAAATTGGTCAGTTATGAGGTGCATACTCAGGTAATTAAGTGGCGTAGACCAATCATCATGCGATTGAATTACTTTTGGCATGTAAGTGCAATCTATCTTTACAATAAAATTAACAGTAAGGTTTTACTCTATGTGGAGCTTCTTTATGTTGATTGTGACCACACCTGGATACTATCCAGATAAGAATTTCAGTTCATATCTGTAACCTTTGAGTGTATCCTGTGGGAGAGTCCTATGCATACCCTATCTCTTTAATTAGAGGATCCCCCAAATTCTGGTAAGCTTGCATCTTGACTAAGGTGGTGGTGTCACAGTCTGAAGACCCCATTGGTGGTTTGATGCACTCGATCTCCATCTGAATACCTATAAGGAAGAATTGTTTCAATTTTCACGAACTCTCCTTTCTTTTGAGAACTTAAGATATCTCCCATGAGACTTCTTTGCAGCAATATAAATCACACAATTGAATTGTATATATAAAAATAGAAAATCTTTATTGAACAATGAATAAAAAAACATGTTTGCTGATCTATACAGGTCACAGCCTATTCTGTAAAACAATTCCTGCTAAACTCACAGGGAGCAGGAATACATTGGATAAAGTTCAAAACAAGTTGCATATTCACCAAATCAACCCAACGTGTTTCAACATATGCAAAGTCTACTTCAGAGGATAAGAAGGTGGAGGTAAGCAGAAAATTGGACATGACCAAGTATTCAGACCAGCAAGGATGGCTAGTGATGCATGCTGTTCAGGTCTCAGCCCAAAATGGGTTTCAGGTCCCACAGAGGATCAGTGGTCATCAGAGGGAGGGAGCTGAAGCAGACTCATTGGTATTAACTGATTCAAAGCAGGATGACCAAATTAGAGTGGACTGGATGGTGCAAACAACAGGGAGAGGAGAACCCCCCCCCCCCCCACCGAGCCACTTCAAGTGACCTGATGGTCTGGACCCCAGCTTTTCTTTCTTTTGAGAACTTTAACAGCATATCAGTGTATTTGCACTTGGACTTTGATGCACATGGGTGATATATAATTGTTCACAAGTTATCTATGTTGATACTGGGATGTACAATGTTTTGATTTATATGTTTAATCACTTGATTATAGCATGGCTATTTTTCTCTTGATCTATTTCTGTGAAAATATCTCGCAGCATAGCCACTGCTTCTCATCATTTGTTGTTTTGTATCATCTATACTTGTCACTGTTATTCATGGTTTTCCAAGTGCAGTTTTTGAGTTGGGATAAGGTAAGTGGCCATAAATGTGCAATTATTTCTTTTACAACCCGACTGCAAGATGGTTATCTCACATATATAGATTATACAAATCTGAAGGTAAATGTGGAGATTTTCTTAATCAATTTTGTCTTACAATATGAAATAAAGCACAAAGAAACCCTCCTAATGTCTACTAAGAAGAGTTGTGTGTACATCACATGCCTCCAGCAGTTAAAGAGTTAGCACCCAGCGATTAGAAAGACTTGTAGCTTCTTCATAAGCCCTCCAGCTGTAGACAGAAGGAAACTGCTCATGCAAATTAAATGCATTTTAAACAATAAGCTGATTGCTCCTTATGGATTTTTTCTCTTTCTTAAGTATTGATCCTCTGGTAATAGATTGCACAGGGTAAAAACTATCCACATTAAAGATAAACCGCACACTGTGAGGCGCTCTTATGTACAAGGGCTGGCACAGCATTCTCTGTTGGACCACATGGTGGGCAAGTTCACTGTGCCTCTGCATTATCAGGGAGCTTGCGAGGCAAGGAGCTTGCTTCTTTTTCCTAAATAAAGTGCTTACTACAATTACAGATTTACAGTTCAGAGAGCTGCTTGTCACATGTGGGGAAGAGGATGCTTTTCTAGCATATATTTATGCAGAGTCTGCTCCTTTGTACTCCAATGGCCTCTACATTGTGTTGTCTGCCTCTGCAGGGCAGCACTTTACACCATGCAATAGATGCAGCAAATTACACTTTGATTTGGACTTGTGTTATTACAGTACCATTAAATTGTGCCAGCACGCAAACTTTTTTTTTTTTCAGTGCAGACTCCTAATACAACTTTGAGAGGCAAAGTTTGGCACCATCAATGCCAGTATGATGGCAGATTGTTCTGTCAATAAAATTAATTGCTAAAACTGCAGCACAGTTCATTTTGCTATCCAGTTGCATTGTCCTCATGAATATTTAAGTAGGTGCGAGACAGCTAAGGTCAGAAGGCCTGACCCAGATGAGTTCATAACTTAGCAATGCTGCAGGATTGAGGTCCATCTAAGCATGAATATGGCTTTGTTTGTTTTTAGCATGAAGCACTTGGCTTGTTAATGAGGGAGCATGTAATGCTTAATGTGTTTATGTAAAGAAGTTATGTTCCATGTGTAGTATTATAGTTCTGTGGCATGATTTTAGAAAACAAAACTAATTTGGATTTTATATAAGACACATTGGTGGTCGATTCATTAAATTGGACATATCAATAAAATTAATATTTCAAATTAAAAAATAACACATGTCAGCGCTACCAAATCACCTTATTATTTGACCCAAAGCTCAAATCTAATTCATAATGAAAATGTAAAAAATGTTGTTCTCCAACTCCCAGCTTAGGCATGCTGGGTAACATGGTTTCTGGCTATGATCATTACTGCACAGAATTTATTGTTTTTTCTACTCAGTAGTGAGATACATTTAAAGGCTGCTCCATGTACTTAAATAATTGCAAACTACGCATAGAAGTACAGTTTTTAAAACATTAACATATACTTACATTACATTGCTTTTTTTACACATGCCAAAAAAAAAAAATACAGTTCCCCTTTAAATGCAATAAAAATAAATAGACGCATTTTGGAATGGTCACTCACATAAATAATCATAATTCTTTTTGGAAGTAAAATGAATGCTATAACCTCATTGGTTATATATAATACTTTGTAGTACTCAATTTTGAAAATAGTTTGTTCCTGATTACATTAGATAAATGTTGCTTCTGGTTATCCATTCTGTTGCTAGAACATTTTTTTTTACAATCAGAAGTATGGAATCGGCTTTCTTTAACCACTTCTTGTCCGTGGTACGTTCATAAATGTCCTCAGGTGGGAAGGGTGATATCTCGGTCATCGCTGCAGCTGCAGCAATGATTGATATATAATTTCTTAGCCCCAGCGATTCTGCAAAAAATAAAAGTAACCCGAGCTGTTAATAGGTTGCTGGATTACTTTTACACTTACAACATCAGGGCAGGCAGTACAGTTACAATACAATTCAATACAGGAGGAATCAGAGCCCTGCTCGTTACCACACCTAATGATTGGTAAGCTGCAATATATTATATTTTTGGATTTGGGTTTAACCAGTTGCCAACTGCACACCGTGGATTTACGGCGGCAACATGGCTCTCCTGCACGAATCATTGTCACTTGACGGCGGGCGCAGGAGCGTGTATTGTGGGCGCACGTGCCGCCAGAGGCGCGCTTGCGCTCTCACTGGCTAGCGGGGGAGCCAATCAGCAGGTGGGGTGGACTCGATGTCCACCAGCTACCCGCGATTGCTCTCCCGCAGTGGCAGAACAGGTATCCGTGAATGTAAACAAGCGGATCCCCGTTCTGACAGGGGAGTGGAGAGTGATCTACAGGGTAGGCCATTTATATGGATACACCTTAATAAAATGGGAATGGTTGGTGATATTAACTTCCTGTTTGTGGCACATTAGTATATGTGAGGGGGGAAACTTTTCAAGATGGGTGGTGACCATGGCGGCCATTTTGAAGTTGGCCATTTTGAACCTAACTTTTGTTTTTTCAATAGGAAGAGGGTCATGTGACACATCAAACTTATTGGGAATTTCACAAGAAAAACAATGATGTGCTTGGTTTTAACATAACTTTATTCTTTCATGAGTTATTTACAAGTTTCTGACCACTTATAAAATGTGTTCAATGTGCTGCCCATTGTGTTGGATTGTCAATGCAACCCTCTTCTCCCACTCTTCACACACTGATAGCAACACCGCAGGAGAAATGCTAGCACAGGCTTCCAGTATCCATAGTTTCAGGTGCTGCACATCTCGTATCTTCACAGCATATGGTTTTTTTATGGTTTTTATGGTCAGTAAAAACCAATACCGGGTGAGCTGCTCCTTCCAGGAGGTACCGCCATTCCTCCAAAGCCGACTTGATGGCCAGCAATTCCCTATCACCGACATCATAGTTCCAGCAAGATGGTGCACTACCACATTATGGGTGTCAGGTCCGAGCATTTCTAGATGAACAGTTTCCTGGAAAGTGGATTGGCCATCGTGGGCCAGTTGATTGGCCCCCAAGGTCTCCCGATCTGACCCCCTTAGACTGTTATCTTTGGGGTCATCTGAAGGCAATTGTCTATGATGGGAAGATACGAGAT
>BLSH010408348.1:127820-141192 GCA_018402905.1 Glandirana rugosa
TTGAAATAAGAAAGTACTCAATAAATGTTCAAAGACTGGTGAATATTTTACACAAGTTACACGACGGCTAACACAACCTAACAGTTACATTGGGAGAAGAGGGTACCGCCATTCCTCCAAAGCCGACTTGATGGCCAGCAATTCCCTATCACCGACATCATAGTTCCAGCAAGATGGTGCACTACCACATTATGGGTGTCAGGTCCGAGCATTTCTAGATGAACAGTTTCCTGGAAAGTGGATTGGCCATCGTGGGCCAGTTGATTGGCCCCCAAGGTCTCCCGATCTGACCCCCTTAGACTGTTATCTTTGGGGTCATCTGAAGGCAATTGTCTATGATGGGAAGATACGAGATGTGCAGCACCTGAAACTACGGATACTGGAAACCTGTGCTAGCATTTCTCCTGCTGTGTTGCTATCAGTTTGTGAAGAGTGGGAGAAGAGGGTTACATTGACAATCCAACACAATCGGCAGCACATTGAACACATTTTATAAGTGGTCAGAAACTTGTAAATAACTCATGAAAGAATAAAGTTACGTTAAAACCAAGCACACCATTGTTTTTCTTGTGAAATTCCCAATCAGTTTGATGTGTCAGATGACCCTCTTCCTATTGAAAAAACAAAAGTTGCATTCAAAATGGCCAACTTCAAAATGGCCACCATGGTTACCACCCATCTTGAAAAGTTTCCCCCCTCACATATACTAATGTGCCACAAACAGGAAGTTAATATCACCAACCATTCCCATTTTATTAAGGTGTATCCATATAAATGGCACACCTTGTATGTTCCCAGTATATGGGAGCAGAGATTTCTCTCCTCCCCCAGTCATCCCAGCCCCCACACAGTTAACTGTGACAGGGAACACATTCAACCCTTTGATTGTCCCCTAGTTTTAACCCCTTCCCTGCCACTGACATATACACAGTTATCAGTGCATTTTCTTAACACTGATCGCTGTATAAATGCCAATGGTCCCAGAAAATTGTCAAAAGTGACCAATATGTCTGTCACAGTCCCAATGAAAATCACAAATTGTTGCCATTACTAGTAAAAAAGAAAAAAAAACCCACCATAAATCAATTCTCATAATTTGCAGACGATATCACTTTTGCGCAAACCAATCAATATATTTTTACCAAAAATATGTAGCAGAATACATATTGGCTGAAACTGATGAAGAAATTATTTTTTTTATATATTTTTTTTAAAGTAAAAAAATATTGTGTTTTTTTCAAAATTGTCACTCTTTTTTTGTTTATAGCGCAAAAAATAAAAACCGCAGAGGTGATCAAATACCACCAAAAGAAATCTCTCTTTGTGAGAAAAAAAGGACATCAATTTTGTTTGGGTACAACGTTGCACGACTGCACAATTGTCAGTTAAAGCGATGCAGTGTTGAATCGCAAAAAGTGCTCTGGTCAGTAAAAACAAGTGAGAGAACCCCCAAGATTATCCAGTCCTCACAGTCTCTAAAAATCCATAGTTCATAAAGCCAGCTGGTGCTGGTCCAAGTGGAGGGATAAGGGTGGCAGCACAAAGGTGAGCCTCTTTGGAGAACCCGCAGTAGAGTTCCATCAACCCCATGGGCAAGGTGTCTATCTTACACAGCAGGTAGAAGACAGAAGATGCAGCATGTCCGAGCCTGGTCAGGAAGGGGGTCAATCCTTCCGGGGCTGAAGTGGTCAATACCAATAACTCCTCAATCATTCCATCCAGCTTTCTAGTGATGTGGATGTGATGGAACATGTGACTCCCCTTTCTTCCTTCCACCTCCAGTAATGGTTTTGCTTTGTGGTTGCCTATTTAGGCACCTAGCAGTGTCAGATGGGACAGGGGAGCATCCTCAGTGTCTTGGTGATTACACAGAGCTCACTCACTTTGCTTCTGGTGGATGGAAAGGTCATTAGGGGAGCAAAAAAAAGTAAGAATGTGCAGTTGCCAGTATTATATCCATATACATTAAGCCTGTTATCCTCCTCCTTCACATAATCATCATATCTTACAGTTCCTGTTCCCAAAGTATATAACCTGATGATGGAAGGTCCTTTGCGGCTATTGGCTTGTAGTTTTCAATGAATTACCATGGGACTGTAGAGTGCTGTGGGAGTTATTGGGTCTTCCTGTCAGATTGTATCTACTTGCCCGTATGATGTACAGACACTCAGAGTCACAGTGTACAGAACACCACCCAGGAAATGTTATTACTTGCTTGTGTGATTGGTTTACTGATTTTCCCAGAGGTCTACAAAAAGTCAGATTTTGGGCATCCCCTGCAATAAAAATTTAATTTTTGGTGAGATAATCTTAAAGGGAAATCACGTCGAAAGGGACGCAGGTCTGACAATTTTCCACATTAGAACCCTGCAAGTGCAGCACCTGATTGATAATTATATCACCCCCATTCAGATTCATTTTACACATGGACACAAACAAAAAGAAAACAGCTATTTTCTTGCTCAACCAGAAGGGGTGTTTCTCTATGGTTATAGAGGGTGGCTACATTTCTACATATAGGGGGACCATGGAGACCGAATGCAGACATCCCTCTGGATTACAGAACCATACAAAGTAATTTGGAGATTTGGAGGAGACTGGGAGCAATAGAAGGTCCTTTTTTTGAGTTAAAAATATTCAAAAGGAATTTCTTTTTTGTCGCTAGAGAAAATTGAGTACTGTCCGTGTTACTTTTTTTATTTGCACTAACATAAAATTTTTCAGGACAAGCTTTCGGGGTATCTCCCCTTCTTCAAGTTTACAAGTTTTTTGTCGCTTTAATTCTTAATCAATGCCCTACCACTTGACCTTTAAATTTAACACTTAAACCTAACTCTAATGCACTGCCTTATGCTTAAAGCTGAATTTGAGGACATAAGAAAATAACCTTGAAGTGCGGTTGCTTCACACAACATTAGATGCTCATTTATTCCAGAGGGTAGATGATTAGGATGTAATACCTAATTCCTCGCTCCCTCAGCAGCTAGCGCCCTCCTCTTTTTGCTCCAGGCCCTTGTTACCCACATGTACAGAGCAGGTATACTGGACCTGCATTGTACGCAATGATGTCATGAAGTCTGCAAACAGGAAGGAGGAGAAGAAAAGCAGCTTCAGGGACACATGACACATCATGGTGGAGGCCTACTGGAGTGAGGAACAAGTGTTATGGATTATTGATCTACCCCTAGATATAGCAAGCATGTAGCTTTTGCAGTGTGGGAATGTCCATCTAAATAATTTTTGCTGCTGCCCAGAGTGGGGTTTAATTTTCCTTCAACAGTTTACATTTAATCCTGTCTAAAATACTAACTTAACCCTAAAACTTAATCTAAAACCCCTAATCACACCTAAGACTAGCCCAATATAACCTCTGAAATGAACCTTAGCACTTAATGAACCCCTCGTTCTGTATACATACCTGGTCCTGCTCCAAAGGGTGTCAGAGCTGAGCCACAAAAGAATTGACAGTATCGGAATTTAGAGTCGCATTCGAACATAAAAATGTAATTGTTGCACATATGGAAAATGTTGATTTTCAGCAACTTGTGTAAAACAACAGTTGAAAATACTGATAGTTTTCATAAATGTGTTACCCTCTCATTTCCAGGAATATTCAGTTTGAATCACTAGTTCCTTAGTCAGTTATTTATGTATTACAAAAATATCTATGACATTTAACAAAGAAAAAAAGACAACAAAAAAGAAATCCAGAAACCTGTTTAGCAAAATACAAAAATTAATAAAAAAATCAGTAAGGGCCGGTTCACACAGGGGCGATCCGACTTCAGGCGCTACATTGCTAGGCGTTTTGAGCGTGACTTCAGTGCGACTTCAGCGTGACTTTGGGCGACTTACAAAGTGACTTAAATCGACTTCCATGACAGACGACTTTGCCTGTGGCCAATCAGAGAAGGGAAGGAGGGGGTTGCCTGGGTAATTTGTGGGGAGATATAGATGTGGATCCGACTTGGAGGCAACTTCCATTGAATTCTCTGGGCACAAGTCGGATAGAAGTCGCCTTGAAGTAGTACAGGAACCTTTTTTGAAGTCAGAGCGACTTCAGTAGTGTACATTAAGACGGCTCTCATTCATTTCAATGGGATTTCTGATATCAATCGACTAATCATGGTATTTTGGATTTTACCACTTTTCTGTTAAAATATTAAGTGTGTGTTTACTGAATTAAGGGGCTTCTGAAATGCTAGGATATTTTGGATTTAAAGTAGAGCTTAAAGTGGTAGTAAAGCGACGAAAGGAAAAAAAAAAAAAAGCAAGACAATATTATAATGTGCTAGTATGCATTGCATACTGGTACATTATGTGAGACTTAAAGTGGAGGTTCGCCTGGAAAAAAACAATTAAAAGCCAGCAGCTACACATACAGTAGCTGCTGACTTTTAATAATAGGACACTTACCTGTTCTTGTGTCCAGCGATGTCGGCACCCGCCGCCTATCTTCGGATCGGGGGTTGGGTGCAGCCGCATCCATTGCCGGTAAGGGAACCCGGACGTGTAGCATTACAGCTTCACGCCGGGCACCTTACTGCGCATGTGCGAGGCTCCGCTGCGCTCTGCTATTGGCCAGGCGGCCAGTAGCAGAGCGAGCAGGGAGGAGGGAGTCGGGCTGCTGATGTTAAAGACAGGTGTCCTCTTCCCCCTCCCCCCGAAAGGTGCCAAATATAACACCTGAGGGTGGGAGGAATTCAATCAGTGGAAGTTCCACTTTTGGGTAGAACTCCGCTTTAACTTAAAACAAAGCCCTCCAGTGGAGAGCTGCCCATGCTGCCAGGGCTTCCATTTTCACCTAGTGTTCCATCTGGGTTTGCAGGCTCAGCCGTTTGGATGGGCATGCGTGCGGGAGTCGCGGCTGCGGCACAGTCCATTGAGAGCGCAGTGTTCACTGGTGATGTAATCGGCAGCTACACAAGTAAATATCTCCTAAATGGGGTAAGTTTAGGAGACATTTACAGTACCTACAGGTAAGCCTTATTATAGACTTACATGTAGGTAAAAGATAAACAAAAGGACTTTACTACCACATTAAGCTGAAAAGAGAGAAAATGAATAGCCCCTTAAAAGATAACACAAAACAATACAAGCTTTTGCTGAAATTTTCCTCCAGTATCATTCAAACCAATTCTTATAAGCCCAGGCCATCCTGGACCTGCCCCAGCCTATAATTGGACAGTGTAAGGTGAAGCGGCACAGTGATTTGTTCATCTCTTTGGCATGCTTTCTCCTCCTATTAGCATGTTTCTTATCAGCACATGAACTGAGTGGCTCCTTGTGCTGCTACTGCCGCTCCCACACCAGCCCTGCTATGCAGGGACTGCAAGATGATGAGGTACTTGCACTGCTTACCATTAACAATGTATTATTAATTGCAGAGCTGCATTACTGTGTGTCTTGTTTATATCCGCATATAGTTCAGCTTTAAACACTGTAAAACCCCACCCTACTGTTTTTTCAAGTGAAAAGTTTTCAGAACTCATAAAACACAGAGTTCATTTTTTTTTGAAAAAGCAATGCCACCCCCCTAAGAAATTCCAGCCTGGCCACTAGGCATATGTGTTGATATACCTTTTGCTGTAGAGCTAAAAATTCTGCCTTCCCTATCTATGCCCAGCTGATTTTAACCACAATGCCATCAAACACCAGACACATTTCTCAACAGACACCCTAAAACACTAGAGACATCCTTAAAGTGGATCTTCACCCCCCCCCCCCCATTTTTTTAACCCCTGCCTACCAAGTTGCAGGTACTGCATAGTTAAGATACTCACCAGCCCAGCGGATCCCATATTGTCCATTCTGAGTTCCACTTCTCTTCTGCCCTTTACTCAGTTCCTGATGAGCTGGCTGAAATTTGATGCACATATGACCAGCTTTATTCTAGGAAACGGGTGCCAATCCAATCGGGGATGTTTCTGTTTGATCCTTCATGAACTTTGCTGACATTAAAAAAGAAAAGAAATTGGTAGTGGAATAAATGTGCCAGGAAAATAGTTTGTGGTGGTCTCAGGTATATCATTTCATATTAGCTTAATTACCTCATTACAAGGAGAGTAAGGGCCCTTTCACACGGGTGCCTCCATTTTGCAGAATCCGCTTGCTCAGCGAGGGATTGCTCCGGACACAGACCCGCTCTCCTCTATGGGGAAATTGGGTGGAAAGGGACCACCAGTCCATCCGATCCAATCCACCACAAAATAGAACCACCGTCCGTCTGGATTTTGGATCGGATTGGTCATGTGTCCGCTGACATCCCGCCGCTCCATAAGGGAGACTGCAAGGTCCGATTGGGTCCTCCTGAAAAGCTGACAGGCGGACGTGATCGGACAGCCCGTGTGAAAGGGGCCTAATTAAAATAACTGATTAGTATCACTTTCAGCTGGTCAGCATTGTAACTCTTTTGCTGCCAGAACATGTTTTGACTTTCTTTGAAAACTTGTTAAAATGTACCTGAACCTTAGAGAAAAAACAAATATTATATATTTTCTAAAATTAGAGACCTTGGAGAATACAATTGTCATGGCTATTTTTTTTTTGTATTACACAAGATTAACGCAACTGTTTATTAAACCAACGGTGTATATTCAAAATACACTAAATGTAATTTTGTGTACATGAACACATTGGGGCTGATTTACTAAAACTAGTGCACTCAGAATCTGGCGCAGCTGTACATGGTAGCCAATCAGCTTCTAACTTCAACTTGTTCCTTTAAGTTTTGGCAATTTTATACTCTCCAGCTTTAGTAAATAAACCCCGATGTATTACCCAATTTTCGGTACAATATAAAATAGGAGGTAGTGTCAAGTAAATAAATAACACACATGTCAACTCTTAAAATCACTTGTGCCCGTGAACTGACAACAAACTATGGTACCCAAAATTGTCCATAAGCGAAACTTTAAAATCATCTGTTTAGAGACAACCATGAATAACGGGCCTAGAATTATTGCTCTCATTCCAGTGTGTGCAGCAATATTTTTAATATGGGTCGCAGAATTGTTGGTTTTGTACATGCACGTTATTGCTCACATTTGGGGGACTTTTTTTTTCCACTGATTTAGTGTCAATTAAAAATATTTTTTTTTACTCAACTGTATTGCAGATCATGATTGATTAGCTTATTCCCTTGCATCAGCTACTTGTTGCTTTTGGGTTCAATCATGGATATTTGGTGTTCTGAGACTGCAGGAGGAACCACAGGGTGGTCTCTGTGGAAGTGAAGATTACAGCTGCCTGAATCACTTTCTACAGAAAGCTGACAGTCATCTGAAGAAACACACTTCTGACTGCTATAGCAGTAAAAGGGTTAGAGCTAGTGGTGGTGAGCCCATCTGCCCTGGATTTGGTTTGAGCAGGGTTTGGCAAAGAAGTTTGAGTGGCGAACCTGAACCCCATTGAAATCAAGTAGAAGCAAATTTTTCAAACTAAAAATGGCCATTTTCTATGCTAACAGGGAAGGGTGCCAAAAATAGCAGGGGGGGGGGGGGTCTTGTTTTAATTGTAAACATAATTTTTGCTGTAGTACATCATACAGTAAAAATGTGCGTAGAGTCCCCCCCATATATACCATACCCTTTAAGTAAGGTATGGATTTTGTGGGGTACCCCCATGTAACCCCATGGTTGTGGGGATCTGTGGGCAGGAGGCTTATTGGAATCTGGAAGCCCACTTTAACATTAAGAGGGCACCCAGATACAACCCCCCATGTAATTGAGCGTGGGGTATGTACCCCTACTCATTCACAAAAAAGAAAAGTTGCAACCTGGAAATAAAGACACCCAAATAGTTGACAAATCCTATTTTTAAAAAATCCCCAAAAATGTCCCCTTGTTGTAAATCAATTGTAAATCTATTGTCAATCAGCGATGCAGATATATGTTAACTATAATGCTACATGACTGCCAAAGGAAAAAAAATGTTGCCAATGACACACATCCTGTGCGCTCACTTGTCACCTTCCAAATAATGAGTTTGGTGGATGACAGATGTTATATATAAGGGGGTGGGGTCTCCTGGGTGACGTCATTGGCCATATACTATATAGACATGACAATATATGGTCAATGACGTCACTGCCCAGTTCCCAGTAGCCCTGACCTTTTTCTATTGTCCTGATATGGAGGGTTAAGTGAGTAATGTCATCTAGAAAGATTGGAAGTATGTTATTGGTCGTATCACCGGGTGAAAATAAAAGAAATCAAAAGTGTGAGAATTAAATTAAAAAAAAAAACAAATGCAGCCACCACATCTAATGAATGATAAGTTGCAATATATTACACTTTTGTTTAAGATACACTTTAACTTGTTAAAATGATAGTAATTGAGTTTTCACACAAATTAATGCAGCTCTGTAATATTACTGATAACAGTACATTATAGGCAGAGAGTATAGGAAATTATCGGCTGACAAGGTTTCTGGCAAAATCATCAGGGATTTTTTGCATTTATCAAACAGATATAACAAATGCTATATTTAACAGACAGAAAGGAGGAAAAGAAGTTCATTGCTAGCAATTATATGCAGGTTAATGTAAATTCAAAACTCGTTTTCAACATTTTCAATCTGCTGTTTCAATAAAATAATCCCTGATAGTTCTGCCATGAAGGTCCTTGTTCAAGCGCTTCCTGTTATAGGGTGACAACACTATGGGCATCCAATGGAAACTATAATAGACTATTATAACACTCATCACACAAGTATGACCCACTGTTGTCACCTATGAGTACCCATCAGTGCTGCCTATAAGTGCCCATCAGTGCCGCTTATCAGTGCCACCTATCAGTGCCACCCATCAGTGCCACCTATGAGTACCCATCTGTGCCGCCTATGAGTGCCCATCAGTGCCGCCTATGAGTTTTCATCAGTGCCGCTTATCAGTGCCACCTATCAGTGCCCATTAGTGCTGCTTATCAGTGTTGCCTATCAGTGCTGCATATATGTGTCTCATCATCAGTGCCCATTCGTGCTACCTCATCAGTGCTGCCTCATCAGTGCCTGTCAGTGTAGCCTCATCAGTGCCCATCAGTGTAGCCTCATCAGTGCCAGCCAGTGATGGAGAAAATGTACTTATTTACAAAGTTTTGTGACAAAAATAAATAACAACTTTTTTTTTTCAAAATGTTTGGTCTTGCTTTATTTGTAGCACAAAAGAAAATGATCAAAATTTTGTTTGGGTACGGTGTAGCATGAGTAATTGTCATTCAAAATGCCACAGTGCTGAAAGCTGAAAATTGGTCTGGGTGGGAAGGCGGGTAAGTGTCTGATATTGAAGTGGTTAAGAAATAAAACATCACCTAGTTAGGATGTACATCTACTTTAACGTTCACATACATTTTTAATATTCTCAGTTGTTTTTATTTTTAAAGACGATATTTTGCTCAAAAATGCTGATCCTATTCTATACATTTACATACATTCATTTGATTATTTATATATATATATATATATATACACAATTATATATATACTATTCACAGTATATGGTGTGTATTTGTATATCATAAATGATACACGTTGTGTTATATTTGCTACATGGAACATTTTAAACATTTCTGCTGAATGTCACCTGACTATTCACTAGTTCAGTATTTTTGGCATGTGCCAGAAAAGATAAAAAAAAACCCAGGAAAACTCATCTCCAGATTATTGCTATTATGTTACAAGTATTACAACAGCTTTAAATGGCTGTTTAAAATTGATTGCAGTGTTAATGGAAGAACGCAGGCTGGTTTCAGTGTTTAACAGATTGTTGAAATATCGTGTTTGGCTGTTTCAGATTTTGTGAGCTTTGCAGGCGCCTGGAGGAGGGGGAGATCAAAATGACCCGTTTAATTCTAGTCAAATAGTTCTCTTTTTCCAAAGTAATTCTTCTTCCATTTTATTATTTTTAAATACATGGCTAGGAACATTTTAAACTTGTAAGAATCACTGAATTCATTTGATTCTTGGTACATTTTTCCTTTTGCTGGCAGCAGCCCTTATGTACTATAGCAAAAACAAGGCCGGCAAGGCAAGCGTTGGACAGGACAATTTATTGTCTGAACCGATGAAGAGTCACCTAAATGCACCAGGTGTAGTTGAATGTAAAAATTATTATAACTGACATTCAATCACTAATTAAAGCTTGAACACTGTTCCTGGAAAATGTTCTACATTCTGATCGCATGCTTGAATAATGTTGCAGATTTAATACAGATGTCTCAGTAATTCCACTTCTGACCACTGATACAATTGTTCACACCAAAGGCATCTATAAGCACTTCCCGCTCAGCCTGCTGTAAAATGATGACCAAGCTGGGGCACTGTTATCCTAGGTGGATATCATATGACATCCTCCAGGTACATGCGCCCTGCGGTGCAATCTGTCACCTGCTGTGTCCACAGTGGAAAACAGATTGTTGTATAAGGCCAGCCCTGGTACCATGTGATTGTTGTGACCAATCAATACTACACAATGGGGTTGATTTACTAAAATTGGAGAGTGCAACATCTGGGGCAGCTCTGCACAGAAACCAATCAGCTTCCAAGTTTTTTTTTTTTTGCCAAAGATTAATTGAACAAGCTGAACTTAGAAGCTGACTGGCTACCATGCACAGCTGCGCCAGATTTTGCACTCTCCAGTTTTAGTAAATCAACCCCAATGGTTTTTGTTCATAGCCATTCATTGTGTACTAGTTTGATCTCTGTGATTGGTCACAGTGACCACATGGTACAGACAAGGCCAATCACTGTGCCCCTGTACCATGTAACAGTTGTGGCCAATCACAGCTATCAAAATTGTACACAAAGACACATGAATGGATACTATTCAGAAAAAAATGATTGCTTATAACAGTGATCATCACTGTAATAAGCAATCAGTGTAAAGAAAAAAAAATCCTAATCACCCCCCAGAGCACTGCAGTGGCACTATGGTGACGCTGTACTGGTCTGGTCAAAATATGTAAAAAAAATTGTAAGAAAATAATTGTAAAGTAAAAAAAGTTTTAAAAAAATTGAAAAAAAAAAATGTTATACATATTTTCACCAGTTAGTGTGCTTGATCACCACCACACCAGTCATATGATGATGCTGTACTGCTCTGGTATGTAAAAAAAAAAAATCGTATTGAATTTTTTCACTTTTCAAAGATTGCGACAAAAAATTGCAACTTCAAAAAACGTACTATGCCTCTTACTAAAAAATACCTTGGTCTGTCTACTTTCCAAAAGGGGTCATTTGGAGGGTATTAGTACTGTTCAGGCATTTTAGGGCCTCAAGGAATGAGGCTGTCAGTACATTAGGATAATTTTTTACTTTGGATACTTGGTAGATGACGGATCTAGAATATTGTGTTCATTTACAAAACTTCAGGATAACTTGGATTTACCTAAACAAGCATTTTATGCATACTTGCAACTCCAACACTATGCCAAGACAATCTGTAAGGGCACTTTCATACTGGGGGAGTGGTGGGGTGTTAGCGGTAAATCCAGCTAGTCAGAGCGGGGATTTACCTCTGTTACAGTGGCGCTACTGCGGCGGGAGCGGTGCGCTTTTAACCCCCCACAAGGGGTTAAAATGCCCTCTCACCGTGCTTCCGAGGCAGTGTGCAGCCGCTTCGGAAGCACTACCCTATTGTTTTCAATGGGCAGGGGAGGTGAAGGCACGGTATATTACCGCTCACCACACCGCTCCAAAGATGTGGCTTGCGGGACTTTTTGTAACGTCCTGCAAGCGCACCGCCCCAGTGTGAAAGCACTCAGGCTTTCACATTGAGGTGGATGAGGAGTGACTATCCGGCTCCTTCAGCAAAGGCTTGATCTCAGATATTTATAAAATACTTCCTGAATACATAGAAAATGCCCACACACCTAGGTAGAAGGAATGCTGCTCGCCCCAGTAATGTTTATTACAAGACAAGAGGTGTTCCCAGAGACTTTTTGGAAGCAGACCAGACCAATACTGTACTTCAAATTATGTGTAGAAAAAAAGGTTTTTATTGATGCAAAATTGACTTAAAATTCAATACACCATCTGTTTAAAATATGAGCTCTGGTATACATAACCCCAACTTATAACAAAATATGTCCTTGTACAATGGCAGGTAGCAATTTTTGCATAAAAAATCTCAGCTTTGTATTCCTGGGCCCAGACTTGAACCCAATTGAACATCTCTGGAGAGATCTGAAAATGGCTGTGCACCAATGCTCCCCATTCAACCTGATAGAACGTGAGAGGTCCTACAAAGAAGAATGGGAGAAACTGCCCAAAATAGGTGTGCCAAGCTTGTAGCATCATACTCAAAAAGACTGGAGGCTGTAACTGGTGCCAAAGGTGCTTCAACAAAGAATTGCGCAAAGGCTGTTCGTTTTTTATTTTTAATACATTTGCAAAGATTTCAAACTCCTTTCACATTGTCATTATGGGGTATTGTTTGTAGAATTTTGAGAAAAATAGTGAATTTAATCCATTTTGGAATAAGGCTATAACATAACACAATTTGAAAAAAGTGAAGCGCTGTGAATACTTTCTGGATGCACTATATGAAGACACTGATTGTGTGCTTCCAACTGTGCAACAGCAGATTGGAGAAGGCACTCTTCTGGCCAGCATAACTGGGTCGCTGCGCACAAAGTTTGATGATGTCACTGGTCTACTCGTGACCAGTTTCCGATCGAGCGCACCCTGGTGGTGGGAGGAATGCGTGCTCCTTTCTCAAGCTATGCTGTGATCCAGGAAGTGTTCCACCCTTCATCTCCAACTCTCCCCTACACATCACCCTCTTGCCGGCCACGAGAGCTGTCAGAGCGGCTAGAATGACTTCTTCCTGTGGACCAGTGCCATGGATATATCACTGGAGAGACAACTAAAGATGTGCCGGCCAACACAGTTTTTACACGTGAGTCACTATTATTGTGTACTAAATATGTTTTAACCACTTCAGCCCCGGAAGGTTTTGCAGCTTTAGGACCAGAGCACTTTTTGCGATTCGGCGCTGCGTCGCTTTGACTGACAATTGCGCGGTCGTGCGATGTTGTACCCAAACAAAATTTGCGTCCTTTTTTCCCCACAAATAGAGCTTTCTTTTGGTGGTATTTGATCGCCTCTGCGTCATTTCTTATCGCCGCTATAAACAAAAGAAGAGCGACCATTTTGCAAAAAAACCCAAATTTCTTACTTTTTGCTAAAATTCAAATCCAAAAAAAAAATATAAAAAAACATTTTTTTTCACCGTTTTTGGCCGATTTATATAATTCCTCATATTTGCGATAAAAAAAATTGCAATCGGCGTTTATTGATTGGTTTGCGCAAAAGTGGCCGCGTTTACGGATGGTGAGAATTCCTTTCTGGGGTTTTTATTTATTTATTTTTTTT
>BLSH010408348.1:144350-166464 GCA_018402905.1 Glandirana rugosa
TTCGAGGAACTCTCGTCCCCGACTACACTTACATGTTATATATATACATTTTCATGACGTATTGACCCATCGCGATATTTTCATGAACATTATTTATTATTTATTCTATCCCTGATAGAGGTCAACAGGTGGTTCGATTTGATTTCAACCCACTCATCAACCCCACCTCGTTTTTCAAACCGGTTTGTAGCGGACAAACGGTCAAGTCAGTTGTGACCTTCAACGTACCACGAACCGACCTACAAGTGGGAGGCTCGCGGGGTGTTACGTGACGTGTCACGTAATATTCGGGACTAACCCGTTTCCAAACGGGTTAATCCCGTGTCACCTATTGGCCAACAATTCCTCGCTCGGCCCCAAACTTTTTGCTCCACCCCAACTACTCACCCAACTTTAGTTTAGCTTGGTGGACAACTGGAGATAGTCCCTATCTTATTTATTATTTATTACAAGTACTTTTATAGCGCTACCCAGTTATGCAGTACTTTTACATATATATATTGTACATTCACATCAGCCCCTGCTCTCAAGGAGCTTGTAATTTAAGCTCCCTAACTTACATTCATACATACACATACTATGGCCTATTTAGACAGGAGCCAATTAATCCACAAGTATGTCTTTGGTGAGTGGGAGGAAACCGGAGCACCCAGAGGAAACCCACACAGGGAGAACATGCAAACTCTGTACATTCACCCTGTGGTGGGGATTGCCACTCCTGTGTCGATGCTGGAGCATGTTATAGAAAAAAAAGATACACTTTGGTTTAATGTATTCATCCTTTAAAGTATTTTGAGCTTTAATTAATCTCCATTGGGAAACCTTGCAGTTCTCACATAGGGCTGGTATTGACAGGAGCCTTGGCAGACTAGCCACCAAGAACCATAGCCTTCCTGAATAATACCTAAAATAGCCATGCAGCAAGAGTGAGGCAGACGTAGCAACTACTACCAGGCTCATGAGCCTGGGTAAGAACTACTTATTTGATTCCTCCATCACTGCACCATTGAAAGCATCAGTAATTACTTATAGATACCATGATGATTCTAAAAAGTTTCTAGGCCTAATTTCTACATAGGCCACCAATGATTGATGTGACCTACTGCAGCTAGGCTGCCAATGAAAGCACCCGATCATCAATCCACCCTGTTTCTGGTGGTCAGTAACCATGTTTTTGAGTATAATTAAAGCATATTTTACCCCAACATTTTATATCGCTATTGTACTATGTATTTGTGTTAAAAAATATCCCGTTCTCTTTGTATTGCTTCCTTTGTGTGAAATCCCTTGTGATCCTGCCAGTCCCCCTGCATTCCTATTTCAAACTGATTGCGCTAGGCATAAGAACACTTCCATCCCAACATAGTAAGTTTTCTGGCTGTGCTGGGAGAACAGCCTTTCTGTCCTCCAATAGCCAAGACTTGTGCCACCCCCCACATTCTTTAGGGTGTTTCCTTTATTTTCACCTAGTGATCCAGCCAACAACACACTTCCTATCAGAGTGTTTCCACCATCCAGAATGAAGACACCTTTGGACAGCAGCACTACTAAGGTGTGCAGAAGGTAGTTAGACGGACTACATTTAGATAGACGTGACTAACAAATAAAATCCAAACATCAGCTAAAACGTTTTAAGCAGTTCCAGCAACAGCTTTTTTCCTTTTTGGGAATAAAGGCATTATGTAAATCAGGGGTAAGCAACCGCGGCACTCCAGCTGTGGTGAAACTACAAATCCCATCATGCCTCTGCCTTTAGGAGTCATGCCTGTGATTGTCAGGGTCTTGCAATGTCTCATGGGACTTGTAGTTTCACCACAGCTGGAGGGCTGAGGTTGTCTACCCCTGATATAAATGAATAAAAGCTAACCATTGTAAATTTCAAAGGGTTTGTCTCAACCATCGAACTACCACTTTGAAAGAAAGTTAAAAATAACAGACTTACTGGCAGGATGACTTGATGAAAATAAAGGGAAAAAAATAAAGAAAGAAAACAAATGCAGCCACCACATCTAAGGATTTTTAAGCTGTACTATAACAAATTTTTGTTTTTGGGTCTAACACCACTTTAAGTAGAATCTCTATCCCCATCCCTTATGGATAGTGAATAATGTTCCTCCTTCATCCTAAAATATTTGTCAGGCAAGTCTAGGAAGCCTCTCCTAGATTCATGCCAAGCTTTCATTGGCCAAGGCTCCCTGTCACTATATCCAAGGCCACTTATACTAGACACCAGTTCTTCCTTCCAACCCTGGCTTGCTTCATGTGGCTATGGCATCTGGTCTGGTAATTTATTTATAAATGATATAGAGGGTGGGATAAATGGCTCCATCTCAGTGTTTGCAGACGACACAAAAATATGCAGGGCAATAACAACACAGCAGGATATAGAAACTTTACAAGAGGACCTGAATAAATGAATGAAGTGGGCTACTGCATGGCAAATTAAGTTTAATACTGGTAAGTGTAATGCCTCTTACATGCGGTGCGACGGTCGTACGACCGCACGTTCAACTTTTGCCCAAAATCGGCTGTTGGCTGTTGTGTCTAGAGTACTGACAGGAGTCAAGTAATAGTACAACAAAGCTTCAACAAGCCTAACGTAGTGACGTGTTAAGAGCGTCTAAAGAGGAAGTTCAGGTGAATGTGAATTGTGAATTAGGAATGTAGGTTTCCTTGAACGGACACTTCGGGGCGTTCCTGACTTCTGAGCATGCGTGTTTTGCACGTACAGCTTTGTTGGCCCAACTTCTCTGTACACACGATACAACAGTCGTACGACGCCTTGTTGTACAACAAAAGTTTTCTAACTTCTGTTGTACGACCGTCGCATAGTGCGTACTAAGGGTCGGATGATTGTACAACAATCTGTTGTACGACCATTGTTGTACAACCGTTGTACCGTGTGTACAGGCTTTAAGGTTATGCACTTGGGGGGTAAAAATATAAATGCAAGTTACTCTTTAGGGTGAGAATCTCTAGGGGCTTCCAGGATGGAGAAGGATCTAGGTGTCCTAGTAGAAGATAGGCTAAGAAATAGCATGCAGTGTCAAGCCAGCAGAATATTAGCATGCATTAAAAAGGGAATGTACTCCAGAGATAAAACGATTATTCTGCCACTTTATAAGACTCTGGTTCGGCCGCATCTGGAGTATTCTGTCCAGTTCTGGTCACCAATCCTCCGAAAGGATGTACTGGAGCTGGAGAGAGTCCAGAGAAGGGCAACTAAACTAATATGGGGACGAAGGACCTCATTTATGAGGAATGACTACAAGCACTAAACATATTCTCCCTGGGGAAGAGATGCTTGAGAGGGGACATGATTGCAATATACAAATATGTCAATGGTGATCCCAGCATAAGTATGAAACTTCAGTCCCAGGGAGTGTAAAAGAACCTGAGGCCACACGATGATACTGTAAGAGAAGCAGTTTAACCCAAGGTTTACCCCTAAGGCGCGTAGGAGGTTTTTCACTGTCATGGCGGTAAGGATGTGGAACTCCCTTCCACAATCGGTGGTGTCGGCAGGAAGTATGGATAGTTTTAAAAGACTCTTGGAGGTTCATCTTAATGTAAACAATTTAAGAGGATATGGGAAATGATTTTTTACAGGCTCACACCTACACAGGTTGAACTGGATGGACTATTATCTTTATTCAACCTTACCAACTATGTTACTATGTTACTATGGTTAGCGTAAAACTAAAGCTAGTCAGTCCATTTTGGTAATGGTTGAATAATACAAAACAATTTATCTAAGAATAGAAAGTATTTTTTTAAATATTATGTGAATTATCTGCAGGGCCAGGACAAGGGGTGGGCAGGAGGGACAGCTGCCCTTGGCATAATGGTTTATTGCAGGGATGTGGTGCTCTCTGTGCCAGATGCTTCCGTTACAAGGCTGCCAGGAGTAGTGACAGCAACATCAATGTTAACCCTAAGGGAAAGGGGGGTGCAATTTGGCATCTTTGCTCTGGGCGCTATATGACTTTGTCCTGGCGCTGATTGTCTGTGTCCATCATAGCTGTAAGAAGATTTCTGGGGCACTGCCTTACATTTTGGACTGGAGCAACAAGGTTAAAGCTGAACTATAGGTAGATAGACAGACAAATGAATGCAGTTCTGTGGTCATTATTACATTATTAATATATCACATAAATACAATCATTAATACATCACTCGTTTATTTTTAAATGTAACCAGTGTAAGTACCGGAATTTAATCTGGCATCAGCCTCTCGCAGTATCTGAATTTGACCTGGCATCAGATTATCGCAGTATCTGAATTTGACCTGGCATCAGCCTCTCGCAGTATATGTACAGCAGGGCTGGAGTGTAAAAGGAAGAAGCCAATCAGTTCATGTGATAGCAAGATGCATGCTGATAGGAAGAGAAAGCTGAGTGCCAGAGAGATGAGCTCTTCATTGTGTTGCTTCTTCTTCTTCTTTACTGTTCAGTAACAGACTGGGGTGGGTCCAGGATGACCTGAGCTCAACTTAATGCTGCCAAACCTGTGAGCAGTCAGGCTCTTTAATTCAGAATAGACATGCAATGTCCCTTCTACAATAAAATACACCTACCCAGTGGCGGACGTTCATGCAGGGCGCAGGGGCGCCGCCCCCTAATCCATGCGCCCAGCCACTAATCTACATGCAGGGCACTAGATGCATGGATTTCAATTGGGGGGGGGGGGTTTCGAAGCACACGATTAGAGCCTGAGGCTCTAATTAGCTTCAAAAAAGGGTGGGCTCTGTACTCTGTGCCCCGATCCCACCCAGTTGTGTGGCATTAGCGATTTAATATTTGCTAATGTCTTCCTGTCTATCTTCCCGGCCAATCAAGAAGCGGGTCCTGAGACCCGATTGGCTGGGAGTCCTAAGTCCTGATTGGCCGGGAGGAAAAGCAACCACCAGGACTCGGGGGGAAGCCGCCGAAGCTGCAACCTGGATTGGGTAAGTGAGGGGCTGGTGGTGGGCCTGGCGGGTGACAGGCCAACGATGTGGCGATCGAGCAAGCACCAGGGGGTGTCTGGCTGGCTGGGGGGGGGGGGGGGCGTGGGACACCCCTCCAAGAAAATTGAGCACTGCACCTACCTGTCTGCTTGTTGTTTCCTCAGCATGTAAATTGAGCTGCGCATGCGCAGCTCAGCTTTCATCACTAGCATAGTCCATGTATGTCCGAGTGACTGACTTCAGGGCCGGCGAGGGGCAGGGACTGTTGAAGGAAAGGTAAGTTTACCTCCACTTTATTTAGTTGAATGATGCAAGACATCCAACTAAGGACATCTAGTAGCAAAAAAAAAAGTACTGTGTGAGAAATCTCCAGACTGAAGGTAAATACTGCAGCAAAATCTGGGTTTTCTCTTGTATCTTTAATGGGCTATTCGTTTTTCCCATCATGTTGGAACCCTAAAGGTTTTTATGTAAAGAAGAGGCTTTATGGCTAATAAAGAATGTTAAATGGTAAGGAATGCAGTAAAGAGAGCAAGATTTTAACATCCTGCAAATGTTAACTAGATAGCTGAACAGTCCAATGGCTTTTATTGAAAGTGATGCCTCAGCATTGCATGTTCCTCAGCAGTAGGCTTGGTATGGGGGTGCCTGCATAAAGCATCAACATGGTTTACTCATATAAGTATCATTCCAAGGAACAAGTTATACCATTGGGTCCCCTTAATTTTGTGGGGAGATTCTTTTAACGGCACCGCTAAGCAAATAATTAGACACGTGCAATTCGTTTCGTTCCGCATTAGTTTTTCGTAAAAATTCCGAATTTTCGTTAATTGGGAAACGTCCGAATAATGAAAATCCATTTCCCAAATTTTTCTGAAAACACATTTTTGAAAAGAACGAAAAATTGGAAAAAACTAAAATCCGTATGAACGAAAATCTGAAATCCGAAAATCCAAATAAACAAAAATCCAAAATTTGAAAATCCGAAAAATTCGAAAGAATGAAAATAAGAACAAAAATTTGAAAGAACGAAAATCCGAAAGTAAGAACAAAAATCGGAAATTCTAAAGAATCTCAATCCGAAAATAAAGACGACATTCCGGAAGTAAGTACAAAAATCGGAAAGTTCAAAAGAACGAAAATCTAAAAATACAAAAGAATGAAAATAAGAACGGAACTCCAAAAATTAGAAAATCCTAAAGAACAAAAAAATTCAGATAATTTCTATTATGATTATAACAATATAATTTGAAAGGAAATTCCAATACCTACCTATAATTTAATAGTTTATAACCATTATTATAGTTTTTTATAATTATTATTGTTATCATTTATCATTAACCACTTAAGGACCAGAAGGATTTCCCACCTTAGGACCAGAGCACTTTTTGCGATTTGGCACTGCGTCGTTTTAACTGACAATTGCGCGGTCGTGCAACGTTGTACTCAAACTAAATTTGCGTCCTTTTTTTCCCACAAATAGAGCTTTCTTTTGGTGGTATTTGATCTCCTCTGCGTCATTTCTGATCGCCGCTATAAACAAAAAAAGAGCAACAATTTTGCAAACAAAACAATATTCCTTACTTTTTGCTAAAATAGATATCCCAAAAAAAATATAAAAAAACTAATTTCTTCATCGGTTTTGGCCAATTTATATTCTTCCTCATATTTTGGGTGATGACTATAAGCCGTGATTCGCGGGACAGAGCCACGCTATCACAGCTTTTACTCGTTACGTGGACAGCAAGTGGTTAATAATAATAATAAAAACTACAGTGGAATCTTGGATTACGAGCATAATCCGTTCCAAGAGAATGCATGTAATCCAAATCACTCGTATCTGCATAGGAAACAATGGAAACTCAGATAATTCGCTCCACAGTGACTGCTTGTCAATGCAGTACTGTATGTGGCCAAAGGTACGGGGGCGCTGGTGAGGCTCGGAGACACTCGGAAACATTCAGAAATGATCAGGAACTGTTTACAATTTCGGTATTTACGAGTATTTCCGAATGCTTCCGAGCATCTTCAAACCTCACCAGCGCCCCCGCACCTCTGCCCACATGCCTTATTGTGTGCACAGAGGCTTAATCCTGCTCGTTTTGTGAGACATCATTCGCAAACCGAGTCAGGATTTTTAAAAAAATGCTTGTATTGCAAAATGCTTGTTAACCACGTTACTCGCAATCCAAGGTACTATTGCATAATAATAGTTATACTATTAAATTATAGGTAGGTATTGAAATTTCCTTTCAAATTTGGCTGTTAGTGAACATAATGAATTATTAACCATTATTATAGTTTTATTATTATTATTTATTAATAATAAATAATAATAAAAACTATAATAATAGTTATAAACTATTAAATTAGTTAGGTTTTTCCGAACTACCGATAATAACGAATACCGCATCTATACGAATGGACCGAACCGAATTAGAATGTTTCCGAATTACCAATAATAACGAATACCGCATCTATACGAATGGAACTAACCAAATTTGAATGTTTCCGAATTACCGATAATAACGAATACCGCATCTATACGAATGGAACAAAACGAATTTGAATGTGTCCGAATTCTAGAATTACTGATAATAACGAATACTGCATCTATACGAATGAAACAAACCGAATTAGAATGTTTCAGAACTCCCGAATTACTGATAATAACGAATACCGCATCTATATGAATGGAACGAACCGAATTTGAATGTTTTTCCGAATTACCGATAATAACGAATACCGTATCTATACTAATGAAACAAACCAAATTTGAATGTTTCTGAATTACCGATAATAACGAATACCGCATCTATACGAATGGAACTAACCAAATTTGAATGTTTCCGAATTACCGATAATAACGAATACCGCATCTATACGAATGGAACGAACCAAATTTGAATGTGTCCGAATTCTAGAATTACTGATAATAACGAATACTGCATATATACGAATGAAACAAACCAAATTAGAATGTTTCCGCACTCACGAATTACCGATAATAACGAATACCGCATCTATATGAATGAAACAAACCAAATTTGAATGTTTCTGAATTCCAGAATTACTGATAATAATGAATACCGCATCTATACGAATGGAACGAATCGAATCAGAATGTTTCCGAATTACCGATAATAGCGAATACCACATCTATACGAATGGTACTAACCGAATTAGAATGTTTCAGATTTACCGATAATAACGAATACCGCATCTATACAAATGAAACCGAATTAGAATGTTTCTGAATTACCGATAATAACGAATACCGCATCTATACGAATGGAACAAACCAAATCAGAATGTTTCTGAATTACCGATAATAACGAATACCACATCTATATGAATGAAACGAAACGAATCAGAATGTTTCTGAATTACCGATAATAACGAATACCGCATCTATATGAATGGAACGAACCGAATCAGAATGTTTCTGAATTACCGATAATAATGAATACCGCATCTATACGAATGGAACAAACCGAATTTAAATGTTTCCGAATAACCAATAATAACCAATACCGCATCTATACGAATGGAATGAACCAAATTAGAATGTTTCTGAATTACTGATAATAATGAATACCGTATCTATACTAATGAAACAAACCGAATTTGAATGTTTCAGAATTCCCGAATTGCTGATAAAAACAAATACAGCATCTATACGAATGGAATGATCGGAATTAGAATGTTTCTAAATAACCGATAATAATGAATACCGTATCTATATTAATGGAACAAACCAAATTTAAATGTTTCCGAATAACCAATAATAACCAATACCGCATCTATACGAATGGAATGATCCAAATTAGAATGTTTCTAAATAACCGATAATAATGAATACCGTATCTATACTAATGGAACAAACCAAATTTGAATGTTTCTTGAATTTATTTGAAATAATGAATCATAACGAAAAACCCGAAAAATGGAAAAAACAAAGAAAAAAATTAAAACAAATTTTTTTCAGCTGTGCACATGTCTACAAATAATTGAAAAAAAAAAAATATTGTTAATGTGTCCACATGCGCTATCTCAAAAAACATCCAAGCTGGCATTAATGCTTTTTTTCGAGTTGATGAATCAGACATCTAATGCAATTATAGAATGCCAAGATGTAGAAGAATTGATAGAGAGTTTAGTGTTACTAGGTTTACCAAGCCAAGATAAAGGCTCGGCTGCCATGAAAAATGAGGTGGATGTTGGCAAGAAAGTCATGTGACAAGGTAAAGCTTAATACAAGGCTGGTGCTGGATTATATCTTAGCAGGTCCAATTAGAGATGAGCTGCAATCTCTTCACTTGTAATAATGCAATTAGACAATGATATGTGATGTTAATAGGATCTGATCTGGAACTGCTAGGAAGGACTGAGCCTCGGGCATGCTGTGCTCAATAAAGATATCACACACACCTCTATTAATATTAGTTCTAATAAGGAGAATTAGATGCTGAAACAGATAAAACCTTCTAAAGGCATTTTCCCACTGTTGAATGACAAAAAGACACGTAGCAGCCCTCTCTATCTTGTTGCGTGGCATTTAAAAACGTCACCCCCCGTTACAAGGTCTTGCCAGCTGCAGCATGGATAAAGGAAATCTCATAGAGTAATAGGGCTGTCTGTTAAAATGTTTGATTGTATAAACAGCTAATGACTTGTGGAATCTGGTTATGAGACATTCAGGAGAAAGGTGACACTTCATCTATAATAATGAAATAGAAGAATGGAATACACTGTAGATCAATTAGTTATGTGTGCTGCAGAGTAAGTATTCTGCTTGAAGAAATGCGGGAAGAGGGCGCTGACTTAATAAGGAAAGATTTCTTATTACACTTTTCTATTGTAATCTGATATTGACGCCGATAGAACAGAGCATTTGTCATTCTGGATTAAAGGGTGCCAATGCCATGTGACACACATTGTGATATTTTCTTTAAAGTGGTATTCTTCATTTTCATCAAAGTATGAATCCATGAACAATGGGTGTAGCCACCCCCAAACCCCGCCAAGCAGCTGATTCAGAAGTGGAGCAGCTTACATCTCCAATGCCCCCAGGAGATTGGCAGTAGACCCATTCTATACAATGTTACTGTGATGTAGGGTGGCAACAATTTTCCTGTTGACTCAGGTAGAAAGAACAATGGCAGTAATGCCACCTTAATTGCCATTTTATACCACAAGCATGATGTTGATATTACTCTACATTTATAAGACACCATTCAGCTTGTTTAAATCAGTGTTCATTTCATCGACTAAAACCAACTAAAATATTTTCATTGACTAACTTAATACCATTTTAGTCTACTAAAATACGACTAAAACAATTGAGATGACTAAAATCGTCTAAAACTAAAATGGCATTTTAGTCAAAAGACTAAAGCCTCGTACACACGGTTCGACAGTCGTACGACCGAACGGACCAAATCGTATGTTGGATCATGTAACTTGCATACTGACATGCACTACACGATCGTAGGACCAAGCGGAACGTAGTGACTTGTTATGAACGTATAAAGAGAAAGTTCAGGTGCATGTAATTTGTGTCCGGCTGTTCCTGACTTCTGAGCATGCGTGTTTTGCACAATACAACTTGTTGGACCAACTTCTCTGTACACACGATACAGCGGTCATACGACCGCTTGTTGGTATTACCAAAGTTTTATAGTTTGCTCATACAACTTCTGTTGTACGACCGTCATACGTAGGCTGTTCTAATCGCACGTACTAACGGTCGGATGATCGTACAACAATCGGTCGTACAACCGTTTGCATACGACCATCGAACCGTGTGTACGAGGCTTAAGACCAAAACTAAATTGAAATTTGACATCATAATTAACACTGGTCTGTAGTGCATCTTCATACCTCAATACCATAAATAATAACATATTCAATGTTTCACTCCAGCAGTATACAATGAGTTTGGAAATTGTAGAGAAATGCTTAACCACTTCTGCCCCGGAAGGATTTCCCCTTTTATGACCAGAGCACTTTTTGCGATTCGGCACTGCGTCACTTTAATTGACAATTGCGCAGTCGTGCGACGTTGTACCCAAACAAAATTTGCGTCCTTTTTTTCCCACAAATATATCTTTCTTTTGGTGGTATTTGATCACCTCTGCGTCATTTCTGATCGCCGCTATAAACAAAAAAAGAGCGACAATTTTGCAAAAAAAAAAACAATATTTCTTACTTTTTTCAAAAATACATATCCAAAAAAAAAAATTAAAAAAACAAATTTATTCATCGGTTTTGGCCGATATATATTATTCCTCATATTTTTGGTAAAAAAAAAAAAAAAAATAGCAATCGGCATATATTGATTGGTTTGGGCAAAAGTTGCCGCGTTTACGAACAATGAGAATTAATTTATGGGGTTTTTATTTATTTATATTTTTTACTAGTAATGGCGGTGATCTGCAGGACTGCGACATTGCGGCAGACATGTTGGACAATTTTGACACTTTTTTGGGACCATTGGCATTTATACAGCGATCAGTGCGCTTACGATCCGCGATCTCACAGCCGCCGTCAGGTGACGGTGGTTTGCGATATTGAGCCAAGTTGCCGCCGTCAATCCACGGCAGGCGGTCGGCAACTGTTTAAGTAATACATTATAATTTAACTACACCCATTCGATTTTAGACGACTAAAATGAGTTTTAGTCAACTAAAATGATGTTAGTCAACTAAAATGTACTGGAGATTAAGTCGACTAAATCTAAAACAATTGCAGAAGACTAAAATGGGAATAAAACTAAAATGCCATTTTAGTCCTCAGACTAATACTAAAACTAAATCGAAATTTGCTGCCAAAATTAAAGCGGAGTTCCACACTTTTTTTTTTTTATTAAAAGTCAGCAGCTACAAAAAGTGTAGCTGCTGACTTTTAATAAACAGTAACTTACCTGTCTCCCGGTCCAGCGACGGCTGAGCCCGAAGCCTCGCTTGTCTCCCCGCTCCTCCCGACGGCCCCGCCATTCCTAGTGTGGGCACCCGGCCCGGCTTAAAGGCCGGGCACCCACTGCGCATGCGTGAGTCGCGCTGCACATCTCTAGTGGCCAGGCAATCTTCTGGGACCTGTGACGTGTCCCAGAAAATTGCCAGGAGGGAGGGGCCGTCTAGGAGGAGAGGAGGAGTCGTCTAGGCGGCCCAGCGGCGGAAGGTGGAAGAGGGACAGGAAGTCCCTCTGAAACCTGGGGACACACCCCCCAAACAAAATGACATACCAAATGTGACATGTAAGGGGGTGAGGAGTGCTTAAAGTGGAAGTTCCATTTTTGGGTGGAACTCCGCTTTAATTAGAACTATTTGTGAGAAATGTCTGCAAATTACAAAATTGGCTGTACAAATCTAAACATCATTTGGCAGGTTAAAAGTTTAAACATACATTATATTACCAAAAGTGTTGGGATGCCTGCCTTTACACACACATGAACTTTCATGGCACCCCAGTCTTAGTCCATAGGGTTCAGTATTGAGTTGGCCCACCCTTTGCAGATATAACAGCTTCAACTCTTCTTGGAGGGCTGAAGATTTAGGAGTGTCTGTGGGATTGTTTGACCATTTTTCCAGAAGCACATTTGTGAGGTCAGGAACTGATGTGGATGAGAAGGCATGGCTTGCAGGCTCCTCTCTAATTTATCCCAAAGGTTTTCTATCAGGTTGAGGTCAGGACTCTGTGCAGGCCAGTTAAGTTCCTTCATCCCAAACTCGCTCATCCATGTCTTTATGGACCTTGCTTTGTGCACTGGTCCAAATAATTTTGTGGAGGGGGGAATTAAGGTGTGGGGTTGTTTTTCAGGGGTTAAGCTTTGCCCCTTAGTTCCAGTGAAGGGAACTCTTAACCACTTGCTGACCGTCAAGCGCAGGTTGACGGCGACAAGATGGCTCTCCTGGGCAAACCGCCGTCATATGACGGCGGCTGCCAGATCGTGCACTGTGAGCGTGCGCACGCCGCCGGAGGCACGCTCGCGCGCTCACTGTGTCCAGGGGGGGGGGCCAGGGAGCGGGTGCGGCAGACTCGATCTCCGCCGGCTACCCGCGATGCCCCCCCGAAGTGAAAGAACGGAGGTCCGTGTAAGTAAACATGGATCTCCGATCTGTTAGAGAAGGAAGGGAGTGATCACAGCCTTCCTCTATATGGAAGCTGTGATCACTCCCCTCACCCTGCCAGTCAAACACTAAGACAGTTAGAACACGCCCAGGGAACACAGTTAACCCTTAGAGTGCCCCCCGGAGGGTTAACCCCTTCACTGCCAATGACATTTACACAGTAATCAGTGCATTTTTATAGCACTGATCGCTGTATAAATGCCAATGGTCCCAAAAAAGTGTCAAAATGTTCCGACATGTCCGCTGCAATATCGCAGTACCGCTAAAAATCACAGATTGCCGCCATTACTAGTAAAAAATTAAAAAAAAATAAAAACCCCAGAAATTAATTCTCATCATCCGTAAACGCGGCAACTTTTGCGGAAACCAATCAATAAACGCCGATTGCGTTTTTTTTTTTATCACAGATATGAGGAAGAATATAAATTGGCCAAAACCGATGAAAAAAAATGTTTTTTTATATTTTTTTTTGATTTGTATTTTAGCAAAAAGTAAGAAATTTGTGTTTTTTTTTGCAAAATTGTCGCACTTCTTTTGTTTATAGCAGCGATCAGAAATGACGCAGCGGTGATCAAACACCACCAAAAGAAAGCTCTATTTGTGGGAAAAAAAAGACACAAATTTCGTTTGGGTACAACGTCGCACGACCGCGCAATTGTCAGTTAAAGCGACGCAGTGCCGAATCACAAAAAGGGCTCTGGTCAGGAAGGGGGCAAATCCTTATGGGGCTGAAGTGGTTAAGGCATCAGCTTACCAAGACATTTGGACAATTTCATGCTTCCAACTATGTGGGAACAGTTTGGGGATGGCCCCTTCCTGTTCCAACATGACTGTGCACAAAGCAAGGTCCATAAAGACATGGACAAGCGAGTTTGGGGTGGAGGAACTTGACTGGACTGCACAGCGTCCTGACCGCAGCCTAATAGAACACCTTTGGGGTGAATTAGAGGGGAGAATGGGAGCCAGGCCTTTGCGTCCACATCAGTGCCTGACTGACTAAGACTGGGCTGACATTAAAGTTCATGTGCATGTAAAGGCAGGCGTCTCAATACGTTTGACAATATAGGGCATATGTATTTCAAGAGTATACTAAGCTGTTTGCCCAGAGTCTCAGTTTAATCACCTATTCCATCACATACGTATATCCATAGTTCTTTAGAGAACAGGGTGTTTGGTGACCAGCTCAGCATACAATGGGTTATATGCGGTGAGCCAAAAGCATCTAAATGTTTTAAGTGTAATTCTTGTTCCATTGGTCTTTGCTGTGGGAAGGACAGTCTTTTAATGCAGTTTATTCAATCCAAATGTAATCACCACTTCTGCCCATCTAAAACAGCCATACAATATTGTACATTATGAGTACATTAACGCTCTATAAAGTCAGTCACCCCAGGACAGAAAATACTGGTTCATATTTCAGACCACAATAAGTGTGAATATGGCCTCAATTTAATAAACATTTGGAAGGAGGCTTAAATTTCTTGCAATTGGTCTTGGAAAGGTTACTTGCTTTCCAATTACTGCCTGCTTTAATCTGCTTAGGCCTTGCTTGGAGATCACTTGATGCCATTGAAAGAGACTCATTACAGAGTTGCTTGCAACAAGGCAAACAGTTTACATATTTCTGAACTTGATCCGAAAAACTGATTTAAAAATCTATACAAGCAATCAAATTTCCCTGAAAATATATACACAAAAGTCTGCTAGAAGGTGGCTGGGATGAAATAAATGTAATCTTGCAGAGACAGGAAGAACGCCAAAACAGGGGGTTATTAAAGATCTTTCCCGAGTAAATGGGCTCTTCGAGCAACCAAGGCTGAAACCCATCCTTCCCTGGGGAGAATTAAAGAGGGCAAGAAGACAAGCATGGGAAAAAAGGAAAGATGTGTGCGCCTTTTCTTTGGTGCAGCCAGCATTAAATATTCAGCAAAAAGGAGCAGATCGGTTTTCATGAGTCTTTTTGTTTCTTGTGTATCGGCTGACAGATGCTATAAACAGACATAGACAAACATGCCTGAATGCATACTGCAACAGACTCATGCAATGACAGGTGTATTAGTAGGGGAGTGACAACTGCAATGCAACCTATGAGACACACGGGGCACGAAGGGAAGTACACAGGAACAATCCATGACAGCGGACAACTGTCTAAAGATATTTATTGATTAAATACATACTAGATGGTTTCATTTAGTAAATTAGAATTGAATTCATCATTTCCTGAAAGAAATGCAGGTTTTGGACAGTGTTAGTTGACTGCTTGTTATGTTGATCCAGAGGCTTCAATACTTTGTGTATGCAGATCAGGAAAGTCAGAGCAATTCTTATTTGCATACTTTTTCTGGATCGGTGACTCAATGGGGTTGATTTACTAAAGGATAGTTGCACTCTGCCTGTGCATTTGCTCCAGAGCTTAGTAAATGAGCTAAAGCTTCATTTAGCAAAGAATAACCAATCACGTGCAAGGAAAATAAAAAAAAAGGCCTTTTTGCTTGCACACGATTGGATGGTGGAAATTGATAGAGCTTCCCCTCATTTACTAAGCTCTGGTGCAACTGCTCCTGCAAAGTGCACAGTCTATTTGCCTTTAACCACCTGCCACCCGCCACATAGTAAAATGACGGCGGCGGGTGGCACTCTCGTTCTGGGACAACATCATATGACGGCGCCTCAAAACGGCCGCTCTCGCGCGCCCGCGGTCTTGGTGCAACCCCCGATTTTGGTAAAGAGCCGATGACTGCTTTTTACCCATGAGATCAGATGTGTTCAATCACATCCAGTCACATGGAAACAAGGAAGTGCTGTGTATCGGCTCTCCTCGGCTCACACTGACAGAGTGTAACGTGAGGAGAGCCGATGAGCGGCATCTCCTTGCAGGGGAGACTTGTAGAGGTAATCAGGGCACCGATCATCAGTGCCCTGATTACAGTACAGCCCCAGCAGTGCCCATCAGTGACACCAATCAGCGCCCATCGGTGGAACCAATCAGTGCCCATTAGTGATGCCAGTCAGTGCTGCATTTCAGTGCCTGCTCATCAGTGCCACCCATCAGTGTCCATCTGTGCTGCCCCATCAGTGCAGTCTATCCATGCCGCTTATCAGTGCCACCTATCATTGCCCATCAGTGCAGCCTATCAATGTCTATCAGTGCCGCATATCAGTGCCACCTATCAGTGCCCATCAGTGCAGCATATTAGCGCCTCCTCATCAGAGCCCCCAATGAGTGCCCATAAGTGCCGCCTCATCAGTGCCCATAAGTGCCCATAAGTGCCATCTCATCAGTGCCCATAAGTGCCGCCTCATCAGTGCAGCCTATTAGTGCACCTCAGTGAAGGAGAAAAATTACTTATTTACAACATTTACTGACAGAAACATTTTTACAAAATGTTCAGTCTTTTTTAGTTTTTTTTTTAGCAAAAAATAAATAACCCAGCAGTGATTAAATACCACCAAAAGAAAGCTCTATTTGTGTGAAAAAAATGATAAAAATGTCATTTGGGTATAGTGTTGCATGACCGCACAATTGTCATTCAATTTATGACAGCGCTGAAAGCAGTAGGCAAGTGGTTAATAAATAAACCCCAATGAACTAAGGGCAAAGAAAGGTGGCAGGGCAGCCAGCACTTTAGCATTTTCTGTAGGGAGCTCAGCAATGGCAGCCATTATGTTTCTCTTCTTTTAAGTAATTTCATTTCGGTCATTAGAGTTAACTTTGATGGCTTTGCTATTATTTCTAAGTAGTCCATATATTAAGCACTGGTTGCAGGAAAGAAAACTGTTTGTTTCCCCCATTAATACAGTCAGTATTGCTGAGGAAATCTCTCATGCAGTGCTATTATGTTCTGTCAGCCAGGAGCCTTCCCTGCTGTCAGAACATAATGATCACTGCCGGCCGCTATAGCGGCAGGCAGTGATTGCATGAAAAAAATCTGATAGGGTGGTTGTACTGAAGCTTATTATTGGATCTACTTCAGTGCAAACAGCCTGGCCATAGATGGATTGAATCTTGATCGGTCCCTGCTAAACTGGGCAAGATTCGATCCATCTATGGCTGGCTTTAGGTTGATCACACTCTGACCTGCATTCCAAGACATGCTACCAGTTCAAGCCAGACAACTAGACAGTGTGTGGGTCAACTGTGCCTGTTACTCAAAGTTAACCAGGCCAGGCAATGGATATTAAAGGGTTTACAAATTCTATAAGGGAAGTACAACCAAAGCTTGTTTGGCTGTACTTCTCCTGTGGATAACAGGAGTGCAGTTTGTTCTGCACTCCCGTGACCCATTTTCAGCAGACAGCGGGCTGAAGTCCACGGTCTGCTGACTTCACAGAGCCGGTCCAGGCTCATGAAAGATCGGGACCATAAAGTAGGGATCCGCCCACATGTCTGGACCGTCACACAGCGAGCTGATGAGGGCTTGAGCCGGCCGCTCTTGCCCAGTCAGCGCCAGTGAAAGAGTGGAGGGGGGGCAGAGCAGAGAGTCGGTGACTGACAGCTCTCTGCTCAGGGAGCTGTGAGAACCGAGCAATCAGTGGTGTTTATCGCTTAGTTCTCAGTGTTCTCAGAGCTGGCGGGGGACAGATGCAGCATCAGACCGATACTGCATCCAGCTAGGTAAGTATGATTCTACAAAAAATGTATTCCCATGCTTCTCTTTTAAATGTCACCTAATGAGCTTTAAAATAAGCTCTCACTGATCCTCTGTATCTGCAGGCAATATGGAGAAATGAATCCTCAAATTCACAGCAGAAGCATTGAAGTTGTTCAAGTCATTCTATTAGCAGTTCGGCTCACCCTGTTCCTCCCTTCGAGCAGTGGCTCAGCAGCTTTCAGCCTTTTCATCTCTGATGTACATGTAGCACTCAACCTGCTGATTTGTCACAGGTTCCTCTCCCACATTAGTGCAGTGGCAGCAAGGCACACAGCAACAGTCACTCGTTCTGACTCAATAAACAGTCTAGGGGTTGTTTTTTTTTAAGTTATTACTAATTTATTATTTGCTAAATAAAATTGGATGGGGCATGGGGAGCTGTGGACACTCTTCAGTTGGTCGCTACCTCTTATAACAGTCCCTCTAGTAAGAGCCCAGTGAATGGATAACACTGAGACACCATGAGAAATGACCCAGGTCAGGCAAGCACTAGCACTGATAGCAGCAGCAACAGTTACCAGGATCCTACACTTAGGTCTGTACTCATAGCCAGACATTTCTCCAGTGAACTTTCCAGACCAGATCCTCAGTGCACTCCCTTGATTAGGTCCAGAGATTTTCAGCAAACAATCCTGGATAAGAACAGGGCTGCCTCAAACCTCAGACTATTTATGCACTCCCCAGCCACCTACTGGGCATATTTCACCAGGGATTGACTGAGACAACATAAACATTCAGGCTGATGATTTGCCTCCTCCCCACCCACTGTATTCTGCAACCCTCCAGAAAACAGGGAAGAACAATCACAGTTGCAGCCTGTGAAGCTCAGAACAGATGAAAGCTATCACAAACTGTTCCACTGTTTACAGGGGAGCCCAGAGAACGAAATTTACTTTACTTCCTAGCAGCCTACCTGGTGAACGGGGGAGGGGGGTGCTACATAACTAAACAGCAGAAGCTCTGGGGGGGGGGGGGGGGCGGAGCAGGTTGGGGGTATTTCCCATCACATCCTATATGGTCACTGGGCTAAAAAGTGAGAGAAAATATTCCCTAAAGGGACATATACAGCAAGAAAATGTATATCTTTATTTAGAATATGTAGTTGGGACACGTCTTTTAACTGGGGATGGCAATTGCCTGCTATTGCCTTCCTGTGACATTGGCACCACTGACAAAATAGATAACCGGATCAGATCTGACAAATCACCAGTTAATGAAATTTTAATAATTGTATATCCTCGTTTTTGCCATCTAAGACCTTTTAAGCACCCATTGAAATATTCTACCCACAGACTAGAGATTGGGTTGGATGGCTGTTATCCCATGATGATAGTCAGATTAATACATAGAAAACGGTGCACATGATGTCTCTTTTTGTAGGCTAATGGGTTTGTGTAGGCAGATCCATTCTAATAAAATACAATACATGGACGTCTATGTACATTTGAGTTATATCCAGGGATGGCTTCAGACAATTGTAGTATGTCTTTTTCACCTTTCCCACTTTGGATAGAAAAAAAGATTGTGAAAGTAAAATAAGCCCCATTGGAGCTACCAATGATAACTCCCAGCAATATCAGGGCCAGCAACGGCAATTCCCAGCAAGTGTCAGGGCCAGCAATAACCCCTAGCATGTGTCAGGAGTCAGGACCCCTTCCAAAAATCAGCTACCCATTTTACAATCAGCACCAAACAAACTGTAGGGTCTCAGAGGCATTGACAGCGATAACAACAGGCATGTGGGCAAGCGAGCAGGGAGAGCAATGCATAGGCAAGATGCTGGTTTACAACATTCTTGTTGCCAACAGATATCACACTTAGGGGTGAAAGCATTGTCAGCACCAGGAAGCTGGATCTGCCCACACTTAATATGGTGGGGAGGGGGGTCCGCTTGAGAATTCTGGCAAAGAGTGCTGGAGGCTGCTAATGGGGATAATATGGGGGAGCTTGAACTATTTTCGGGGGTGCTTCAGCATACCCATGCACCCCCCTGGTTTTACACCAAAAAGATGCGGTGCTCCTTATATGAAAACAATACATTGCTCCATAGGGTTTCACAAGTTTAGGAGTATATACAAATGTTGGCCAATGTTCTTCTTAAGGCAAAACAGCTTTGCCATTTCAGGCCAACATGGATTCTTTCACGCTTATGTTTCAGAGTACATCATATGCTGTGATTAATAGCTCCGCATTTCCCTTTCCAAATAAAACAATAGAAAAGCATCTAACATTTTCCAATCTAATCTACCTGTCCTTCACCTAGGTCAGTGGTTCACAACTCCTGTCCTCAGGACCCACCAACAGGCCAGATTTTAAGTATTACCTTGGGGAGATGCAGACTAGAATACTGCAATCACTGAGCAGCAAATGATATCACCTGTGATGCATTTCAGTTATCCTGCAAACCTGGCCTGTTAGTGGGTCCAGAGGACAGGAGTTGAGGACCACTGACCTAGGTTTCCAAAGTTATCTGTTTATCCCTGACCCACGATCTGATAAATCAGTTATTGAAATAACAAATACAAATTGTTAAAGACTTCCTCTACCCTTGTATGTCCAGCTTTGTCTAATTTGACAAATTCCACTATTTGATAAATAGATTCGAGCAGTTGAAATGGAATCCAGCAGATAAGGTGCTGTCATAATGTAGCTGTGTCCGTCTAAGACTGAGAATCGCATTGGGTGCAGTGAGAAAGGTCTGACCTCCACTAGGTGCTGAGAGGAAGGCATTTAGAATATTCGCTCCATCATGTTTAAGGGATGTCATGGTTAATAAATTGACTGTTTACATCTCACCCTGACTGTCTTCCTTTTCCACATCACCGGCGGTGAAATCCCGATGGTATCTCTCTCTGATTTCACCTAAATCGCTTCTATTTCATGAAGTTGTTACTAGAACACAAGTCTGTTTTTATTTCCAGCATTGTGAACAACAGAGATAAATCTGAATTTCTTTTGATGGGGCGTATGCTTAAATTGTTGGTTATATTCAGTGATGTATCACAAAATATTTTAAGCCCCTGAGCTTTCCAACTCTCCTCTAACTTAAAACAAATCTGCAAATGATCAACAGCTTTTCAAATTATTGTGAGCGTTAAAGTGAATCTTTGCCCCTTTCAAAAAAAAAAATCTAAACTGCAACTCAGCCCCAAAGAGAAGACACCTCCAGATGTCTGTTTGCCAATTTTGCTCCTATTTTAAGCGCCTGCTTGACCTTGAAGCCTGGCGGATCTTATATTTTTTTTCTTGGCCCTTTTCAGGTCAGTTTGCAAACTTTTGCCAAAATAGGGCATGAATAGTTGAGCACTATTATGGGAGGGATGGGAGGACATGTAGCAATGCAATTTATTTTCTTTTTTACAATACCGTTTGATGGGGAATGGATCTTTTTAAAGAAATGTAAAGGGCAACATTAAAAATGCACCTTAAACTTGCACCTGAAGAGGAGCAGCTGTACGATGTACTACAGCAAAAATGACATCTAGAACAAAAACTATTGCCGCTAAATGACATTTCCTGGACAAGTTTGTTCTGTTTATAAACAAAGTGGTTGGGAGAGTTACCCTCAACATCTATACTATCTAGGACAGGGGTATTGAATTAAAAAAATTCACGGAGGTCCAATCACTGAAATTTTCTTCCAGCGGAGGTCTGAATCGTATGTTTGATTCCTGATGGCACATTGAAGCATCGGGGAACGCTGCACATTTTCGTGACCACCAAACTAGCTTGGTGCAGCTCAATTTAAAAATAAAGGGTCAGGGACTTCTTTTTCTGTGTTTTTGTATGTAAGCCTACACGCAGAACACAGGTAGCTGTGATATAAACCTAGCCTCAGATCCTTCACATCAGAACAATGTTCTCATCCCCCTTCACATCACCCCTTTTACAACAGTGTTGTCTACCCTCATCACATCACTTCCCCATTAATGTCACATTCCTGTTCTCTACCCCGTTTATATCAGCCCCCTCACTTCACTGTTGTCACACCCCCCCCTCCACACACTTTGTATCATCCCATTCCCCTTCACATCCCTGTCCTCACCCCCTTTATACCCCCCTCCTCCTTCACATTTCTGTATTCACCCCCCTTACATTACTGTCCTCATCCCCCCTTACATTCCTGTCCTCGCCCCCCCTTACATCCCTGTCCTCACACCCCCTTTACATTCCTGTCCTCACCTCCCTTTACATTCCTGTCCTCACCCCCCCCCCCTTTACATTCCTGTCCTCACCCCCCCTTTACATTCCTGTCCTCACCCCCCTTACATTACTGTCCTCAGCTCCCTCCTTTACATTCCTGTCCTCACCCCCTCTTTACAGTCCTGTCCTCAGCTCCCCCCATTTACATTCCTATCCTCACCCCCCCTTACATTCCTGTC
>BLSH010408348.1:170545-181359 GCA_018402905.1 Glandirana rugosa
CTCTTTAGCCAGAATACACAACACGGCTTTGACCGAGAAAGGGAACGAATTCATCCCATTAATAACATCTACTATTGTAGAAGCTCCCCTTACTTCGTTTCCTGCGTCGTCGTACCATCTGGGAGAGATTCATTCCCCTGTAGTACTGTCTCTTTTCAAACATTATAAGTATCCTCATATACAGACCCGGTCCACTAAATAATACATTATTACTAAATTATTGTAGGAGAAAAAGAAACTAACTCTTCCCAAATAAATTTTAGAAGTCCAGTAGTAAGGGATAGAATAACATCCATCTCTCTTTCTCAGATTATATGTCCCTCACGTCTTAATAATCCGTTCAACATAAAAACTCTTGATATTAATGAGTTTTTGGAATCATTGAGAACATGGTTGTTGTTCAATAATAAAATTATTCCTCAAAAATACAACTTGCCTAATAATTCTGCACTCCCTGTATATTAGACTCTTTCTCTCTACCTACAATAAGATAGGGAATGATGACCTGAAGATTTTAAATAAACCCTTCTCAATCAAAGAAAAAGAGGATGTTATTAAATCATTATTACATAATAAATCACCTGGCCCAGACATATACTCCTATGAATATTACAAACTTTTCTCTGTCATGATGTCCCCTTACTTAGAGAGGGTCTACCATGCTGCTGCGTCCTTTGCTTCATTCCCCTCGAAGATGTTATCATCTACAATAATTACCCTACTTAAGCAAGGGAAAGAGCCAGTTTCGGCACAACACATAAGACCGATTTCTCTTCTAAACATACATTTAAACATTTACACAAATCCTATCTCAAACAGAATAGCCTGTCTTACCTTCATTGATAAAATACTACCAAGTAGGCTTCATACTTCATCCTGTATAATAAATACTTGGGCAACAAGACGTATCCTAAATTTTATATACCATGCAGAATCTTCTGAGGGCCTTCTCTGCTGCTAATGGATGCAGAGAAGGCCTTTGCCAGAATCCATTGGGGAAATTTATTGAGGTTCCTACACAAATTTGGCCTGGTTGGGGAAATACACTTGGCAATTTCTACATTATATACTTGTTTTCACAGAAGGCATGTTTTATAAAAGCTTTTCTATCACAAATACTATGAGATAGGGGTGCCCCCTGTCTTCTCTGATCTTTGCTTTACTTATGGAGCCCCTGGAAGAAAAACTTCCAACCACATGTAGATTACAGAGATAATATTATAGATTGTCCCCACACTATAGCACTCTTTGCTAGATGCTCCCATAAAAATGTAGTAAAAAATTAGAAAGCAGGGCTTATAAGCCCCACCCCTTATAGATTCCCTCCATTGTGTCAGGAGTATACAGCCCAGCATCACCAGATAGGGTATACAGCATCGCCAGATAGGGGTATACAGCATTGCCACATAGGGGTATATACTGCATGACCAGAGGGGTATACAGCATGACCAGAGGGGTATACAGCATAACCAGAGGAGTATACAGCATGACCCGAGGGGTATACAGCATGACCAGAGGGGTATACAGTATTCATGGGCCCCCGGTTCGAGTCAAACGCATGTTCGACTCAAACATCAGGGGTTCGCCTGTTTGGCGAATCCCAAACATTATGGGGTGTTCGCTGAAAATTTGAGCGCCCCATAATGCATTCCAATCGTGGGGAAATGCCACCCGCTGATTGGCCAAAGCATGCACATGACCTGCATGCTTTGGCCAATGACAGCCCGCTCTGCTGTGAGAGCTATGATTAGCCAGACGCAGGGTGCCTTTAGCCAATCACTGCTCAGCAGCCTCAATCCACGCCAACACTATATAAAGCCGCTTGTACAGTGGCTCTATGTAGTGTGATTATAATGGTGGATTAGAGAGTGAGCTTAGCTAGCGGCGGAAGGCAGTTTAGTGTAGCTAGTTAGTAGTGAGAGATAGATAGTGTGATCCCTGTCTACAATCAGTAAGTGCAGGCAGTATAGAGTAGAGAGTAAGATGTATACTAGATAGATAGTGTGATCTGTATACAGTTAGTTAGTGCAGACAATTTAGTGTAGAGAGTGAGATATATACTAGATAGATAGCCAATCTGTATACAGTCAGTTAGTGCAGGCAGTGCAAGAATATATATGTACCTTAAATTGTATATATATATATATATATATATATATATATATATATATATATATAATGTAATGCCTTTAGAGTAGACTATATACAGCTCAGTCAGTGTATAGTATATAGCGTCTGTTCAGGCAGTGCAAGAATATATATGTACCTTCCCTTTGAAAAACGTGTTTTTAAATTTTCCATTCTGCACAGAGAATAGTTGACATATGCCAAGTTGGTCTCTTATCTTAACCACATGAGCTTGGTTGGCTCTCTTGTAAAAGCAATCCTACCAGCTAACTCGTAAAGACAAACAAGAAGCAGCGCAGTCTCTAAATAAATTGTTAAAAAGTCCACAAATCAAATATTGCAGTATATTCCACCGGTGCTCAAATAATCAAAACGGACGGTGACACAAATCCTCCACCAACATCCACTGTGCTCACCTCCCAGTTCGACCCCAGTTTCACTAGAGGGTCAAACACATATTGCAATTGTGGTGTCCAGATCTTCAGACCTCAGTATCCCCACTCTGCAAAGCTCGTCACAACTCAGGCAGCCAGTGATCATATACATATAAAAAGGAAGATAGACTAAGTGCAGACTGTCTCATAAAAGAATAGAGTTTTATTTAAACTTAGTCTACTCACATAACACTGGTAAAAATCGGGCAGTCTAGAGAAATCCCCAATGGGTCTCCTTGCTGGTAGTCTTAACAATATCAGGCGAACCCTGCCGGGTATCCCTCCTGTGCTCCTTCACTCCTCACAGCGGCAGCGGGTGATGTCCGAGCCGGTCCTTTCCCCCGCTGCCGCTGTGAGGAGTGAAGGAGCACAGGAGGGATACCCGGCAGGGTTCGCCTGATATTGTTAAGACTACCAGCAAGGAGACCCATTAGGGATTTCTCTAGACTGCCCGATTTTTACCAGTGTTATGTGAGTAGTCTTTACTAGTTATAAGAGGTTGATCACCTTGGATGTTCAGCAAGCAGTCTTATACATTTTCAATGTGCTTTTGTTTTCACTAGCAGCGCTGATTGAACTACATACTACCAGCTAACTCGCTGGATTTATTTTACAAGCAGCATGAGGGGACGCCCCCTTCCTTCCACGGCTATACCGGGATCTCCCGTTCAACTGGGAGTCCCAACTAACCAACCAGTGCTTCCGCCAGCTGATCATAGAGCCTAACAAAGACCAGATCAGCTTTGTTCGGCTCTATGATATAGTAACCCCAAAGTGATAATGTCACATCACTTCTGGGGTACCCGGATGTGAACAGTGCCATTTTCAAAAATCAAAATCATATAGCTTATCCACCTCAGATCTCTCCATAAAGAGTACAAGCTACATGTCTGTTGCTATCACAAGGGATGTTTACAATCCTTGTGACAGTAATAAAAGTGATTTAAAAAAATTACAGTATAAAAATAAATAAAAAAATAATTCAAAAAATGAAAGTGCCCCTGTCCCCCCGTGCATGTTCGAACGCATGTTCGACTCAAATATCAGGCGTTCGCCTGTTTGGCGAATCCAGAAAAATTATGGGGCGTTCGCAGGAAATTTGAGTGCCCCATAATGCATTCCAATCGTGGGGAAATGCCACCCGCTGATTGGCCAAAGCATGCACATGACCTGCATGCTTCGGCCAATGACAGCCCGCTCTGCTGTGAGAGCTATGATTGGCCAAAGGCAGGGTGCCTTTAGCCGATCACTGCTCAGCAGCCTCAATCCATGCCCACACTATATAAAACCGCTTGTACAGCGGCTCTATGTAGTGTGATTATAACGGTGGATTAGAGAGTGAGCTTAGCTAGCGGTGGCAGGCAGTTTAGTGTAGCTAGTTAGTAGTGAGAGATAGATAGTGTGATCCCTGTCTACAGTCAGTTAGTGCAGGCAGTGTAGTGTAGAGAATGAGATATATACTAGATAGATAGATGATCTGTATACAGTCAGTTAGTGCAGGCAGTGCAAGAATATACAGTGGGTACGGAAAGTATTCAGACCCCATAAATTTTTCACTCTTTGTTATATTGCAGCCATTTGCTAAAATCATTTAAGTTCATTTTTTCCCTCATTAATGTACACGCGGCACCCCATATTGACAGAAAAACACAGAATTGTTGTCATTTTTGCAGATTTATTAAAAAAGAAAAACTGAAATATCACATGGTCCTAAGTATTCAGACCCTTTGCTCAGTATTTAGTAGAAGCACCCTTTTGAGACTTTTTGGGAAAGATGCAACAAGTTTTTCACACCTGGATTTGGGGATCCTCTGCCATTCCTCCTTGCAGATCCTCTCCAGTCCTGTCAGGTTGGATATTAAACGTTGGTGGACAGCCATTTTTAGGTCTCTCCAGAGATGCTCAATTGGGCTCAGTCAGGGCTCTGGCTGGGCCATTCAAGAACAGTCACGGAGTTGTTGTGAAGCCACTCCTTCGTTATTTTAGCTGTGTGCTTAGGGTCATTGTCTTGTTGGAAGGTAAACCTTCGGCCCAGTCTGAGGTCCTGAGCACTCTGGAGAAGGTTTTCGTCCAGGATATCCCTGTACTTGGCCGCACTCATCTTTCCCTCAATTGCAACCAGTCGTCCTGTCCCTGCAGCTGGAAAACACCCCCACAGCATGATGCTGCCACCACCATGCTTCACTGTTGGTACTGTATTGGACAGGTGATGAGCAGTGCCTGGTTTTCTCCACACATACCGCTTAGAATTAAGGCCAAAAAATTCTATCTTGGTCTCATCAGATCAGAGAATCTTATTTCTCACCATCTTGGAGTACTTCGGGTGTTTTTTTAGCAAACTCCATGCGGGCTTTCATGTGTCTTGCACTGAGGAGAGGCTTCCGTCGGGCCACTCTGCCATAAAGCCCAGACTGGTGGAGGGCTACAGTGATGGTTGACTTTCTATAACTTTCTCCCATCTCCAGACTGCATCTCTGGAGCTCAGCCACAGTGATCTTTGGGTTCTTCTTTACCTCTCTCACCAAGGCTCTTCTCCCCCGATATCTCAGTTTGGCTGGACAGCCAGCTCTAGGAAGGGTTCTGGTCGTCCCAAACGTCTTCCATTTAAGGATTATGGAGGCCACTGTGCTCTTAGGAACCTTAAGTGCAGCAGAATTTTTTTTGTAACCTTGGCCAGATCTGTGCCTTGCCACAATTCTGTCTCTGAGCTCTTCAGACAGTTCCTTTGACCTCATGATTCTCATTTGCTCTGACATTCACTGTGAGCTGTAAGGTCTTATATAGACAGGTGTGTGGCTTTCCTAATCAAGTCCAATCAGTATAATCAAACACATCTGGACTCAAATGAAGGGGTAGAACCATCTCAAGGATGATCAGAAGAAATGGACAGAACCTGAGTTAAATATATGAGTGTTACAGAAAAGGGTCTGAATACTTAGGACCATGTGATATTTCAGTTTTTCTTTTTTAATAAATCTGCAAAAATGGCAACAATTCTGGGTTTGTTTGTCAATATGGGGTGATGTGTGTACATTAATGAGGAAAATAAATTAACTTAAATGATTTTAGCAAATGGTGGCTGCAATATAACAAAGAGTGAAAAATGTAAGGGGGTCTGAATACTTTCCGTACCCACTGTATATGTACCTTAAATTGTATATATATATATATATATATATATATATATATATAATGCAATGCCTTTAGTGTAGACCATATACAGCTCAGCCAGTGTATAGTATATAGTGTCCGTTCAGGCAATGCAAGAATATATGTGTACCTTCCTAGTGTACATATATACATATATATATAATGCAATGCCTTTAGTGTAGACTATATACAGCTCAGTCAGTGTATAGTATATAGCATCCATTCAGGCAGTGCAAGTATATATATGTACCTTCCATAGTATATATTGTGACGTTATGTGAGGCATGACAATGGGCAGGCATAACTTTTCGCATCACATATTCTCTTCTGAATTAACTGTGATCTATACTGTATATTCTCCATAATTATTTTCATTTCCAATTGAGTCAGAGTTGTTACTTTCTTTTCACAAAATGACTTTTTTTGCACTGGCCAACCATAATAACATGTAAATCTGAGAAAGTAGTTGAGGACAGTAAAGTGTAACATTGTGAAAATAGGTGATAAAGGCAATTAAAGCTGAACTACGGGAAACCTGAAAACCTGTGCCCACACTGCAAGGGTTAACTGCTTGTGTAGATCTAGGGGGATATGGAAAAAAAGATTTACTTTCCCCATATACTTTTAGACCAGTTCCTGCAGCGCCCTCTCCCCCATGCTCCAGAGGTCTAAGGTCCTGACATCATCAAGACAAATGAAAGGTCCATATCATAGGCGTGCGCAGTTGGGTGTGCCAGGTGTGCCTGGGCACACCCTAATCACTACTTTTGGTGCCTATTCCCCCTACTGCCCGGGTTTCCCCCCAGTGTTGGCCTCCTGCCTCACAGTTCTGCTGGCTTCCCTCTTCTCCCCCGCCTGATGCAGAGAATGTTTCAGGATGGAGAGTGGGAGAAGGGGCTAGTAAATAAATAACTGTGTTCATTCATAACTGAAGCATAAGAAACTGTTTTTACTATGCTTTAGTATGTGAATGAATAGGAAGCCGCTCAACACAGAGCATTTTCCATTAATCCACTGTCCCATGCAACTGAAGGTACAGAGAAAGGCGTGTGTGTTTGAGCTTTGGGGTGCACACCCTAATGCAATAGGCTGCGCACACCTATGGTTCATATCTTTGCATTGGATGTGAGGGCGCCAAGGGGCAGTCCACCATCAGCACTTGGGGGAGCAAGATCTGCTGTGTGAGTGGAGGTTCGGATAAGTAAAAGATCTTTTCAGAGTCCCTACAGTAAATGAGCTGCGCACGCGCTGCAAGGGAAAATTTTCATGGTTTCCCAGAGTTGGGCTTTAAATAAAATTTAGAGCATGTATAAAATGTAGACGTGGGCTTTAACCTTTATCCCTATTTACTAATCAACACAGGTGATTGAATCACAGTTTTGCCAATGAATATGAAGCTGAAAACAACTAGCATTGGCATAATAAAAAATGCCAAGATTAATGGAATTAATGCCAAGATTTCTTGAGAGAAATGTAAAGGCTGTCATTGATGATTTTTCTTTTTCAAAATGCTAAGTATCTGGCTGTCATATTAACCCTTTTGCTTATACTTTTAGTTGATGATCTGCAACATGGATGCAGATCAGGAATTCAGACATTTCTCTGATTTTTTTTGATCTGCATACTTGTTCTGGGTTAGTATCTGAGCATGATTCAACCAGACAGCTAGTATTTTAGAAAGAGGTCAACAATGGTAGTCCAATATTTATTAGAGTATAGCGATACTAAAGGATCGTTTTTTTGCTTTTTAAATAACAAACATGTCATATTTACCTCCTCTGTGCAGCGGTTTAGCAAAGAGTGGTCCCGATCCTCTTCTTCTGGGGTCCCCCAGCAGTGCTCCTCCTCTTCTCGAGTGCCCCGTCAGGGAAGCGCCTTCCCTGGGGGCACTCGTGCTGGATAGCTCCCGCGTCCTGCTGCTGTGTCCATTGATACAGACAGCAGAACTCGGCCATGCCCTCTCGCTCCCGCATCACTGGACTTGATTGACAGCAGTGGGAGCCAATGGCTCCCCTGCTATCAATCTAGCAAATGAGGACCAGTGCCCGTGGCTGGAGCTGCTAGGCTCGTCCCCGGCATGGAAACGATCGGGCTCAGGTAGGTAGAAGGGGGGCTCTGGGGGGCAGCTGCCACAGAAAAGGTTTTTCAGCTTAATGCATAGAATGCATTAAGCTGAAAAACCGTGAGGGTTTACACCCCCTTTCACTGACGAGGCTATGCTAACAGGGTGATTTACTACTGCTGATAAAAGTATCCACCAATACAAGTTTATCCTTCACCATGTAGCTTTTATTGATAGCAGCAAAGTCGTAATAATAATGCAACAGAATGTTTAAAGTGGAACTCTACTGGGAAATATCATGAAGGACCACATAACTATTGGCTATATCAGCGCACCATTTTTGGACCATTTCTGGCCACTCTAATCACAGCTTATGTAACAACCAAAGTAACAGAAACACTTTAAAACAATTATATTCCAACAGAAAATGTAAAAAAAAGCTATAATTACCTAAAGAATAACCATGATATACATAAAATGGCAAAAACACAAGAGAAAAGAATCAATGCAAAAAGAAATCAAATTAACTACACAGTGCAACAAAAGATTAGCCCCCTTTGGTATTTAAAGGCTGCCTGCCTTTCTCCTCTCCGGCAGACATCAGCGTTGGATTCCTCAGCCCCGCCTGCTGACTGTAGCTGACAAATCAGAAGAGAGACGGGCGGGGCTGAGGAATCCACCGCTCACGTCTGCCGGAGAGGAGAGAGGCGGTAACGAGCGCCGAGAGAGACACCATGGTATGTTGCTACATAACTCTGCTGTATGAAGGATAACTGGACTAATTTACTAATTAAATTGTAATTGTCACCCACTGACACCCCACACCCACCCACTGACACCCCTCACCACCCACCCACTGACACCCCACACTCACCCACTGACACCCCACACCCACCCACTGACACTCCACACCACCCACCCACTGACACCCCTCACCACCCACCCACTGACACCCCACGCCCACCCACCCACTAACACCCCTCCTCACCCACCCACTGACACCCCTCACCATCCACTGACACCCCACAGCCACCCACTGACACCCCATAGCCACCCACTGACACCCCTCACCACCCACCGACACCCCTGTATCCTGATCGTGATGCATCGTGATGCATCGCAGAATCGAATCTAATCGAATTGTTGACCTGATAATCGTAATCGAATCGAATCGTGAGGCCAGTGAAGATGCGCACCCCTAGTAGATACCCTTTTTAATGCATGCTAATAGTCTGCTGGCCTTGCTTGCTGTGTATCTTGGTATTGCATGCTATTGCTGAGCCTGTGATCTATTAGAAACCCCAGATCCTTTTCCTTCCTTGATCTATTTCCCCTAGTGAGTAACTTGCTTTCATATTTTTAGCGCCAAGTGAATTACTTTACATTTTTCAATATTAAACCTCATATGTAGTTGCCCACCCCTTTATTCTATCCAAGTCTTCTTGTAAAGTTTGCTTAGCTTGATGCCAAGATTGAACTTTTTATACCAACCTCATTATCATTTATGAATAAGTTAAACAGAATTGGATTCATCACAAAGCCTCGAGATACCTCACTTACAACTCTAAAGCAACTCTATCAGAAGCCAAAGAAATGCAGCTCTAGGTGAGTGACTGACTTTCACATGTTGTGAACTGGAACCCAAGGTGCGGAACAGCTCATCTGTGAAACTCAGTAACATGCAAAATCCAGAATATTGCTGCACTCCTTGGTATCTTTATTGAAGCATTAAAATCACATCACAGGTATGACAGGAACATTAAAGGTAATGCGTTTCACGCTAAAGTCAGCACTTACTCAAACCTCATATACACATACATTGCATGAAATATATATATGCATGATAAAAGTGAGCATGGTGTGGCAATTAAGCAATTGAACAATTAACCAGTAAATTAATTAGAAATGCACTCCCACTACACTAATGAGAACCTATGCTCCTTGCCTTCCCATACTAACATGTAATAATATAACATATAAATGAAAAAACAAAAAATGACAAACAAAACAGGCACACAAATCTCCTCCAACCCATCACCCACCAACACAGATCCAGCAGCAACTGCTGAATGACCATGCAGGAGAGCACAGAGAAGCAGACAGTCAGCCAACTACAGCGACACCCTCACAAACGAAGTGCACATAACGTCACAATATGAGAGATACACATAATCTTGTTTCCTTCTCTGACAGGCTGTGTGGCTAACAAGCTATTCACAGTATGCCAGACAGCCCTTGGTGACCTATAACAACTAATACAATGGTTTGGTAAATGTCAAAATATGCTAGGTGAAATAGAGTGTCCGCAAATTCAAAAAACAAACAAAAAATCCATAAAGCTAATGTAAGAATAAAAGATAAAAAAAAGATCAAAATAATCCAACAAAAAATGGACCCCTGGAAATCCTATACAAAAAAGGTACAGTTGGACAATAGGAATGGTACAGTTGGACGAAGAATGAATAATCCCTCTATGAACCAAACACAGATATAATACCAGCCTACTTACTGACACAATATAATGTGTTAAATGTGGTGTGATATAAACGAATGTCAGTACTAGAGTTGAGCGAACCTCTGGAAGTTCGGGTTCTGCTGGTCCGTCCGAACTTCGGGACAAAGTCCGGGTCCGGGTCCGGACGGAACCCGAACGATCGCACGGACAACGAACCCCATTGAAATCAATGGGGACCCGAACTTTTAGGCACAAAAATGGCTGTAACAAAGTCCTGGAAAGCCCTAGAGGGCTGCAAAAGGAAGTAAAATGGGTGTAAGGGTAGGGCAAGTGCCCTACAAAAAATGGGGACAGGGAAATAACTTTAAATATTTAAAAAAAAATAAAAACATAAAAAAAGCAAAAATGGAGGTGAATGTGGATCATCTTCAAACTGTGTCTGAAAAGTATTAATTAACGGTAGAAGCCATATAACTGTTCTAAAATCATCTTCAAACTAGGGCAAGTGCCCTACAAATAAATGGGGATAGGGAAAATAAATTAAAATCAAGTAAAAAAATGGGAAGGGGGGTGGATGTGGAGTAGG
>BLSH010408348.1:184488-213306 GCA_018402905.1 Glandirana rugosa
CTATCGTCTTTAATCTCTAAAGTGTATGGCGACGAAACTCAACGTCTAGTTCGAGATGTATTTTGTTGCTAGCGATGTTAGCACGAGTTGCTAGTCTAACAACCCCCTTAAACTCTAAAGTTTATGGCGACGAATCTCAACCTCTGACGTCTAATTTGAGACAGATTACTTTGTTAGCATGCAAGCATGTGTTGCTAGTCTAACAACCCCCGTAAACTCTAAAGTTTATGACGACGAATCTCAACCTCTAACGTCTAATTTGAGACAGATTGCTTTGATAGCATGCAAGCATGTGTTGCTAGTCTAACACCCTAGCATGTGTTGCTAGTATAACACCCTCATTAATTGTGTACGATCCCACAATCTGATCGTTGTGTACGAACGTACGATAGTTTCGTTAGACAGAGTTTAATCTGCAATCTCCAACTCTAAGCAGCAGTATTTGAAATCTCAAATGCCCCCAACAATCTGATCGTTGTGTACGAACGTACGATTGTTTCATTAGACAGAGTTTAATCTGCAGTCTCCAACTCTAAGCAGCGGTATTTGAAATCTCAAATTCCCCCAACAATCTGATCGTTGAGCACGATTGTAGCGATCGTTGTTTTATGTAGAGCTTGATCTGCAACTCAAAGCAGCGGTATGTGAAATCTCTAATTTCTGCTATCTGTCCTCAGAGCAACAGCACCGACAGCAGTAGTAAAGTAATCTATCTCAGGATGCAGGATCAGGTCTTAAAATGTCTCAAATCTCTCCCTCAAGCTTTCAGCTTCCATTCCCTACACTAACCCAAGGAGCATGTGACTGCAGCACTGTCACTCCAGCTTATAAAGAGGCTGGGTCACATGATGCACTGGCCAATCACAGCCATGCCCTTAGTAGGCATGGCTGTGATGGCTTCTAAGGGCAAACCAGTGAAACGCTTGTTGATTGGCTGCCCTGCAGCTTCTCAACACGTGGAGTAAAATAGCAGAACCCCGGACCGAACCCGAACGATTTTTGAAATGTCCGGGTCCGTGCCACGGACACCCGAAAGTTCGGTACGGACCCGAATGTTACAGTCCGGGTTCGCTCAACACTAGTCAGTACCATAATGGCTGTTCATACAATTATTCAAACTAAAATGAAAAGGTGTTCATACATATGTCACACCACCATACGAGGATACAGACCACCACACCCTCCTGATGAGGTATTGTGTTAACTGATTTAGTGAGATCCAAGTAACCGCATCCACAGGCCTTCCTCTGCCCAAGTTACAGGTTACCTTCTCAAAGAATGTTAATAGGTTGGTCAGGCAAGAACAGTCTTTCATAAATCCATGCTGGTTATGACTAATGACACTATTATCATCAGCAAATTCTTTGATGTGGTCCTCTATCATCTCTCCAGCAGTTTACATAATATTGATGTTAGGCTGACTGGTCTGTAGTTTCCATGTATATCTCGTCCCTTTTTTGAATACTGGTATCAAGTTTGCTTTTCGCCAATCAACTGGTACCATTCCAGTTAGTAACCTGTACTTAAAGATTGGGACTATGGGTCTGTCTATAACTTGGCTAAGTTCCTTGAGGACGCTCAGGTGTACACCATCATTGATATTACGTTTTCCAGGTTACATTACTAACAATACTGTATTGTTATACCACTTCTTTTGCTTTGTAAGAACTGAGGGGAAGAAACTCTGTCACTTGTGACCAACTTCTCTGATCATCCCTTCTGGGACCATTATGCTCTGACCTCACCTTTTTACTGTTAATACACTTTAAAAACGTTGGGAATTTTACTCTCCTCCACTTCGTGTCTCTTGTTGTCTATTTTAGCTGCCATAAAATTTCTTATTGCATTCTTTGTAGTGTTGGAGTGCACACAGTGGCCCTTTGGCACTATATTTTCTTAAGGACAATTTTTCATATTAGTAAGATTTTTACACTAGTATTTAGCCATCCAAGTTTAACTTTTATTATTTTATTTTCTGCCCATTGGAATGCACTGGCTAATTTTTCCTCCGTGTTCTTTGTTTGTAGAATTTGGTCCCATTTATTGTCATGTAGTATGATGTACAGCTTAGCAAAGTTGGCCCTTTCGTAAGTCAATGTTCTTGTCCTACCGTCATGTCTCCTTTTCCTATGACTTACAGATAATGTAGTTGCTCTGTGATCACTGTTTCCTAAGTTATCCCTTACTTCCACATCAGCTATGCATTGTTTGTATTTAGTAGGTCTAGCAAGAATTAATTCTAGTTGGAGCATTCACCAACGTAACCACATATCCGTGCTATATGGCTACAGCGCAGATCTATATTGTCGGGAGGCCGTCAATAGACATTCTCCCCTTTGCGCGCATCGGGGAAGATCTGTGATCACAGTGTCCCTTGGACACAACCAATCACAGATCGCGGTAAATGGGCAATTACAGCGGCCATTTACCACGTGATCGGCGTGTCCAATGAGAGATGATCTCAAATGTAAACATATGAGATCATGTCTCATGGATGGCTCTTCCTCCCCACACAGAGACAGCGTGTGAGGAGGGAAAGCTTCTGTGCTGTGAGTGAGAGTCTGCTTTTTTCTGTGAAAATACAGTGCCCAAACAATGCCAGTGTCACAGTGCCCATCAGGGTCAGTGCCATTCATCAGTGCCCATCTGTGCCATTCATCAGTGCCGCCTCATCAGTGCACATCTGTGCCGCCTCATCAGTGCACATCTGTGCCAGTCATCAGTGCCCCATCTGTGCCAGTCATCAGTGCCCATTTGTGCCAGTCATCAGTGCTCATCTGTGTCCCATAATCAGTGCACATCTGTGCCAGTCATCAGTGCCCATTTGTACCGCATAATCAGTGGCCATCTGTGCCAGTCAGTGCTCATCTGTGCCGCATAATCAGTGCACATCTGTGCCAGTCATCAGTGCTCACCTGTGCCGCATAATCAATGCACATCTGTGCCACCTCATCAGTGCACATCTGTGCCGGCTCATCAGTGCTCATCTGTGCAAGTCATCAGTGCCAATCTGTGCCACATAATCAGTGCCCATCCGTGCCTGTCTTTAATTATCTTCTGTGCCGCATAATCAGTGCACATCTGTGCCAATCATCAGGGCCCATCTGTACCGCATAATCAGTGCCCATCTGTGCCAGTCATCAGTGCTCACCTGTGCCGCATAATCAGTGCACATCTGTGCTGCCTCATCAGTGCACATCTGTGTCGGCTCATCAGTGCACATCTGTGTCATTAGTGCTCATCTGTGCCAGTCATCAGTGCCCATCAGTGCCCATCTGTGCCAGTCATCATTGTCCATCTGTGCAAGTCATCAGTCTCCATCTGTGCCATATAATCAGTGCCCATCGGTGCCAGTCATTAGTGCTCATCTGTGCCGCATAATAAGTGCACATCTGTGCCGCCTCTTCAATGCACATCTGTGTCATCAGTGCTCATCTGTGCCAGCCATTAGTGCCCATGTGTGCCAGTCATCAGTGCCCATCTGTGCCGCATAATCAGTGCACATCTGTGCCAGTCATTAGTGCTCATCTGTGCCGCATAATCAGTGCACATCTGTGCTGCCTCATCAGTGCATATCTTTGCCACCTCATCAGTGTACATCTGTGTCATCAGTGCACATCTGTGCCAGTCATCAGTGCCCATCTGTGCCAGTCATCAATGCCCATCTGTGCACATCTGTACCACCTCATCAGTGCACATCTGTCATCAGTGCCCATCTGTGCCAGTCATCAGTGCCAGTGCCAGTCATCATCAACAAAAATATGGCCAAAAGATCCTTTTCCACCGAGGAGGAATACCAAATTTTAACTGCGGCCGATGAGAGTAGCGGTGAGCTCTTTACTTCAGATAGCTCTTTAGATTCTTAGTCTGATGTTGAGTATGAGCCCATCCTCAGCAGTGAAACACTGACTGACTCAGAGGAGGAAGATGGTCCGCCAGCTAGACTAAGGCATTTTGGTGAGGAGGCAGTAGCGTCCACCAGCACTGCAGTGCTGTCCACCAGCACCGCGCGGCCACCCACCAGCACCGCAGTACCTCAGCCCCAAAAGGTTAGGATCCATGCTGCCCTTCCCTATTCCCTTCAAAATCCCTTGTGGCTTCCTTATGATTCAGGAGAAGCTAGAATTCTCAGTTTCACTGCCCAGCCAGGAGTCCAGGTGGACACAAACAATTTTTCGCTAATGGGTTTTTTCAAATTATTTTTTACAGAGGACATGCTAACCTCAATTGTGGCCCAGGGCAACTTATATGCACAACAATTTATTACAAACAGTCCCACTTCATATTACGCATGCCTCTTTGAGTGGAAAGACCTTACAGTAGAGGAGTTTAAGATTTTTTTGGGCCTCACATTTTGTATGGGACTCAAAAAAAAGAATGAATTATGATCCTATTGGTCAACCCACCCCATTGACCACATGCCAGTCTTCTCCGCGGTAATGTCCCGAACAAGATACCTGATGATAATGAGGTTCCTGCACTTCAACGATAACACACAGTGCCCTCCCCGAAATGACCCCAATTACGATAAGCTTTTTAAAAATCGGCCACTACTTAATTATTTTTCAGAGAAATTCCCGCAGGTGTTTACCCCAGACCAATATATTTGTGTAGACGAGTCAGTAGTAAAATTTAGCGGCAGGCTGAGAATAAAGCAATTTATCCCAAGCAAGAGGAACCGCTATGGGGTCAAAGTGTACAAACTATGATACAGAGCCACTTATGCCTCCATAGTGTATGAAGGGAAGGACTCCCAGCTGCATCCCCCTAATTGCCCCGACTATTTAGGATCGAGCGGGAAAGTTGTTTGGGACCTCATTTATCCATTTCTAGAAAAAGGCTACCATTTGTATGTAGACAACTTCTACACAAGTCTGCCTCTGTTCCGAAACCTTCACCTGAAGAACACGCCAGCATGTGGCACTGTCAGAAAGAACAGGAAGGGTTTTCCTCAAAGGCTTGTCAATATGAAGTTAAGAAGAGGAGAGATGGCGAGCCTGCAAAATGAGTAAATTCTGGCAGTGAAGTGGAGGGACAGAAGGGATGTCTACATACTGTCATCAATACATAAAAATACCTTTGTGGAGATCCGCAGAAGGAATGGCCCAATCCAGAAGCCAAGATGTGTACATGAGAACAATTTATTCATGGGGGGAGTCGACTACAGTGACCAAATGCTGGAACCATACCTTGTCACAAGACGGACATATCACTGGTACAAAAAAGTAGCGATTTATTTTTTTCAATTGGCCATATATAACTCCTATGTATGTTACCACAAGTCCACCAAAAGCCCCCAACCCTTCCTTGGATACCAGAAGATAATTATCACCGCCCTACTGTTCCCGAATGACCCTCCAGAAGATATATGATCCGATGCGCTTAGTTGACTCTCTGAACGCCATTTCATTGATAAAATCCCTCCTGGACCAACAGGCCAAAGACGCCAGAAAAAATGTAAGGTGTGTACCAGTGGAGGAATCAGAAGAGACCGCTTATTATTGCTCCCAGTGCCCTTCCCAACCAATCTTCTGCATAGGTGACTGCTTCAGCCGCTATCACACTTTAATACTTTTTTATTGATTATTAATCCCCAGTTCCTGCCATGTACATTCGCACCCCTTATGCCACTACTTGCTCTTGAACTGACCTTGGCTTGTTATTCGACCACGACTTTGCCTGCCGCTTTTGTACATATCTCTGCCTGCTCCAGAACTGACCCTGACTTGTTATTCAACCATGCTTCTGCCTACCTATTCTGTACATACCTCTGCCTGATCTGGAACTGACCCTGGACTGTTTGACCATGTTTTTTGCCTGCCTCTTGGACTGATCTTGTACCCTGCTACTGGAGTAATGGTATTCACAACACAGGGGTCTCACATATGCGAGGGGCTCCAGATTGTTTTTTCTGGAAGAAGAAAACATTGTTTTTGTTTTCTCTCTCCGAGATTAGGGTGTGGAGACTCAGAGGCCTCAAAGAGATTTGGGTGGGAGAAGCCTCTACCCCTGTCCCCATTCTGTCCTGACCAAGGCCCTACTTCTGCCTGCTGCCTGTAGGACTTACTGCCATCATGCCCCTGCAAGCCGCTTGAACTGACCACACCTCTGCCTGCTACCTGTACTATGGACCATGTTCCTGCCTACTACCAGGACCAATCATTTGGCACTGTTGATAATATCTCTGCCTGCACTGACCCTGGACTGTATATGGACAGTATCCCTGCATGCTGGATGTACTGACTATGGACAGTATTCCTGCCTGTTGCCTGGACAATTGCATTCGCTGTCGGTTGCCTGAACAATTGTGTTCGCTGTCGCTGACCAAGTCCCTGCTGCTGCCTGGACCAGTGTTATCCTCCTGTGGATAACTGTGCTACTAAAACCACAGGTAATATTTTGTTTACCATTTGCTCAGCAGAATGTATTTTTGGTATGTGCATGCTGTGTGTCCTTAAAACACCAGATGGTGTTCCTTGCATAATGTGCCTCTGTATCTGTCCAGGCTGTGTAAGTCTCACACATGTGGTATCTCCATACTCAGGAGGAGTAGCAGAATGTATTTTGGGGTGTAATTTTTGCTATGTAGATGCTATGTGTTGGAAATAGCTTATAAATTGACAACTTTGTGTAAAAAAAAAAAAAAATTTCCATGTTTTCCAAAAACTTCTGGAAAAAAATGAACCGTTCAAAAGACTCATTATGCCTCATAGATTATACGTTGGGGTTTTAGCTTTCCAAAATGGGGTAATTTTGTGAGCATTTCCATTGTCCTGGTGCTCCAGGGCCTTCAAAATTGTAATAGATGGTTGAGAAATGTGATGTGTAATTTATGCTTCTAAAATGCCTGAAGATGCTACTTCAATGTTGGGCCTCTGTATGTGGCCAGGCTGTGTAAAAGCAAATGAGGGAGAGATGTGACCGCACTTCCGAAACTTGAATGAATGTTAAATTTATTGTGAATACAAAAAGATGTGCACAACACCAGGCAGACAAAGCATATCCACGAAATGACAGGCAGGTTGACGCATTTCACAGACTACATGTCCGCTTACTCATAACACTAGGTTATGAGTAAGCGGACATGTAATCTGTGAAACGCGTCAACCTGCTTGTCATTCTCTCCCTTATTTGCTACTACATTGGATCACGGACCAGACCTGCACCCGGCTTCTTGATTGCCTTTACCACTTGCACCTGGAGTAGCTTGATCTTTTCTCTTCCATACAGGCTGTGTAAAAGTCTCACACATTTGGTATCGCTATACTCAGGAGGAGTAGCAGCATGTATTTTGGGGTGTCATTTTTGCTATGTGCATGCTATGTGTTTGAAATATCTTCTAAAATGCCTGAAGATGCTACTTCAATGTTGGGCCTCTGTATGTGGCCAGGCTGTGTAAAAGCAAATGAGGGAGAGATGTGACTGCACTTCTAAAACTTGAATGAATGTTAAATTTATTGTGAATACAAAAAGATGTGCACAACAAGAAATAACCCGTTAAAATGACAATTTTGTGAAGAAAAAAAAAATCTTCATTTTGCAAAGAATTATGGGAAAAAATTACAAGTTCAAAATAACTCACCATGCCTCTTACTAAATACCTTGGAATGTCTACTTTCCAAAAAGGGGTCATTTGAGGGGTATTTGTAGTTTCCTGGCTTGTTAGGGTCTCAAGAAATTAGATAGGCTGTCAGTACATCGGGTGTGATCAATTTTCAATGATTAGCACCATAGCTTGTAGACTCTATAACTTACACAAAGACCAAATAATACCCACTAATTTGGGTTATTTTTACCAAAGATATGTAACAGAATAAATTGTGGCAAAAATGTATTAAGAAAAATTACTAATTTGCAAAATTTTATAACAAAAACGCAGAAAAAAGCGTAAAAACCGGACCAGACTCCACCCTAGCTTCCTGCAAATGAACGCATGTGAGGTGAAACATAACATCCATCAAACACCTCGCCTTTCATAACGCCACATATCCCCCCCTCTGCTCAAGCCCCTGCGGCTGAGCAACTGCCCAATCAGACAATGGATAAGGGAAAGGGCATCTGCATTATTTTGGCTCTATATTCCACTATGAACTTAAATGCCTGAAGAGCAAGGAACCAACCATCTTGTCACACGACTGTTTTTCTCATTGTTATCACACATCCATTTAAGAGGGGCATGATCAGTGACTAGTTTGAATGGTCTTCCTAACAGATAATATTTCATGGCATCTAAGGTCCATCTAAGGTCCATTTGATAGCTAAACATTCCAGTTCTCTGACTTGGGGATTTCAGGTTGGGTACATTTTCAATGGTTTCTTTGATCTCTTCTAGGGTGAAAGGGGAGTTTAGGGAATCTAACTGAGATCGATCTGGTCAAGGAATGTTTGAATTTCTGCCATGGGGGGCTTGTGGGTAGACTGCTTACCTGATAGGTTGTATAAGTCGCTATAATATGTGCTAAAAGCATCTGCGATCGATTGGGGATTTAGTATTTTCTCTTGTGTGTTGGGGTGGAGTAGGTATGCAATTTTATTTTTTGTGCGGTGGCCTTTGATTCGAAGGGCCATGGCTTTGTTACCGGTGGTGTAAGAATTGGCTTTAAATTTGCGTTGTAATTTTTCAAAGTTTTCTAGTAGTAGTGTACGGAGTTCATTGCGCAACTTGAAGATTTCTGATTGTAAGGATCTAGAAGGGTGTAGTTTGTTTAGGTTGTCTCCCTTGTCTATTGCTGCAGTGAGTTCTGTTATGCACTGCATTCTCCTCCTTTTCATTTTTGAGCCTAGTTGTATAAAGAAACCTCTAATGTAGGCCTTATGGGCCGTCCACAGAGTCGCCGGGTCGGATACGGATCCCTTGTTGAAGGATAAAAATTCTTCCAGTCACTCAGATAGGAATTCTACGTTGGTGGAATGCCGAAGAAGAGTGTTATTCACTCTCCACAGGTAAGATTTGGTAGGAGTGTATTTGTTGGAAATTTTTATGCTTATGGGTGCATGATCCGACCAGGTGACTGAGTGGATTTCCGCCGACTGGATACTTTGTAAAAGCCAGTTGTCAGATGTAAATAGGTCTATTCTTGAGTAAGTGTTGTGACGCGGGGAGAGGTAAGTGTAGTCTCTCTCCTCCGCGTGACAACACCTCCACACATCATACAGGTCTTGTTCCGAAAGAAATTTGTTTAAAGGTGATCGGAATCTTTTAGGACCAGACGAGGAATCCAGGTCGTAGTCAGGGACCAAGTTGAAGTCTCCGCAAATTAGTAGGTGCCCTTTTTGTAGTTCGAGAATTGTCTTCGTGGTGGACTTTATGAATTCCATTTGACGTAGATTGGGCACATACAGGGTTGCGATGGTGTACAAGGAGTTTTCTATCGTGCACGTGATGATAATGTATCTCCCTTCTGGATCCACGGTGCATTGGTGTAATTGAAAGGATAGGGTGTCTCTGAATGCTATACAGACTCCTCGTTGTTTTTTTGAAAAGTTGGCTTGGAATATATGTGTATAGGATTTATGCTGGAATTTTGGTGGGGCGTCTTGGGCAAAATGTGTTTCTTGTACACATAAAATGTCACAATAGTGGTTAAGAGCTGTGGTCCAGAGTGAAGATCTTTTGGCTGGGTGATTTAGCCCTTTGGCATTAATGGATAGTATGTTGATGGACATGTTTGGATCTGAATAGTGGTGTGCGTGGTTATAACTCACGTTTAGAAGCGTAGGTGCCGGAGTTAGGTGGATTGGAAGGGTGCTCTTTTGGATTCCTGTGACTCTTGTTCGTCCGGGTTCTCCTGTAGATTACTGCTAGAATCAGTGCAGGCAGGATAGGAATATTTGATTCCACTGGATCTCAGAAGGTGAAGAATCAGTTCTGTGGCGTGGGAACCACTGAACGGTTGGTAACTTGTGGTAACTGAAGATCAAAGAACAATTAACACAACAAACAATAACTAAGGATGATCAGCTATTTTTCGCTCTGAGAGCAGCCGATAAGTTGAGGGTTAAAGTTCAGAGCCTTATTGGAGGAGGATCGGAGGCCCAATCAAGATGGGATGTGGATTTCTGGGTGTGAGGAGAGTCCTTTAAGTGACGATGGTTTGTCCCTTTGTACTTTGAATTATGTTGAGGGAAGTGAGAAAGTGCCGTTTTAGGATGGTCATCTCGTGGGAGTTCTGGGATGATTCCCCAGGAGTGGAGGATTTTTGTGCCTTCATGAATATTTGTGATGGTATGGTGGGTTCCATTTCTGGTGATTACCAGGGTGGCTGGGAGTCGCCATTTGTAAATCAGCTTGTGGTTATGCAGTGCTTTAGTCACTGTTTTGAGCTGTCTTCTTAGTTGAAGAGTATGTTGGGAGAGGTCCGGGTAGATTTGTAATCCCACGAAGGGTTCCGGGAAGCTAGTCATGGATTTTGTGTTACTAGGATTTGTTCCTTAGCTTGATAGAAGTGGACCCTTAGCAGGACATCTCTGGGTATACTGTCGTCTAAGTGTCGTGGCTTAGGTATCCTATGGATATGGTCGATTGTAAGCTCAATTGGTGTCAGTTTGGGAGCAATGTTTGAAAATAGTTTAGTGGCGTATGTGTGGAGTTCGGCTGGCTGGACAGATTCCGGAATCCCTCAGAATTTTAAATTATTTCTCCTCGAGCGATCCTCGAGGTCAGCTAATTTGGATTGGATCCATGTGGTGTCCTCCCTCTGTTCGTTGTAAGCATCTACCAAATCATTTACAGTGACAGTGCATTCTTCCATTTTTTTTCAATGTATTGGACTCTATCATCAATTTGTTTTATCTCTGTTGAGAATTTGGTGAGGACAGATGTGAAGCTAGTCGTTAGCGAACTTTGCAAGGATAGGAGCATGTCTTTTAACGTAGAGTCTAATACTGGTTGTCCTGTCGTCGGGAAGGAAGCTATAGATTGTATGGGTTGAGATTTTACAACCTCAGCCTCAGGAAAGGACTGGTTATGTGGGTCCATTTTCATTCTAGATTTGGCTGGGCTCTGTGATGAGGGACTTGGAGGTGGTGATTCTGAGGGTGATGGTGGGAGTTGTGGGGGATCTTCCTCACCTGGTTCCACATCAGGGAGGTCCGTATATGATGCAGATTGGGCATTCATGCGGGGTAGGTCTCCCTCATGGTCAATTCCTTTCCTCCCGTGGGGAGGCTGGAAGAAGGCTGTGAGTTTTTTAGGATATCTTTCCTCTTTCCTTTTAGGGGACATTCTCACTGGTATGTGTTCCACTGATATATGTGGATTCTCCTGCACTTGTTATGTTTGACAATCGGGCCCCACAGGATGGCTTCCTAATGTGTCATCACTGTTTAGTGATCCCTGATTGTTGAGTTGGGAGTACCAATATGTCCGCCGCTATATTATAGCTGCTTGTTGTAATGCTGTTATATATGGAACAGCTGGGATGTGTAGTCTTTACAGACGCAATGCAGTTTAAATGAACTGAGGCCTGGGGCGCTTATCAGGCTCCTTATGTCTTTAAATCACAGCTCCGGCCTTCTAAGATGGCGGCCGCTGAAGGCCTCAATTACTTTATATGGGCAATTTGGGACTTTTTTCCCTTGGTAGCTGCTTTTGTGAAGCCCCTGTGGGTGGATAGTTGTGTTGGTCGTCTCCGGTGACTGTATAGGGGGAATTGGAAGCTCCGGTGTGTGTCCCTGGGTACCGTTCGGGTAGGCTGCAAAAGCCGCGGCCTCGATTTTGGGCCGAGCGGCAATCGCGGCACGCGATTTTTGGTCAGATGAGTTCTGGGGTGGTGGGGAGACAGGTGGATGGTAGGATACTTCTCACCAGGCGTTCTAGGCAACGGATTGTCTAGGATTCTTCCAAGATTACCGGAGCTCCTCTGAGATGCGTCCGTCCGCTCTCGCTGCAGGCCACGCCCCCAAAAAGTCTCTATTCTTAATCACAACTTCTTTAACATCCTTCTGTTGGGCCACTGACACTGTTTCAGTTATGGGCACCTCTGGAGTCTCAAGGAACATGTTTTTTTTGGGGGGTTGGCATTGCCAGTTTATCTGTCCTTCCAAGGTTTCAAGAGATTAACATGATATATCTGCTCCGGTTTCCTTTTCCCTGGCTGGTAAACTTTGTAGTTCACCTCTCCTACTCTTTCCATAATTTCAAAGGGACCTTGCCATTTTGATAGGAATTTACTCTCGACTATGGGGACTAGTACCAGCTCTGTATAACCAGGGCTGAAGACCTGGGTCTTGGCACCCCAATTATAAACCCCTCTCTGGGCCTCCTGGGCTTGCTCCATATATTCCTGTACAAGTGGCATGACAGCAGCGATTCTATCTTGCATCAGTGAGATATGCTTGATGGCACTTCTCTAAGACGTGGTCGCTTCCTGCCATGTTTCTTTTGCAACATCTTGCAATCCCATGGGATGTCTATTATACAGTATATACAAAAGGGGAGTAACATGTAGATGCCTGCGGCACCTCTCGTATGGCAAACATGAGGTATGGCAGCAAGAAATCCCAATTTCTCCTATCTTTGTTCACCACCATCTTTAACGTGCTTTTGAGAGTTTTGTTAAATCTCTCCTCAAGACCATCAGTTTGCGGGTGGTAGACAGAGGTACGGAGATGGGAGATTTTGAACAACTTACACAATTCTTTAGTGACTCGGGACATAAATGGGGTTACCTGATTCTTTAATATTTCTTTTGGAATACCCACATGACTAAATACCCGGACAAGGTCTTTGGCAATAGTTTTAGCTGAGGTATTATGCAAGCGAATGTCTTCAGGATATCGCGTGGCATAGTCCAGTATTACCAGTATGTGCTGATGGCCCCGGGCAGACTTTACTACTGGTCCCACCATATCCATGCCAATTCTTTCAAAAGGCACTTCAATTATTGGTAACTAATCAGAACTGTCAGAATACTGACACTCTGGGCATGACTCACAATATTCTTTGACATCTGCATATAACCTGGGCCAAAAGAATCTCTGGGTTATTCTCTCCTTAGTTTTCTCTATACCCAGATACTCCCCCATTATATGACCATGGGCTAAATCTAATACCATCCGGCGACAGGGTTTGGGAACCACTAGCTGCTCTACCTCCTCCTGCCCTTGCTTTACCACCTGATACAGCAAGTTATTTTTAAGAGCCATCTATATTATGTTCAACAGGTTCCCCATCTATCATTTTAATGTTTTCTCTGGCTCTATTGAGTGTGGCGTCTGTTAGTTGTTCCGTACAAAAATCATCTTTCCTGACCTCTTAAGTCAGGCACCGCATTCTGTCCACTCTCACTATTAGAGTCAGAGATCATTTCTTGTTCATTATCTTCCACCTGGGGGCTGGATTCCAGCTCCTCCTGCTCCCCAGCCAGTACAGAAAAGGGAAAAGGATCTTCTCCTTCCTCGGACATGCCAACAGTTTCCCTTTCAATTTTGTAATCAAAATGGTCTGATTTGAGTTCTAGTGTTTCCTCAGCAGGGGCAGCTCTGTCCTCCCGACTCCTGTTTTCCCATAAACTCCAAAAGTGGGGAAAACTTCTCCCCACTTGGGCTTCATGAAGCAGTGAGGGTACCACCCCCACTGAATGTGTCACCATGCCCCAAGGGGTATCAATCTCAACCACAGCAGTCTGGTAGTCACGTGTGTCACCATGTATGCAAATAACACCAATAGTGCTAGGGTGTAACTTTGCGGGATTTACACAATCACCTTTGACTAATGTCACCACACTTCCAGAATCTAGCAGAGCCGTGACTGGCTTTCCATCAACTGAAATTACACACATTTGTTTTTCCATGCATTCCTGACATGTTGTAGTACATGCCACCTGTGCAAAAAGAGACGTGTTTTTTCAAGTAAGCATTATCACATTGCATTGGATCATCATTTAGGGAACAGTTAGCAGCAATATGACCAAACGCATGGCAGTGATAAGATTTTATGTGGTCTATACCCAGTCCTCTAAACGGCCTCAGAGACCTGTTTGGCCAGTCTCTAGATCCTGAGCCCATAGTCTTGTTATTTGTGACAACAGTCTTGTAATTTTTCCCCACGCCCTTGAACCCTGGAACAGCCTTACTGGATCCTCCAGGTGATATTTCACCCCTAGAGACATTGGAGTGGGTCACGGATGGGTTCAACAATTTCTCGGCAGCAGTATATCTCTCCACCAGGTCCACCAGCTGGTTTGCAGTCTTAGGGTCCCCATGGCTGACCCACTTCCTCAAAGTCGAAGGGAGCGCTTGAAAATAATGGTCCATGATCACACGCTCCATAATCTTAGGGCCCGGCAAAGTCTTTGGCTGCAGCCATTTCTTTGTGAGTTGTATCAAGTCAAACATTTGGGAGCGAGATGGCTTGTCAGTACTATATGGCCACCAATGCACCCATTGATCCCTGACTTCAATGATGATGCCCATGCATGCAAGCATCTTGGCTTTCAGGGTCTCATAATCCTGAGCAGCATCTGGTTCCAGGTCATAATAGACCTTTTGGGGTTCTCCTGTCAGAAAGGACGCTAGCAGTCCTGCCCATTGTTCTTTTGCCATTCTTCTCGAACAGCGATTCTTAAAAAGGTATGCTTCCACATCATCTGCAGGTGTCATCTTCTGCAGGAAATAGCTGGCATGCACAATTTTCTCTTCCACTAGCAAAGGACTTGCAGATCCCTTCCTTAACTCTACCAGGGCCTCAGCAAACTAGCGATTCGTCTCCTGCTGGGCTGCAATGGCCTGGAGATTTGCATCCTGCTGGGCTGCAAAGGCCTGTGCGACCTGGCAATTGGTTTCCTGCTGGGTTTCAGTGGCCTGCAGCAGGGCTTTTAAAACATCCTCTGTCTTTCTACTTTTTTAGAAAGATGCCCGCTGGAAATCCACCATGTGTGGGGGGTTAGCTCAATGGAGATCACCTTCACTGAAAAAAGGTAGTCCAAACAGCAGGTTTTCTTAAAATCTGACTTGTAGCCAGGTTTATTTACAAGGTTGCATGTAAAATCAAATAAACAAAACAGAAAATAAATCCTTATCATCCAGCCACTAACTAAACATAACCAGTTTTCCTAACTCAGAGGTGAAGGGCTTTTCGCAGTCACCCACAAAACAAAAATAATAATAATTGTTTCAGTTTCAAAGCAGGTCAGGTCCAGTGCAATCTTCTGATCGAGACCTGCTTCCTTTATACCACCTGTTGGTGGATACGAGTGAACCGCCAAATCTGGCCTGGAACCAACACTGCCAAGGTGGCTGATAAAACCCAGACCGGACTCCACCCTAGTTTCCTACAAATGAACGCATGCGAGGTGAAACATAACATCCATCGATCACCTTGCCTTTCATAATGCCACACATGTTACATCCTAAATATGAGTGTAACATGTAACTAAGCGTGGACGTATCCTTTAAGTACTTAAGTACTCTAGTTACACAACCAATTTTGACCACATCTCCACCTTCTGACCTTTGCTCACAGGCTGGTATAGCCTTCTCCGATCCTTTTCCCACTACATAGTTTTTCTTCTGACCATCTTCTTTCCCAACAAAGCTGCACCCTCCCCATTTAGGTGCAATCAATTTCTGCTACAGAGCCACTAACCCACCAAGAAGCCAGCCCAATTCTACATGAACCCCAAACCCCCCTTTTTATGCCAATTCCTCAACTACAGTAATTGTTAAGTTCTCTAAGCTCCTGCTGCCTCTCTGGTGTGGCTCTAGGTACAGGCAGTATTTCTGAGAGTGATGCCTTGGAGGCCCTTCTCTTTACTATAGCAGCTAGATCCCTGAAATCATTTTTAGGATACTTCATCTTCCTCTAACTTTGTCATTTGTACCAATATGTACCATGACAGCTGGTTTCTCCTCAGTCCCACCCAACAACCTGCCCAGCGAATTCACAATGTGCCAAACCTGAATGACCTGTAAACAACACACTGTTTGGGGGTGTGGCCTGGAGCGCGATGCGAAGAGACGCTGGTAGTGTGAGCTCTGCACATTATCTATCCTGACACTGCTATCCTGTTAATCTATCGGTCAATTTCGACACCGGAATCCTGAGGGACATGTCACCGCTGAAAATGACCAAAGATGTGACCAGCAAACTCGCCAAATACCGGCTACAAGACAAGGACTCCCAGGCCAAGATGGTGCCGGCAGCGCGCTAGACACAGACCTCGCGACCTTTGAGGCTAGAGTGCTAGGGGCCATTGCGCTCTGTCAGAGCACGCTCACTACTAAGGAGATAAAAATCGATATCTCACTGATCCGTCAAGACATGTCTGCCCTCAGGGAAGGGATAAAAGAGACTGAGGACCAGATTAGCAGCACGGAAGATGTTTTAAACCTCCTGCAGCATACCACCGAGCGGATGTAACGCCAGATACAACAGCTTGGTGCCAAACAGGACAACATGGAGAATCATCTCTGTCGGTGCAATCTGCAATTCATCGATCTCCCCGAAAAGGCAGAAGGCACGGATTCAGCGGGGTTCCTTGAAAGCCTGCTCATCACCACCTGTGGCAGAGAGGCCTTCTCGGTAATGTTCGCGGTCGAACAGGCACACTATATTCCGGCCCGGCCTCCAGCCCAAGGAGCCCCCCTCGTACTTTTATTGTGAAGTTCCTCAACTTCAGAGACTGGGAAAAAATCCTACGTCTTACAAGGGAACAAGGCAACATTCCGTACATTAATATACATGTGGCTGCAATCTCAGACTTCTCTAATGAAGTCCAGAAACAGCGATTCCCTTACCAAGATGTCAAGAGGCGCCTGCGAGTCATGCATCTGAAATACTCCATGCTGTACCCAGCTCGGCTCAGAGTAGAGGAAGATGGCCGCACTCACTTCTCACTATCATCTACAGGTATATCCCCCCTTTTTTTGTTGCTCCGCACTCCCCACCAATACTATTATATAACACGCTATTGAGTACCTTGCCTTGGAGACTGGGGGTTCATAATACTCACCCAAGTTGCACTATTCCCCACACTTGCCTCCACACTGGTTCTGTGTTCAATTTATTTCCCCTGTGTGTGAGAGTGGAGGGGGTCCCCCATCCATATCACATATGCTGACTGTGAGTGTGGGTCAAATTCTTACCAAAAAACTTGAAAGAGCTACACATAGTTGATCTCATAACCCTATGTACAATCTGCGAGAGGCCCTTCATGCTACCACAGACTAACTGTTTCTAAGCCTCGCATGCTTTATAGAGGAAATATCGCCCCCCACGGATCCTCCAACTATTACTTTTCAATACCATCTGATCTCACCTCTCCGTTTGAACAACACTATTTTATATTGTGTTATCACTTCACCTCTAAGAACTGCACCTCCAATCTGGTTTTGGATATGGAAGCTCCTTTTTTATGTAACCATTTTGGGTTTAATACTCCCACCCTGTTTTCCAGATGTTGAGCCGGGTAGGGAACCATATGCCGAGAGTGACTGTTTCATCCCAGTTTCTTCCTGGTTTTCACTCGAGTTTTTTCGTCTTCTCAAGATTACAAAGTCTTATTCTCATTTACCATTTACACAGTAATTTTCAGTGTCTATTATGTAATGCATATATGTATGGTGCTCCATATACCCTGCTGGTCCAACCCCATGTATATTCTGCGATTATAGGCTCCAATTTTCCAACATGACCTCCATTAAATTGCTAACTTGGAACGTACGGGGTATGAGGAACAAAATTAAACGCACAGCCATACTCACTTTCCTTAAAGCACAACAGGTGGGTATTGCAGCTCTAGTTGAAACACATGTAACAAGGTATGTACAAATAGCACTAAAGCATCCCTGGGTGGGCTGGGTGTACCACTCCACACACACCCAATACTCCAGAGGTGTAACGATTCTAATAAGTAAAAATGTCCCCTTTGAACTTATTCTACTGTACTACAAACAGACCAGCAGGGTACATACATTTTTCTATACGGGGCTATTAGAGGCTTCCCTATTTTGATACTTGCCTGCTTCATCCCCCCTCCGTATTGCTCAGACGTGGTACAGGAGGGCCTGACCCTCCTTTCCCAATACCCGGCAGTCCCAGCAATATGGATGGGGGACTTAAATAATATGATGGATCCTATGTTGGATAGATGTTTCCATACTGGAAGCATGTTACCGACTCCTGTCAACTACTAGATTTGGTTGCATAATGACGGATTTCTCTCTAGCTGACACGTGGCACAAATATCCCAATTCTAGAGCATATTCCTGTTTTTCAACTACCCATAACACCATGTCCAGGATTGATTTTATCTTTATATCTGCAGGGCTTATATCCAAATTGACAGAAGTTAGCTTCAGCAGTAGGATCCTTTCTGATCACGCTCCATATTGGCTTATACTAGACTTGTTTGCGGATGCCTCCTTGTCTCAATGGAGATTGAATCCCTATTGGCTTTCGGTTCTGGATGAACAGCCGGATATTCCCAAAGAATTTCAGTTCTTCTTTCAAAAGAACCTAAATACTTCAACGATGGGGAAGGTATGGGATGCCTTTAAAATCCACGCAAGGATGATCCTATCAAACCGCATAAATAGGCATAAAGCAATCTCCTATTATACCTTTCAACAGGCCTCTGACCATATACAAACTCTAGAAGAGCGATTCACAAGAGACCCCTTTATCCAGAATAGCAATGACCTCAAACTACACTCCCGCACGGTCACACAGCTACACCTCGATAAGGCTAAACAACGTCTGTTTTTTACCAAACAGCTCATATTTGAACAGGGTGAGAGGGCAGGAAAGCTGCTCGCTTATTTAGCTCACTTCAATAACCCCCAATAGTGGTTCCCTGGTAGGCCCAAATCGGGAACAAATTACCACCCCCCTAGGGTTGCTGCGGAATTTCAACACTATTATGCCAATCTGTATACCTCCCAAGCCACACAAACATCACAACAAACCGCTGCATATTTACAAGAGATAACATTCCCACACCTTAAAAAAGACCAGATAGCACTTGTTGAAGCTCCTATCATGGCAGAGAATGTCACCACAGCAATCTCCCAGATGGTAAAGTCTAAGGCGCCTAGGACTGATGGTTCTACGCCACATATGCCGACAGCCTGACAGATAAAATATGCGCATTATACCAGTTCATGTTTGATTCTGAGACCTTACTCAATGCAAGAAGCAAAGATTCCTATCGGCCGATATCGCTGCTTCAAGTTGATATTAAAATTCTGGCCAAAAGATTGGCATCCCGCCTCAATCAGGTGATACTATCCCTGATTCACCCTGACCAAACTGGCTTTATGCCAGGTAAGAACACCGCTATGAACATCAGAAGATTACTAATGAACATTCAAGCGGTACACGACGATGTTGGCACGAGAGTAGTGATCTCCTTGGATGCGGCCAAGGTTTTCGATTCTGTGGAGTGGGGGTTCCTATGGGAGTGTCTCAGGCGGTATGACTTTGGTCCAAATTTCACTAAATGGGTCCAACTCCTGTATCAAACACCTAAGGCCAGGGTGTCGGTTATTGACTGATTGTCCGATGTATCACCCCTGGGTCTAGGCACCCGTCAGGGATGCCCCCTGTCCCCACTATTGTATGCCTTAGTGGTAGAGTCCCTGACCATCTCCATCAGGGCCAATGACAAAATCAAAGGGCTACGGGTGGGTGGACTAATTGGGGAACTGGGTCTCCACGCAGATGACATGGTCCTGTACCTGTCAGATTCAGACGTATCCCTCCAAGAGGCCCTACACACCATAGAACAAATGGGTATATACTCGGGTCTACGGATCCTATCGACCAATCCCCCCACCCACAAATAAATCCCCCACTGCTATTGCCTAGGGTATCCTCCATTAAATATTTGGGGGTGGAGGTCATCATAACTATGAAAGATTACATACCTCTCAATATAGAACCCCTATTTACGCTGATTAAAAGTGGGCTAAATTTCTGCTGGGTGTCATAAACATCATAAAAATGATTTTATTGCCTAAAGTACTATACCTCATCTGACATGCCCCTCTCCCCATTTCAGGTAAATTCTTTAAAACTATGTATTCTATCCTAAATTCATTTGTCTGGGGCCATAGTAGACGTAAACTATCCTGGTCTGCTTTAAAAAAAAACATAGACCAAGGGGCAGCAGCACTACCTGACTTCCAGGATTACTACTTTGCATCTCAATTATCGCACTTCTACCATTATATGAAATCAGAATGTCTTCGACACCAATCTCAACTTGTTGGGAAACCCAACAATCAAGCACACACACCCATCCAAACCATAACCCGCAACGTAGTAAACCGAACTTCACCTAATTCAAATAAAGACCTACATAAACTGGTACAACAGGGACCTGCCAGAGCTGCTAACTATACCCGACCCCAAAATCTGGATAGACCAAGGTATTATAGACCTATATCAAGTACTGTCCCCTACCAGCCCCAAAACATTTCAAGAATTAAAAGAAGAATTCTCACTCCCTAACCACCTATTATTTCGGTACCTCCAGCTCAGACACATATTGCAAACTCAATTTGCCACTAACTACCCTATGCTCTCTAGTCTCTACCCTATCCATAATACATATCATATTGGGTTCAGAACCCTCCCAACTAATTTTCACCATTTACACAATGATACGCCTTCCCACCACCTCTGCACTGGCGAATACCATTAAAATCAAATGGGAGACAGTTTTAGGAAAAATTGAGGAAGAGGATTGGGAAGATATTTTAGAAGGAGTCAAGCTTGTATCCCCAGATTGTCTGACCGACTTATACAATTGTATATTATACACTGCCCCTACTTGACCCCACAAAGACTAGCCAAGTTTCAAACCTCCAGAGACTCCCTGTGCCCCATGTGCAGAGTAGACCCTGGCACCTTCTTCCACTTGATTTGGTCCTGAGCAGTTATCCAAACCTTCTGGTCACAAATGGTCCGTTTCCTTCACAATGACATGGGATCTCTGGTCACTCTAGACCAGGGGTAGGCAACCGGTAGCCCTCCAGCTGTTGTGAAGCTACATTTCCCATGAGGCATCGCAAGTCTGGCAGTTACAATTACTTCCAGAGGCATGATGGGACTTGTAGTTCTGCAGTAGCTGGAGGGCCCTAGGTTGCCTACCGCTGCTCTAGACCCTAAATTATGCCTTCTTGGCCTCTTGCCTGAAGTAGATATAGACAAATATAGTGCAACCTTCATTAGAGAAACTCTTTACATAGTTTGCAAGGTACTTGCTAAGGGATGGATGCGGCCACCACCCCCCAACCTTCAAGATTGGATATGAGAGGTCAATATTGTTTTACCATATAAAAAGTTGATATATGATCATAGAGGGTGTCTGGTTAAATACTCCAAAATATGGAATGAATGGTTATCTGATCCCAATACCTGCACTAGTTGAGAATGTTGTCCTACACACGGCACTCCCCCAATGTGCGGGAAACAATCTGTACTGGCTATACGTTATCCATTCTGACGTTGAGAACATTACTTCAAACCGAATGCAGTGTACACATATACCATAGTAATTTGTATTTTACTCCTTATGGAATGCACCCGAACATGGAATACGCTGTCAACCTCAAATGTACCTAATGGATAATCCTTTGTAAACCTACCTGGTGTGTAATGTATATGTCATGAGAGGTCTTACCTCTCATGCCATCACAGTCTTTGTGAAAGATTGCTCTATCTGTCCTTCTAATACAATGTAATTGAGTCCCCAACCACTAGTATTTGATTATCCTTGCCTGTAACCTTGTCCCCTTCATCACTGGAGGAGCTGTTCTCCTGGCAGCTAGGGGAAATACTGCTCCAGCAACGCCACTCCTGAACTGATATCGCCAAAATCTCACAACCTGGAGTACTTATTTGGATGTGTCAGCTCAGGACTAGTCTCTCTAACCCTTTTCCCTCTACCCCATCTTCTAACTGTCACCTAACTACCCTCCTTTATTATTATTATTATTATACAGGATTTATATAGCGTCGACAGTTTGTGCAGCACTTTACAACATTAGGGCAGACAGTACAATTACAATACAATTCAATACAGGAGGAATCAGAGGGCCCTGCTCGTTAGAGCTTACAATCTAGGAGGGAGGGTTAAATGATACGAAAGGGCAATAACTGCGGGGGATGAGCTAATTGAGATAATAAGGAGTGAAGTTGTTAGTTGGTGGCAGGATAGGCTTCCCTGAAGAGAAAAGTTTTCAGGGATCGCCTGAAGGTGGATAGATTTGGGGACAGTCTGACAGATTGGGGTAGGGAGTTCCAGAGGGTGGGAGAGGCTCGGGAGAAGTCTTGGAGACGAGTATGAGAGGAGGTGATGAGGGAGCTGAAGAGCAGGAGGTCTTGGGAGGAGTGAAGAGGACGATTAGGTTGGTATTTTGAGACTAGGTTGGTGATGTAGCTGGGAGCAGAGTTGTGGATGGCTTTGTAGCTGATTGTTAGTATTTTGAATTTAATTAATTGGGCGAGTGGCAGCCAATGGAAGGAATAAAGTAACAGACAACAAAAGAAAGACTGCGCTCACCCTATATAGTTCTAAATTAATTAATACAGCTGCAACTATAAGATGTGAATCCGACACCAAAGCAATATTGCATAAATAAAAATAGCTGCGCTTGTGTATATGATATTTGAAACAAAATATATAGTGAAAATGTGGTTACATAATCAACATAGGTAATACTCCATATAATCGTAGGATATGTGCATAACTCAGTCCATAAACATATCAAACGGTGCTCCAAAGAAAAAACTAATAATGGAGTAAACAAAAGTGAATGATGTGAAAAATAAAAAAAAGTGACGTGTCCAATCTCAATGCTGATAGTGATATCCTTTTAGTCATCCACTGTGAACACGCATCCAACACACCACCAATTCGTGAAAATGTATCCTCCACCAGAGAAGATGTCTCCTTACCGAGTACCCTGGACCCCTTATTACAGGGGGTCAGGGGGCGCTTGTGTGGATATAAACCTCCACGAGGCTAAGACGGTCAGCTCTCTGGAACTCCTATTCTCCACGGGTCATTTTAGTCACTCAAAAGAATGAAAGACCGCACATAGTGTGATATTGTAAAAACACAATGATTTAATAAAAAAAGTAGTGCACTTACAAATTTCCAAAACGAATGCGCTTGTACAGGTCAATAACGTGGTAAAGTCAGCGGTGAATACGAGACAGCACTTCCGCCCGATTTCGTCAACAAAAGGACGTCTTCCAGGGCATGAAGGCTGTCTCGTTGCACCGCCTTACATACAGCCAACATATCTCAAAGGGCCAATCCGAACGTCAATTCGGGAGAACGATCCCTCCCACATCTCTTGTGGTGGACGAGCGTGCAAGTACGTCAGAACGTACCGCCTGACCTCACAACAGTGCGCCACACTAGGCGCCGGCCGGAACTGATATAATATGCGTTCCAAGATGGTTCCTAGGACGGGAAGTAACTACTATCCCTACTTTGGACTCAAAAAGGACACGCAAAGCTGCAGCAGCCTAAGGATCGAATCCAAAGTGCAATACCAAAAACGGGGACACGAATCTGCAAGACGTGTCACCGCATAAGTGCACTATATTGTAATATAAAAATCGTTATATTTAATTGTTAAAACCAGAAATGGGGAAAAAGGGTTTGAAGATCAGAAGGTGGACAAAATTTTTTTTTTTTATTATATTAAAATAAAAAAAAAATAATAATAAAAATAATAAAAAATAATAATAATAATATATATACTAATTATATATGGCACGAATGCCAGTATGTTTATAGTACAAAGCATTATTAAATACCAAAAAATTGTGCCATTATGTAAAAATGCAATATATAATAGATATACTGTATATAAAATAGAAGGAATGGCAGAGAGGGGTGGCAGACGCTGAACGGTTTGTAAGGTGGATGAGCCTGGCAGTGGAATTCATGATGGAATGGAGGGGGGATAGTCTATTTAAAGGTAGACAGTGAGGAAGGAGTTGCAGTAGTCGAGGTGAAAGATAACCAGGGAGTGAATTAGGAGCTTTGTGGTTTCATTGGTTAGGAAGGGACGCATTTTAGAGATGTTGCAGAGATTGAGGCGACAAGCCTTAGAAAGTGATTCGATGTGGGGCCAAAAGAAGAGTTCAGAATCCAGGATAACACCAAGCACCCTAACATGTGGGGATGGGTGGATGGTTGTGCCATTGCTCTTGACAGAGAAGTCAGGGGAAACGGCATGTGGGGGGGGGGGAATATTATAAGTTCAGTTTTAGACAAGTTGAGTTTGAGGAAGTGGTGTGACATCCAGGAAGATATGTCTGTTAATAAGTTAATTATACGTGAGGAGACTGATGGAGTGAGTTGGGGGGTGGAGAGGTAGATTTGGGTATTGTCAGCGTAGAAATGATATTGAAAGCCGTGGGAGGCTATCAGCCGGCCCAGGGAAGAGGTGTATATTGAAAATAAGAGAGGTTCAAGAACAGAACCTTGGGGGACTCCAACAGAGAAAGGAAGAGAAGAGGAGGAGGTAGAATTGTACATTACACTGAAAGTGCGATGGGATAGGTAGGACGAGAGCCATTGAAGAGCACAGTCACGGAGACCAAGAGAGTAGAGTTTTTTGAGGAGGAGGGGGTGGTCAACAGTATCAAAGGCAGCCGAAAGGTCCAGGAGTAGGAGTACAGAGTAGTGCCCATTGGTTTTTGCGGTTAGTAGGTCATTTGTGAGTTTAAGAAGGGCAGTTTCTGTGGAGTGTTGGGGGCGATATTCCGATTGAAGGGGGTCCAGAAGGTTGTTCTTAACCACTTCAGATCCGCGCTATTGCCATAGTACGGCTCCAGCGTGGATCTGAAATGCTCCAGGCGCGCCCCCTGGCGGCAGCGGCGAGCGTGCCCGTGGTTCGGGCGGACTCGATGTCCGCCCGAGACCCGCCGGTCTCCTTTAGGAGCCTCAGAACGGGGAACCGCCGTTGTAAACACGGCGGTTCCCAGTTCTGTGACAGGGGACATAACAGATCTACTGATCCCTGTCACTGGGATCAGTTAAATCTGTTATGTCCCGGCCAGCCCTGCCCCCCCACAGTTAGAACACACCCAGGGAACATTTGTTAACCCCTTCACTGCCCCCTGCTGGTTAACCCCTTCACTGCCAATGACATTTACACAGTAATCAGTGGACATTTAAATTTCTGATCGCTGAATAAATGTCATTGGTCCCAAAATTGTGTAAAAAATGTCCGACATGTCCGCCCCAATATCGCAGTCCCGATAAAAATCGCAGATCGCCGCCATTACTAGTAAAAAAAAATAATAAAAACGCCATAAATCAATTCCCAGTTTGTAGACGCGATATGTAAACCAAAAAGTGTAGCGCTAAAGGAGACACCACATGTATTGCAATGTCATATCAATAGTGAATCTAAATAATAAAATAAATAAAGTCCAAATATAAAGATGTAATTGTATTTCCAATCTGGTCAAGACACCCGATATAGTGATCGTGAATCTTCAACAATTGTGGAAAAACTGCATCATGTGCTGTGCACTCCCACCAAGTGAATAAAGGTACTCTTACCAACGATAAGAGAAAATTACGCGTAGTGTTGATCTCAAAACAACATCCTCTAGACCTCGCCGTGTGGCTCCGATCCCACCGTCCGCCAGGAACTCCCGAGGGTCCACAGCCGGATGCCAGACTCCGGTAATAATGGTGCAACAATCTGCTGGGTGGTTCCAATCCAACCATCGACCAAGAACTCTTGAAGGTCCACAGCTAGGTCCCAGACTCCGGCACCACCGTACAACAATATGCCTCCACTCTGGACCTATGCGTCGTAGACGCGATAACTTTTGCGCAAACCAATCAATATACGCCAATTGCGATTTTTTTTTTTACCAAAAATATGTAGAAGAATAAATATCGGCCAAAACTGATGAATTTTTTTTAATGGATTTGTACTTTAGCAAAAGTAAAAAATATTGTTCTTTTTTGCAAAATTGTCGCTCATTTTTTGTTTATAGCGGCGATCAGAAATGACGCAGAGGGGATCAAATACCACCAAAAGAAATCTCTATTTGTGGGAAAAAAAGGACGCAAATTTTATTTGGGTACAACGTCGCACGACCGCGCAATTGTCATTCAAAATGCGACAGCGCTGAAAGCCAAAAATTGGTCTGGGCAGGAGGGGGGTTTAAGTGCCCGGTAAGGAAGGGGTTAACAAGCTGGTTGTAGACTAGGCGTTCGAGGAGTTTGGAGGAAAAGGGGAGCATGGAGATAGGGCGCAGATTGTTAAGATCAGTAGGGCCCAGGGATGGCTTTTTGAGTAAGGGGGTGACCAATGCATGTTTTAGAGCATTGGGGAAGATGCCAGAATAGAGGGAGAGATTGAAGATGTGAGTTAGAGAGTGTAGGTAGAGTCAGAGGGTGAGCGTAGTATTTGAGAGGGAATAGGGTCCAGTGGACAAGTGGTTAGGTGGGCGTTAGAAAGGAGTTTAGCAACCTCGTTTATAGTAGCAGGTTTGAATAAGGATAGTGTCGATTGTGCTTGTTGACATGGGGTGTTAACTGGGGAAGATGCCTGCAGAGTGGAGATTTCATCACAAATTGTTTCAATCTTGCTTTTGAAGTGATTAGCAATCTCCTGGGCAGTGAGTGTGTTAGTGGGTGGAAGTGGAGGAGGACGAAGTAGGGAGTTGAAGGTAGAGAAGAGTTGACGGGGACTAGATGAGAAGGTGTTAATAAGAGTGGCTTTTTGAGGTTTCTGGTGCTGTCTGTTTACCAGGGTTATAGGGGTCGAGGCCTGATTTTGTGAGTGGTGAGGGGAGCTAGCTCATCCAGGGTGGAGGACAGGGATTGATTGTAGATGGCAGTGGCTTGGTTGGGGCAGGACAGGGGTGAGATGATTTCATAGAGGTGGTTAGTAGCAGAATAGAGGAGAGAAGTGTTGAGTTGGCAAAGGTTTTTAAGGGTGACGGTTAAGCAATTGGAGGGGAGGGTGGTGCAAGACAGGGAGAGAGAGAAACTAATAAGGTGGTGGTCGGAGAGGTGAAAAGGATTGTTGAAGTTGCATGGAGTGCATAGATAGGAGAAGACAAGGTTGAGGGTGTTTCCATCAGTGTGAGTAGGAGCCTGTACCCATTGCTTCAGGTCAAATGAGGAGGTTAGACTAAGAAATTTAGAAGTAGCAGTAGTGTTAGTGCTAACTTGGATGTTGAAGTCACCAAGAAGGATTGTGGGAATTTCAGAAGATAGAAAGTAGGGTAGCCAGGCAGAAAATTCATCAAGGAAAGCTGACAGTGGTCCAGGTTCCTGCTGTTGCTGTAAGGGACAGATTATTGTTCTAAAATCATTTTACTTCCTTTTGCAGCCCTCTAGAACTTTCCAGGACTTTTTTACAGTCATTTTTGTGCCGAAAAGTTCGGGTCCCCATTGACTTTAATGGGGTTCGGGGTAAAGTTCGGGTCAAGTTTGGTACCGAACCCAGACTTTTTCCCGAAGTATTCGGCCGAACCCACCGAACCCGAACATCTAGGTTTCCCCTCAACTCTACTCCCGTGTTGATCAGTAATCACATAAATCAATGTCATCTTTCTTTTTTTAAAAACTCACTGGCAAGTTATTTTGGAAGATCCGGTAGATGGAGTTCAGCTTGTACCAAAATTTTACGTTGTATATTTGTACGAAGAACAGCCAAAAATTAGATGTAAAATATATGCTGAAGCTAAGAAAATTTTCACATTCACCATACAGATTCAAACTTGTTGTGCAAGCTTTTGATTGGTTATACATGAAGCAGAAAGCTAGACAAAGTTAACAGCACAAAGTATACTCTCAGGGACCTGGTGAGATTCTGCCTGAATTCATGCTGCAGTGGATTTTAAAGAACTTATATAGCACAGTAAAGCCTTCTTAGAACAGAACATGGTTTAAAACATGCCCGATTCCATCATATATCCCAAAAATGACTGGATTATTCCTGATCCCAGGGTAGTGTGTGGGGTCATGGAAAAAACTCCTTCATGCCCCAACAGTCACATGCACATCCAGAACTGCTGGTGTATAACGCAAATATAGCCTAATAGTAATATTATAGAACCCACTGTCTTGAACTGAGGAAAAGTACTCTTCTTTGTAGGATATGTAATGGAATGAGACGTGCATACCTTCTGTTTGTGCTACATACTGATTCTGTTACAGGGATTTTTAAATCCTTTGGCCCATTCTCATCATAAGCCGTAAAGTTATACTGTCTTGTTGGGTCCTAAACTCTACTCCATAAAAGCCATGGTTTCCATACACTGCACTTATGAGGGGCAAAAAAAGCCTGAAATATCTGCATGTAGTATGTAGTAGATTGCATTTCAGCTTATGACTCGGATCTAGTGTTGAGCGAACCCGGACTGTAACGTTCGGGTCCGTACCGAACTTTCGGGTGTCCGGGGCACGGACCCGGACATTTTAAAAATCGTTCGGGTTCGGTCCGGGGTTCTGCTATTTTACTCCACGTGTTGAGAAGCTGCAGTGCAGCCAATCAACAAGCGTTTCACTGGTTTGCCCTTAGAAGCCATCACAGCCATGCCTACTAATGGCATGGCTGTGATTGGCCAGTGCATCATGTGACCCAGCCTCTTTATAAGCTGGAGTCACGTAGTGCTGCAGTCACATGCTCTTGGGTTAGCTGTAGGGAAAGGAAGCTGACGGCGTGAGGGAGAGAATAGAGACATTTTAAGACATTTTAAGATCTGATCCTGCATCCTGAGATAGATTACTTTACTACTGCTGTCTGTGCTGTTGCTCTGAGGACAGATAGCAGAAATTAGAGATTTCACATACCGCTGCTTTGAGTTGCAGATCAAAC
>BLSH010408348.1:227902-257102 GCA_018402905.1 Glandirana rugosa
TGGGTCGGTACGAGTGGGTAGGTAGGTAGGTACGAGTGGCTGGGTGGGTGAGCATGGATGGATGGATGGGTGAGCATGGCTGGGTGGGTGAGCACGGATAGATGGCTGGGTGAGCATGGATGGATGGCTGGGTGAGCATGGATGGATGGATGGATGGATGGGGAGCACGGATGGTTGAGCACGGCTGGGTAGATGAGCATGGATGGATGGATGAGCACGGCTGGGTGGATGAGCATGCATGGCTGGATGGGTGAGCATGGATGGATGGATGGGTGAGCATGGATGGATGGATGGGTGAGCATGGATGGATGGATGGGTGGGTTGGTGAGGATGGATTGGGTGAGGATGGGTGGGGGGTGGATGACTGGGTGGGTGGTGGGTGGCTGGGTGATGATCGCTGGGTGGGTGGTGGAAGGCTGGGTGATTAGTGTTGCCAACAGTCACTAGGCAGCGCTGTGGGCATTACACATCGCCCACAGTGCTGCAGCACCTCTTCTCTCCCCCCTCTCTCCTCTCACACTGCACCGATCGGAGCGGAGAGGAGAGAAAAGCCGGCACTTCCGCCGGCTTGTTTACATGTGATCACGCCGTCATTTGACGGCGCGATCACGTGGTGAAAGGCCGCTCACAGCGGCCATTCACCACGATCCGTGATCAGTCGGGTCCCCCGGACCCGACGGTCACGGATGTTCCCGTGTGCGCGCCCCAGAGGGCGCGCGGGAAGCGCGATTCTGGGAGGACGTCAGTAGACGTCCTCCCAGAGTTAAGCAACCGCTCTGTAGACGTCAATTGTCTATAGGGCGGTTGTTAACTGGTTAAAGATACGCCCGTGTGTATGAGGCCTTAAAGTCCATAAAAATCTACTAGTCCATATAATACTACCTTCTACACAGCTTGACAATGCTGTTGTCCAAGTGTGGCTATGTTGCTTCTCCATAGATACAGTGAAGGGGCAAATGTAGCCACTCTAAGGCAGAAAGTATGTTACTGACCAGGTCACCACACCAGGTAAAAATAAGGAATAAAGAAAAAAGTAAACCAATGCAGTCATCCCCACTAAAGACTGGTAAGCTGCCATGTACTACATTTTTGTTTTTGAGTTTAGATATGCTTAGATGAGACCAAAGTCAAATCACTAAAATCACATATAGGCTGTCATATGTCAAGATAGTTACAAAAGTTGATTTCATTCTTTTAAAATCTGCACCTTCTATGAAAATAATATTGTGTAAATGTGTCATGTTCTTGTTCATGCACTTGCAGTTATAGAGTGACATCTGTCCCCCATGCTACTTCTGTGTTGTCAGTCTGTCACACATGTCCATGATGCACATTGTACAGACAAACAGGCACAATCCATCATTGTCACTATCAGGAAAACAAGTCCAGGGGATGCATGTAAACTCAAAATGGCTGAAAGGTGCCACAGGAGATCAGCTGCACTAAGATGTAAAAAATGTGAAAGCATTATCTTAGGTAATAAAAAGAAAAGAAAATCAGGACAACTGTATGATACAATGATATAGTTAACATGGGAGGAGGGGGGGACACTTAAAAAGCAGCACTTTATAAAGCACAGCATTGTGCAGATGTGTATTGCTATTCACTGGGATCTGGGGATCCTAGTCTGAAGACCTGTCAAAGTCACATGATTGGCTCTCCTCCAATCACAGAGAGCTCTCAGAACCACCCCAGGTTCTTTATTGCTGCCTGCAATTTATGAATGATCTGTAAATTGCAGACCAAGGTGTGAGTACCCTTGACGAATATAAAAGGGAACAGCTAGCGTTAGCCCCTAAATATCATCCAGCTAGAGTTTAGACCTGAATTAACCACTTCCCGACCGCATTGCATACATTTACTGTGGCAGTGTGGCTCGTTATCACAAATTGGCGCTTATAAACGGCGATTTGTGCGTGTGCGATTTTCAGATGGGTGCGCCCCCTGCACGCTCCGTGAGCGTGCCCGCTGGTCGGCCAGACTGGATGTCTGCCGGCGACCCGCGATCTCCTGTTACAGAGGAAGAATGGGGAACCGCCAATGTAAACACGGCGATTCCCCGTTCTCACAGGGGGCATGACACTGATCTACTGATCCCTGTACTCGGGATCAGTTAGATCTGTTATGCCCCTGGCAGCCCAGCCCTTAGAACACGCCTAGGAAACACAGTTATTTGCCCCCTGCAGGTTAACCCCTTTCCTGCCAATAACTTTTATACAGTAATCAGTGTTTTTTTTTTTTAGATCTGATCGCAGTATAAATGTCAATGGTCCCAAAAAAGTGTCAAAAATGGCTGACATGTCCGCCGCAATATCGAGGTCCAGCTAAAAATCACAGCTCGCCACCATTACTAGTAAAAAAAAATAGTAAAAATGCCATAAATGAATTCTCATGGTTTGCAAACTTTTGCTCAAACCGATCAATATACGCGATTGCGATTTGTTTTTACCACAAATATGTAGAAAAATATATATCGGCCAAAACTGATGAATAAATTCGTTTTTATATATTTTTTTTGGACATGTATTATAGCAAAAAGTAAAAAATATTGTTTTTTTTTCAAAATTGTTGCTCTTTTTTTGTTTATAACGGTGATCAGAAGTGACGCAGAGGTGATCAAATACCACCAAAAGAAAGCTCTATATGTAGGAAAAAAAGGAAGCCAATTTAGTTTGGGTACCACGCAATTGTCAGTTAAAGCGACGCAGTGCCGAATCGCAAAAAGTGCTCTGGTCATTCAGGGGGAAATCCTTCCGGTGCCGAAGTGGTTAAAGTGATTGTAAAGATATTTCCTATAAAAATAACGAACATGTTATACTTACCTCTTCTGTTGCAGTGGTTTTGCATAGAGCAGCCCAGATCCTCCTCTTTTCGGGTCCCTCTTCAGCTCTCCTAGCCCCCCCCCTCCTGTTCAGTGCCCTCACAGCAAACATCTTGCTATGCACCCGAGCCAAGTCACCGCTCCCTGTGTCCATTCCCGGCCTTGCCCCCTCTCCCCCCTGATTGGCTAGCTAACTTTGATTGACAGCAGGGGCAGCCAATGGCACTGCTGCTGTGTCTCAGCCAATCAGGAGGGGGGCATCTAGGACTGCTGAGACACTCGTGGACATTGATAGACAGAGAGGGACCTCAGATAAGTGTTAGGGGGGCTGCTGCACACAGAAGGCTTTATTTCTTAATGCATAGAATGCATTAAGATAAAAAACCTTCTGACTTTACAACCCCTTTAACCACTTGCCGACCGCCGACCGGCATCTGGCGGCGGCAAAGTGGCTCAATATCACAAACCATATCTCTCACTGTGAGCGCGCGCCGCCGGAGGCGCACTCGCGCACTCACTGTGTTCGAGGGGGGCCAGGGAGCGGGTAGGGCGGACTCGGTCGCTGCCAGCTACCTGCAATGCCCCCCCACAGTGAAAGAACGGAGGTCCGTGTAAGTAAACACAGATCTCCGTTCTGTTTGAGGGGGAAGGGCAGTGATCACAGGCTTCCTGTATATGGAAGCCATGATCACCTCCTTCCCCCAGCCACCGCAAACCACACACAGTTAGAACATGCCCAGGGAACACAGTTAACCCTTAGAGCGCCCCCTGCAGGTTACCCCTTCACTGCCAATGGCATTTACACAGTAATCAGTGCATTTTTATAGCACTGATCGCTGTATAAGTGCCAATGGTCCCAAAAAAGTGTCAAAATGGTCCGACATGTCCACTGCAATATCGCAGTACCGCTAAAAATCGCAGATCGCCGCCATTACTAGTAAAAAATAAAAATAAATAAAGACCCCAGAAATTAATTCTCATCATCTGTAAATGCGGCAACTTTTGCGCAAACCAATCAATAAACGCAGATTGCAATTTTTTTTACCAAAAATATGAGGAAGAATATAAATCGGCCAAAACCGATGGAAAAAAATGTTTTTTTATATTTTTTTTTTGGATTTGTATTTTAGCAAAAAGTAAGAAATTTGTTTTTTTTTTTGCAAAATTATCGCTCTTCTTTTGTTTATAACGGCAATCAGAAATGATGCAGAGGTGATTAAATACCACCAAAAGAAAGCTTTATTTGTGGGAAAAAAAGGACGCAAATTTTGTTTGGGTACAACTGCGCAATTGTCAGTTAAAGCAACGCAGTGCCGAATCGCAAAAAGCGCTCTGGTCCTAAAGTGTGAAATCCTTCCAGGGCTGAAGTGGTTAAGAATAAAATCATGGGTCACTACAAAAAAAAAATATTGGCAACTATGGCATCTTAAATTAATTATATTAAAAGTCATTAAATTAAAGCATTAGAAGGTTATGCCTGCTTGTAGAGATTTAACGCTTGTGTAATTTGCTTTATATTAAAAGAACCACGAGCTTGAGAGAAAAATGAACTGTCATTACAAAAGTCTTGCTAATTATCATTTAACAACTGGTCATTCCTTCAAAGTCTCGTACTGTTAATTAAACAATTTGATTGAAAGTACACACAGTAGATAAAGGTATATCAAACTTGTTATAAGACACTGTTTACCGGTGAAAAAAATAGAATAACAGTATCACAAGCTGATTGCGCTAAAGATCTTATCCATAATTCACCTGGCACTCTCAGTCTTTGAAGCTCAACTTCAATCACTGAATGGCCTCAATACATGGGGTCAAAATGTTATTGCAGAATAGTGCCATTGCAATTGAATACATTATATTGCATTTTTCTTCACAATGGGAGTACAGATGAAAGGTCCCTGACACTGATGTTCCTTCATTTCCCACTGGATGTTCAAGTTTGTGAATCAGAGCTCGGATGCCCATCAGTCCACCAATAATCACAGCTGGATACAGTCATTGATTGAAGCTTCGGCAGTCCATAACATTTCTATAGCTGTCTTGTTCATTAGAATGTATTCACATTCACCAGTAGACGCTTGGGTGACAATGGCAAATTTCTCCTCCGTACATTATAGGTAGAATGATTTGCCGTTCAGATCATTCAGTGAGGGCCAAATTCAGAGAAAAGCTCCTAACTTGTTTTGTATTTCATATTTTTGAAATGTTTCATGCAGCTTGCATTAAGGGGTCATTCTACAGTTGCTAAAATCTTTCAGGAACTTTGGGGACAAGATCCCTGCTTTTCAGTTTCCAGCCATGTCTACCTGTCAAGTATACTTACTCTTAGGGCTGGTTCCCACTTAAATCGTACAGGAACATGGAAGTGTTGGTGACGTCACCCCGACCAAAGCTGCAGTCCAGGGAGCGTTCCAACCCTCAGCTATGGCTTTCCTCCATCACATCACCATCTTACGGGCCACCACAGCTGTCAGAGCGGCTGGGACAGCTCTCTACCACTGACCAGTGCGATTTATGCACCACTGGATGAACAACCTTCTATGATGTGCCTGTTATCATTGTCCTACATATGAGTTTTACTTATTGTGAAATGTAAATACATTTTAACAGTCTACACTCAGAGGTGCCTGTATTTTTTCTTCTCTTTGCATATCCTGGAGATTGCTTCCGCTCCCCTACACAAGGCTGGCCCTGAAATAATGGACTTTTTTTCTCTCCCTGTTGCTGCAGCTGCATAGCAGCACTCAATATAGACCTTTACTACAGACTTATCAGTACAGCAGGAACTGCTTAGACTTTTGCGCCACAAATATATGTTTGACAAGCTTCTTGCATCCAGGAGAATCACCTGTCCATAACCGCAGATAATCATTAACATGTATTGTTATTAATATACAGGATTTATATAGCACCTACAGTTTTAAAGTGCTTTACAAAATGAAAGGATACAGTAGAGTTACAAGAGGGATCAGAAGGACATGCTTGTTAGCGCTTACAAAGTGCATGGCCGGGTTTGGATCCAACAGTCATCCTCAAAAAAAGCATGTAAGGGTAAAGCCCATCTCCAGACAAATAAAAAAAATTATCCCTTGGTCAATTACTTGTTTATGTCTAGGGGAATAATAAAAGAAAATCTGCTTACCCAGTTCTTCTCTCCTCCATAGCCCTGCTCTGGATGTGGACATGCCAAGAGACAGTCCACCGCCAGATCATGGGGGAGTGCTGTCTTCTGGGGATGCAGCAGATCAGGTAGGTAAAACAGTTTCTCCTCTCCCCTACACAAAATGAGCTATTCATTTTTTATCTGCCCAAAGTTGGGCTTTAAATATCAGCTTAAAATAGTTCACAGCTAAGTCAAATATAAAGTACATAGCTGGCCATACACCAGTAGATTTTACAACAAACGTTTATACAGTCAGTGTATTTGATGACTTGCCATAAGTTGGTTAAAAGTACTTCAAATTTTGTTTGCTTTTAACATTCAATTTGGAATGTAATTTGCTGAACAAAAACCACATTCACTGTTTGCTCGTTTGTTTGTTAGAAATTTTTCTGTTCGAAAAATGTTTTCCATCCTGCTCCCTAGAATTTTGAAATTCTTCTAGTGCTTGGCCAGCTTAAAAGTCCAGTTAAAAATGTTATTTTAAAGAGGATTAGAAACCCTGCCCAATGGGGAGGGTTTACTGGCCAAAGGATTATAAAACCTGCCCAAGGTTTTACTGCTCAACGAGGCTGCTTTAGAGAGAGATTTGCTCTCACTGTCACAGTAACATGTGGTTTCACAATACAGAAAGTGAGGAAATGTATTTTCCCCATTGGGTCACCTGCTAGTCAGGCAGCTGGCACAATCTTGAGCTCAACACATGGGTCCGGTCTGCCATGTGGACCACAGCAATGCCCACCACCACCATTTATGCAGGTACTCGTGCCCCCCATTGACTGGACTTTTACCCACCACAACAGGTGATAGGTCCTGAACACTACAGTTTTTCAGTTAGTAGAACAATTACTCAGGGGGTATGTCAAGGTAATTCTGTTTCTTATAATAAATTCACAGCAATTCATTTTCGGAATAGTAAATCGTATTTAGAATATAAAACAGATATTTCAAACCATATTGGGTTTGTCTGGGAAGCATTCTTTCCAAGCAACAGGGTGCTATTATTTTACCGCTTGCCGACTGCATAACATAGTTGTACAGTGGCAGAGCAGCTCTCCTGCCGGATCACGTACATTGCTATCACAGACACACTGTAAACCTCCATTACTAGTATAGTGTCTGAATGGATCAGTATCTTTGATCAGATCAGAACTAAACTAGCATCTACAATAGTATAGTATCCACCGTTACATAGTTACATAGTTAGACAGGTTGAAAAAAAGACACAAGTCCATCTAGTTCGACCAAAAAAAACACACATATATATATATATATATATACACATACACATACAACCAAATAATCCCATTTACAATCCTTCACCCACAGTTGATCCAGAGGAAGGCAAAAAGCCCCAGCAAAGCGTGATCCAATTTGCTATAATGGGGGAAAAAATTCCTTCCTGATTCCCCAAGAGGCCATCGGATTCACCCTGGATCAACTTTACCTAAAAATGTTAGTACCCAGTTATATTATTTACATTAAGGAAAGAACCCAGGCCTTTTTTAAAGCAATCAACCGTGCTGGCCAAAACCACCTCTGGAGGCAGTCTATTCCACATTTTCACAGCTCTTACTGTGAAGAAACCTTTCCGTATTTGTAGATGAAATCTTTTTTCCTCTAGACGTAAAGAGTGCCCCCTTGTCCTTTGTGATGACCTTAAAGTAAATAACTCAACACCAAGTTCACTATATGGACCACTTATATACTTGTACATGTTGATCATATCCCCCTTAATCTCCTCTTCTCAAGAGAGAATAAATTCAGATCCTCTAATCTTTCCTCATAGCTGAGCTCCTCCATGCCTCTTATTAGTTTGGTTACCCTTCTCTGCACTTTCTCCAGTTCCCCGATATCCTTTTTGAGAACTGGTGCCCAAAACTGAACTGCATATTCCAGATGAGGTCTTACTAATGATTTGCACAGGGGCAAAATAATGTCTCTATCTCTGGAGTCCATACCTCTCTTAATACAAGAAAGGATTTTGCTTGCTTTGGAAACCGCAGCTTGGCATTGCATGCCATTATTAAGCTTATGATCTACCAAAACCCCCAGATCCTTCTCCACTATGGATCCTTCTCCACTATCCGTTATCAGGATTAGCCCAGACACCTGCTAGCACTTGCATTTAGCCTCTCTGCTCCCCCCCCCCAACAAGTGCACTGTCAGTAGATCACTGACACTTCTGATACATTGCACACAAAACCGCAGTATTAGTAAGATCAGGCCTGATCTCTGCTAGCATTAGCAGGTAAATTGTATTTGTAGTGGTTCAAGCAGTCCTTGACAGCCAGATGCTCTTTTTCCCTAGAGTCACACTAGGTACCTATAAATTTGGTGGCCAAAATGTCCAAAGAAAGGTACACTAGTGAAGAGGCCCACATGATTCAATATGTCATATGACAGCGAAGAGGAGTCCTCTCTGACAGAAACAACACACTTTTTCTGGCAGAGAATTTCTTCTTCCACATCGATGGATGTGAATGGAGGAATCTGTTAGGTTCTCTTTTTTCTTTCAGCCCACAGGCTGCATGAAAAAAAAGAACAATACATATACTGCATGCTCCAACAAGGACCAGCAACTTCGCTGGACTTTGAGTGGTTATACCAGGATGATACCAGGTATTTTTTTTTTCAGCTGGCGGTCGGCTTTCATGTAAAACATCCCCCCACCCCCTGCCTTCCACAGCTTTCTTGGCCTCTCTCATCCCACCGGGGGAACCAAAGAATGCAGCCAGCAGTTCCGCCGGCTGACCATAGGGCTGATTGGAGACCGGAATGGCTCCAATCATCTCTATGGCCTAAGAAACTGGAAGCTATGAGCATTTCATCACTTTGATTTTGTCCAATAAAAACAGAACCATTTTTAAATTGGGAAAGCATCTGATCACACCAATCTTGGTGTGATCAAATGCTTTAAGGGCAGAGGAGAGGTCTAAATTCTAATAGACCCCAGATTTCTCAGAAAAGAATACCTGTCACTGCCTATAGTTATTACAGGTTATATTTTCAATCCCTGTGAAAACAATAAAATTGATAAAAAAAAGTGAAAGGGACAGTGTAAAAATTTAAAAAAAGCGAAATAAATAATAAAAAAAAAATGAAAGTGCCCTGTCCTCCAGTGCTCATACGCAAAGGTGAATGCAAGCATCGGTGTACGGTCAGTATGTAAACAGCGACTGCACCATGCATGATGTATCAAAGCGAATGTCAGATCGAGGGCAGTAGTTCTAGCACACCTGTGTAAATCTAAAGTGGTAGCCTGTAAAGGCTTTTAAAGCATTGCCTATGGATATGAAAGATTAAGTAGTTTGTTGCTGTTGCACGGGCATGCACAGTTTTAAAGCATATCATGTTTGGTATCTATTTACTGAGCGAAAGATCATCTTTTATATTTTACCAAACAATTGAGCAATATATTGTACAAGAGAGGGGATGTGTGACATAAGCTTCTAATGTTGGGCATAAAATGCCAAGACAGTTCACATAACCCCCCAAATGACCCAGTTTTGGAAAGGTATTTGCTGAGAGGTGTGTTGAAGAGTGCATGAAGATTTTATTGTTTGCCACTTGTTTTGGGAAAATTACAAAATAATTTTTTTTTACTCAAAGTTGTCATTTTTATAAGATATTTCTCACATATGCCATGGGTATATGTGTAAGTACACCCCAAAACACATCCTACTACTTCTCCCGAGTATGTGGATAACACGTGTGAGGGACTTTTTGGCAGTCCAGCCAGGTACAGGACCCTGAAATCCAAAGTACCTTCAGGCTTTTAAAGGGCGTTATTTCCTCATTACATTTCCTACCTATCACAGTTTCGGAGACCTTAAAATGCCAGGATAGTACAAAACCCCCCTCAAATGATCCCTTTTTTGAAAGCAGACACAAAGTATTTGCTAAGAAGCACGGTGAGCATTTTGCAGACATCATTTCTTGCCACAAGTTTTTGGAAAATGAAGAAAGAAAACAAAAATGTATTTTTCTTTTTTTCTTTTTAAACACCTTGTAACAAAACATGAGATTTGCAAAATACTCATCATGCCTCTTATTAAATTCCTTTCCAAAAAGGTAATTTGGGATTTGGGGGGTGTTTGTACTATTCTGGCATTTCAGGGCCTCAAAAACCGTGATAGGTAATGAGGAATAGACATGAGAAAATACACCCTTTGAAAGCCTGAAGGTGGTCATTGGATTTAGGTTGCCTGTACATGGCTAGGCTGGCAAAAAGTCTCTAATATGTGGTATCCCCATACTCAAGAGAAGTTGCAGAATGTGTTTTGGGGTTTATTTCCCATATAACTATGGCATGTGTGAGCAATATATAATTTAAATGACAACTTTGTGTAAAAAATTTTTTTTTTTCATTTTCCAAAAACTTGTGGCAAAAAATAAAAAAATCTTCTATGGATTTAACATGCCTCTCATCAAATAGTTTGGGGTGTTCTCTTTTCCAAAAAGGGGTCATTTGGGGAAGGAGGGGGTTTGTGCTATCTTGGCATTTCAGGGCCTCTGAAACTGTGATAGGTAATAAGGAAATAAATTTAGGAAATGACGCCCTTAGAAAGCCTGAAGTTGGTTTTCGTGTCCTGTATGCAGCTAGGCTTCCAAAAAATCTCACATACGTGGCATCTCCATACTCTGGAGAAGTAGCAGAATGTGTTTTGGGGTGCAATTCCACATATACCCATGACATGTGTGAGAAATATCTAATTAAAGTGACAACCTTATGTAAATAAAGAAGGAAAACTTTTTTTGCCATTTTTAAAAAAACTTAAATAAAAAAAAAATAAAATCTTCCATGGACTCAACATGCCTCTCAGCAAATTTGTTTTTGTTTTTTGTACTGCCCTGGCACCTCAAGAAATGGGATAGGCACTGGCAGTAAGAAAGTAAAAGCTGTGTGAATTTGAGTATACATGCCATAGTTTGTAGATGCTATAACTTTCACATAAACCAATTAATATACACTTATTAGGATTTTTTGTTACCCAAATACATGTAGCAGAATACATTTTGGCCTAAATTTATGATGAAATTTGAGTTTATTGGATATTTTACTATATCCAATAAATAAATAAATATCCTTTTGTTTTCAAAATGTTCAGTCTTTTTTTCATTTATAATGCAAAAAATAAAAAACCCAGCGGTGATCCAATAACACCAATAAAGTTTTGTTTGTGTGAAAAAAAAAATATATATAAATTTGACTTGACTAGCATGACTGCCCAATTGCCAGTCTGAGTAGCGCAGTGTTGAATAGCAAAAAATGCCCTGGTCAGGAAGGGGGTAAAACCTTTCCGAAGGTCAAGTGGTTAAAGTACAACCAATAGAGAGAGATACTTGTGGTAAGATGATTCACTCCAGTGGATACACAGAAGAATTTCTTATTGAAGAGTACATACTTTTATTAAGTTGAAACACAATGCTATAAAATAGTGGGCATCAGATTGTGGCATCCTAACCCTTTGACCTTATTGGCTTACTTATTGTTTCTGTAGTTTGGTTAGAAACAAGCATAGCTGTTTGACTAAAATTACTATAATGCCCATAAAAATATTTATTATTTTGGTGTGATGCATGAACCAGGCACCACATCCCTCAGTTCATATATTAATACATATTGCTTCCCTTATATCCTTGGGACTCAGAGAGCTATAAACCAACATAAACCACTTATATCTTCAAGTGTTCCTTCTACCTTTATTTAACCACCTTTACAAAAATAGTATTGCATTAACCAGTTGCCGACCGCCCGCCGTGGATTGACGGCGGCAACTTGGCTCGATATCGCATTATCCGTCACCTGACGGCGGCTGCAAACGTGGATTGTGAGCGCGCGTGCGCTGATGGAGGTGCGCTCGCATGCTCACTGTGTAGCGGGGCAGTCAGGGACCGGGTAGGGCGGACTCAATGTCTGCTGGCTACCCGCAATCGCTCCCCCCGCAGTGACAGAACGGGGATCCATGTGTGTAAACACACGGATCTCCATTCTGACGGGGGGGGGGGGGGGTGTTATTGTATGCTTCCTGTATAGAGTTGATCGAACCTCTGGAAGTTCGGGTTTAGCACCGAACTTGACCCGAACTTTATCCTGGACCCCGAACCCCATTGAAATCAATGGGGACCCAAACTTTTAGGCACAAAAATGGCTGTAACAAAGTCCTGGCAAGTCCTAGAGGTCTGCAAAAGGAAGGAAAATGGGGGTAAGAGTTGGACAAGTGCCCTACAAAGAAATGGGGATAGGGAAATAACTTAAAATCATTTTTAAGCTAAAATTACATAAAAAAAAATAAAAAATGGAGGTGGATGTGAAGTTAGAGGTTGAGGAGGTTGAGGAGGCGGTGGAAGTGGCGGTGGAGGAGGAGGGGGTAGCCAACACAGTTTTTTTTATTTTTGCGCAAGAAATGCACCGCTGGCCGCAAATGTAGTTTTTGGAATATTTTTTTTTTTTAAACCAGCAATGTAGACATTTTTTTATTTTTGTGCAAGAAATGCACCACTGGCCACAAATGTAGTTTTTAGAATATATATTTTTTTTTAAGCCAGCAATGTAGACATTTTTTTTTGTGCAAGAAATGCACCGCTGGCCACAAATGTAGTTTTTAGAATTTTTTTTTTTTTAAACCAGCAATGTAGACATTTTTTTTTATTTTTGTGCAAGACATGTACCGCTGGCCGCAAATGTAGTTTTTAGAATTTTTTTTTTTTTTTTTTTAAATTCAATAGTTTTTATTGAAAGTTTATATAGAATTAACAAAGTTACAAAAGTTACATTGGTACAATCAATTTCATGATGGTAGACATTTTCCCATAGATACATATAGGAGAATCATAATAGACTGTTGTACCAATATATATAGTTATAGGAATACAGAAATAAGTAATTGAAAAATATTGTTGAAAATATGTAACAACTTACAGACCCCATTTAGTCGTTATTATATTATATTGTGTTGTGCCACCTGTGTGCTCCACAACTTCTTCCTTATCATTTTCATTAGAGTATTGGGCACTTGGTCTTAAAGCAGTGAGACGCCCCCTCTCCCGGACACCCCTCCTCGGGAGCATGTTGTGTCAGGGGGTTATGCTCTCTTCAAGTGTCCCGCTATGTGTTTTAATTGTTGTGAAGTGCACAAGTACCATCCACATTCAATAGTTTGTTTGGACGCACCAAATATCCCATGTACCAAGGTTTCCTATTCTTTCAGGTATCAGGAGATGAAACATATGGGATTAGAAATATGGCCATACCTCCCACTCCTTCCGGAATTTGTCTGCTGATAAAGAGTTAATAGCTAGTGCTTGTTCAAGCATCCTGTGGGTCTGCACCATGCGTTTTATGTCTGACACGTTTGGTACTTGTGGTGTTTTCCACCTCTGCAGTATCGAGGATCTGGTTGCTATTAGCACATGCGTGATCACTGGCCAGAAGTTTTTGGGATATAAGTCAATCCGCACATTTAGTATAGCCAAGGCTGGTTTGGGGCTATTTAATATGCCTGTACATTGTGCTATGATTTTAAAGATTTGATTCCATAAACTTGTTAGCATTGGGCACTCCCACATGATGTGTAAAATATTCCCTACTTGTCCACAGTTTCTCCAACATAGGGGAGAACTTGTGGGGTAGAATTGTGCTATCCTAAAAGGTGTGTAATACCACCTATATCAAATCTTAAGGGACATTTCCCAGTGTGCTTCACAGTGCGATGAGTATCGTATTGATTGTATGGCTTTTTTCCATTGCTCTGGAGTGATTGGATATTTGAGGTGAGTTTCCCATTTTTGCATGGAACTTGTTTTCTGCAGATCAGAGTTATTTTGGAGTATACCATAGATTAAGGAAATGCTGGGGGGTGTCTTGTTTGAGGGTTGGAAATGGTTCCATACCGCTGAATTCGTTAAAAGTGTCTTTGGGGGATGTTTGGACAGGAATGTAAGCATTCTTGTAATTGTATATGCGTCTTTTGGTTGAAGGTCGTATTGACTTATTATGAAGGTTGTGGATTTCAATAAACCTCTGTCGTATAATTGGGATATGGTATTAAGGCCTTTTATGTTTAGGTGAGCTGTGGGGAGCATTGGGATCTTAGCTTTTAATACTGATATGGGTATTTCTGTGTTTTGGGCAATGTCGAATGAGTCATGGTTGAGATTCAGATCTCTCCATGCCCTAAATGATGCCTGCAGTGGAATGGGAAGGCTATCTAGTTTCCAGGGTATCCACAGATCTGTGACAAGTAACCAGAATAGTTTTTTTGTAGGGGACAGTGCTGATTCTATTTCTTGCTAAAGAGGTGGTTCTTCTTTATTTAACCATTGTTTAATAGCAGATAGCCGTGTTGCTCTATAGTAGTTGTTGATATTCGGTATGCCCGCTCCTCCCAAGGATTTATGGCAGGACAGGGATTTTTTTGGGCATCTAGGTCGTTTCCCATCCCAGATGAATTTAGACATCATGGCATCTATTTTTGTTATGTATTTGTTAGGGAGTGGTATAGGCAGGTTCCTAAAGAGATATAGTAGTTGGGGAAGGGTGTTCATTTTGAAGGTGGCTATCCTACCTCCCCATGAGAGCTCTACCTTTGATAATTTTTTCTAATTCATTTGAATTTTTTGATATTAGGGGGGTCATGTTGGTGGGGTTTAGTTGGGATATTTTGGGAGTTAGACGTATGCCTAAATATTGCAGCTCTTTTGTGCTCCATGAGTAGGGGACTTTGGACTGAATGAGGAGTTTAGTCTCCTGGGGGATCCCTAGGTCTAGAATTATGGACTTCCCTGTGTTGACCTTATAGTATGAAATACTGCTAAATTGTTGTAGAAGTTGATGTGTGTGTGTTATAGATTGCAATGGTTTCGTGAGCATTAGAATGATGTCATCTGCGAATAGGTTTAATTTATGTTGTTGGTTCTTAAACTTGAATCCTTTTATTAGTGGATGTGATCTAATAGCTTCTGCTAGTGGTTCGATTATCAAATTAAAAATTGTTGGGGAGAGTGGGCATCCTTGCCTCGTCCCGTTAGAAATTTTAAAAGGCTTGGATATTGCTCCTGTGGTGTATACTTGCGCTGATGGGTGTGAATACATGGAGGATATGGCTGATTTAATGTGTCCTGAAAACCCAAATTTCGACAACACTGCGGACATGTAACACCAGTGCACCCTATCGAACGCCTTCTCTGCGTCCAAAGCTAGAAGCAGAGAAGGCGTTCTGGTTCTTTCAGCATGGTGGATGACATTGATAACCTGTCTAGTTGCATCTGCCGTTTGGCGTCCCGTCACAAATCCCGTTTGGTCCCTCTTGATCAATGAGGGTAGAACATTCATAATTCTTTTAGCAAGTAATTTAGCAAATATTTTGACGTCACAGTTTAATAAAGATATTGGTCGAAAATTACTTGGGTCTTTACCCGGTTTGGGAAGCGTGACAACGTATGCTCTCAACATCTCTGGCGGTAATGAAGAGGTGTGGGTAGCTTTAGTAAGAGCCCTTAAGAGGTGTGGATTTAGTTTGTCGTTAAATACTTTATAGTATTCCTTGGGAAGGCCGTCTGGGCCTGGGAATTTCCCATTAGACAGGGAAGCTATGATTTTCGATAGTTCAGAGAGTGTGATGGACGCGTTCAGGGTTTGGAGTTGGTCTTCTGTGATCTGGGGCAATGAAAGTGCATCAAGGAATTTTTGAATGTTTGATGTTATAGGCTGAGGGGTGTCTGCATCTGCTTTTAGATTATACAGGGACTCATAGTATTCAGCAAATTTGACTGCGATTTCTAGAGGATGAGTTATTTTACCCTTATGCGTGGGGTGAATTAGAAATGTTTTGCCTGTTTTGTTTTAATTCTATTGGCTAAATATTTCCCCATTTTATTGGCCTGTGAGTAGGTGGTAAGTTTAAGTTTACGTAATTGATGGTCATATTGTTCCAGTAAGAGTGTTCGAAGGGAGTTTCTGAGATTCTGTAATTCCTCAGCTCTCCCCGGGTTGGGGAATTTTTTGTTTTGGGATTCTAGTCTATTCATTTCTATTACTGTATCTTCTACTTTTTTGTTGTATTCTCTTTTGGCTCTTGAATTTTGCTGGATGCATATACCCATTATGAATGCCTTGTGTGCATTCCAAATTGACCATGGGTCAGTTACCGATGGGACATTTGTGTGGAAAAATTTGCGGAGATGTTGAGAGACATACTTGTTGGTCTTAGGGTTTTGTATAGTTTTGAGGTTACACCTCCATATAGATGCTCTGTCCCTTGGTCCCTGTTCCTCCAGTGAAAGCAATATTGTTTCGTGGTCCGACCAGGTGATATTCCTTACACTGGAAGAAGAGGATCTTTGGAGGAGCCATAAATCTGTCAAATACATATAAATGCGAGAGTAAGTCCCGTGTCTAGAGGAGTAGAATGTATAGTCTCTCTCCAGTGCGTGGTGACATCTCCATACATCATATAACCCCTCCTTGAGCAGTAAAGGTCTCATTGAGGGCTTCCTCCTCTTGGGTTCAGAGGAGGAATCCATCTCTGGGTTGGTTGTTAGATTGAAGTCCCCACATATCATTAAATGTCCATATTTGCATTTGGATATTGTTGTCAGCAATCTGTGGAGGAATCTCAGTTGATGGGTGTTGGGTGCATACACCGTAACTAGGGTAAGTGGAATGTCATTGATCTCGCATATCAGGATAAGATATCTTCCTTTCACATCTCTAATAACATCTTTCATCTTAACTTTAAGAGAGTATTTAAGAGCTATCATTACCCCCTTGTTTTTACGTGGCCCATTTGCCATGAATATGTGAGGGTATGACTTGTGTGTACATTTTGGGTGTTTCATCTCTTGGAAGTGGGTTTCCTGAACGCTAACAATATCTGCGTTTGCAGATGTAGCTCCTTCCATAGAGAAAATCTTTTCGCCGGGTAGTTTAACCCATTGGTGTTTATTGATAGGCATTTAATAGTCATTATGTGATGTCAGAGTTCATGTGTGTGCCATAGTTGGTTACCTTGTGGGTTATTGGTACATTGTCCTTCCATTTGTGTTTCAGGTTCGACTTGATTTCCTTACCATTGTAGACTTGAGAGATAACCGAAAGTTAACATAAAAAGAGGATCTTAACATAGATCCGAAAACAGAACTAGCTGCCTTGCTTCTTTTAGTGGCCATTGGATGTGAAATACTCCTTTGGCCTGGGACGTAATGTCGTCAGTCAATGCGGTCTTGAATGGTCTGTGCCTCCTTCCATTGATCTGTTTTTGGCTGGCTTTTTGCGGGATACAATTTGCCACTCTTCCTCCAGTGCTGTAGGGTGTGATGTATGTGCTTGTGAAGGGTGCACCATTTTCTCAATGTTTGGAGACCTTCCTCCATGGATGAGATTAGGGATGTGTTGCCGTTGTATGTTACTGATAAAGTGGCTGGGTATTTCCAGCGGTGCGGATTATTGTGGTTCCGCAGTGCTTTGGTGACTGTCGCTAGATTCTTCCTTCTCTGCAGTGTGTGTTTTGACAAGTCAGGTAGCATTTGTAGGCCTGCAAATTCCCCTGGTAGGTCTGCGGTTTTTCTAAATGCTATTGTAATTGACTCTTTGGATTTATAGTAGTGCATTCTTAGAATCACATCTCTGGGTACGTCTGAGGCTAAGAAAGAGGGTTTATGGATTCTGTCTATTAACAGATCTGCTGTAGAGAGAGATGGTGCTATCTTAGTGAACAGCTCAGTCACATACTTCTGTAGTTGCTCCTGGGGTATGCTCTCCGGAATACCTCGTATTTTAAGGTTGTTCCTTCTTGCCTGGTCTTCTATATCTGATATTTTAGCTTTGATCCACTCTATCTCCTCTGTATGGCTTCTGTGTGCATCCACCATGGAGTTATAGGAAGTGGTGATCTGTTCAATGGACAATTCAGTGTGTGCCACCCTGTCTCCCAGAACCTGATGCTCATGCTGGAACTGCTGCATGCACTCTTTAATGTCCGTCTTTAATGAAGCTCTGAGTGAAATCAGCATTCCTTTTAAAGTTATATCTGAGATTGGTTGTCCCAGGGTAGGGAAGGAATCTATGGGGTCTGGAGTGGCCTGCTGTATGTTGCTAGCAGTGGGGGATGTGCGGCTTACCTCCATGACGGTCTCTACCTCCTGTTGGTCTCTGCGGGGCCTGGGCTTTGCCAGGCTTTGAGTGGAGGGAGATGAGGAGCCTGAGGAATCCCCGCTCCCTGGGTTTCCCACCTGCCGCGCCATTGGAGGGACACCGCCGCTGTGCTGCATCTCACCTCCGGCTCCACGTGTCGTCTGGAGCCGCGGACCTCTGCCATTTTGTGTAGGCAGTCCGGCACCGGAGTGGAAGAAGCTGGCGAGCTTCTTCACCTGAGAGCCTTCCTTCTTCTTTCGGGTCATTCCTTACACCTTCCGCAGTGTGCCAGAGCTCTGTGGGCTCTCGTGTGGCTGCTGAGGCACCGACCGTTGCCGTTTGTCCCTGGTGGCTGAGCGGAGCTCTTAGGTCATGCGGCCATCTTCTCTGCCGGTCGCCACGCCCTCCCCAATTTTATTTTTTTTTAAACCAGCAATGTAGATGCACTTTTTCATTTTGTGCAAGAAACAATAATCTGTCCCTTTAAGCAACAACAGGTACCTCTCCCTATAGAACTAGGAGATGATTTTAGAACAATAATCTGTCCCTCTAAGCAACAGCTGGAAGAACCTTTTCTTATAGAACTTGGAGATGATTTTAGAACAATATTCTGTCCCTTAAAGCAACAGCTGGAACCTTTCCCTATAGAACTTGGAAATTATTTTAGAACAATATTCTGTCCCTTAAAGCAACAGCTGGAACCTATCCCTATAGAACTTGGAGATGATTTTAGAACAACAATCTGTCCCGTAAAGCAAGAGCTGGAACCTTTGCCTATAGAACTTGGAAATGATTTTAGAACAATAATCTGTCCCTCTAAGCAGTAGTCTCTACCTAGTCCAGTCAGATCGTTCTGTGCAGCAGGATGAGGTCTGCAATCTGTCCCTCAAAGCAGCAGTACTAGTAATCTCTACCTAGTCCACAATCAGATTGTTCAGTAATGCAGGATGAGATGTTATATAATATCTGCAATCTGTCCCTCACAGCAGCATGCTCTCCCTAAACTAGCCTGAGAGCATATGACATGCAGCACGGTGACTCCAGCCCCATATAGAGGCCTGGTCACATGATGCACTGTCCAATCACAGCCATGCCATTAGTAGGCATGGCTGTGATGGCTTCTAAGGGCAAACCAGTGAAACACTTGTTGATTGGCTGCCCTTGGCAGCTATTCAACACGTGGAATCAAATACCAGAACCCCGAACTCGAACCCAAACTTTTTTTAAATGTCCGGGTTCGTGTCCAGATCCCGGACACCCCAAAGTTTTGTTCGGACCCGAACTTTATAGTTCGGGTTCGCTCAACACTATTCCTGTATATGGGAGCAAAGATCACTCTCCTCCCCCAGTCAGCCCAGCCCCCACACAGTTAGAAAACAAAAAGCAGGGAACACAGTTAACCCCTTGATCGCTCTTTAGTGTTAACCCCTTCCCTGTCAGTGCCATTTACACAGTAATCAGTGCATTTTCATAGCACTGATTGCTGTATAAATGCCAATGGTCCCAAAAAAGTGCCAAAAGTGTCCGACATGTCCGCTGCAATGTCGCAGTCCCGCTAAAAATCGCAGATCACCGCCATTGCTAGTAAAATATAAAATAAAATATATAAACCCCATAAATTAATTCTCATTCTTTGTAAACGCTGCAACCTTTGCGCAAACCAATCAATATACGCAGATTGCGATTTTTTTTACCAAACATATGAGGAAGAATATATATTGGCCTAAACTAACGAATAAATTAGTTTTTTTTATTTTATTTTTTTTGGATATGTATTTTAGCAAAGAGCAAGAAATATTGTTTGTTTGTTTTTTCAAAATTGTCCCTCTTTTTTTGTTTATAGCGATGATCAGAAATAACGCAGAGGTAATCAAATACCACCAAAAGAAAGCTATATTTATGGGAAAAAGGACATCAATTTAGTTTGGGCACAACGTTGCACGACTGCGCAATTGTCAAAGCGATGCAGTGCCGAATCGCAAAAAGTGCTTTGGTCATAAAGGGGGAAATCCTTCCGGGGCTGAAGTGGTTAAAAACATATAAAATCTGCATTGAATACGATAAGCCAACTGTGTGCTTTTCAACTTTATATTTCTATGAGTTGTTAAACTCTAAGATTCATGTTTTGTGGCATGGTCTCAGCTTCTGTCCATTTCAGGGCATAGATAGATCACACGGGATGTTTCACAACTACTGAGGAGCAGATTGTATGATACATGAGACTATATTATTATTTGTACTCAAGTGCTGATATTGCTGTGCATTATTTTATTATTTATTACAGGTACTTATATAACGCTGCCAATTTACACAGCACTTTACATATATATTGTAAATTTACATCAGTCCCTACACTCAAGGAGCTTACAATCTAAGGTCCCTAACTCACATTCATACATACACATATTAGGGCCAATTTAGATAGTCAAGTAACCTACCAGCATTTCTTTGGAGTGTTGGAGGAAACCTGACTACCCAGAGGACACCCACGCAAGGACAGGGAGAACACACAAACTCCAGGTGGTGGTTGGGATTCGAACACATAAACCTCCTGCTGCTAGGTAGAAGTGCTAACCACTTAGCCACTGTGTTGGCCATGTACATAATTTATATATTGTCTTTGGATATTTTTTACTGTATATTGCATGCAATGGTGATCATACTTATAATATATGAATCTGTATAACCTAGATTACTTCAGTTCTCCTGAAGCACCAAATTGAGAATGCAACCTCATATTACTGGCTTATCATATTTAATGCATGGGTAAATATAAATATGAATATGAAGTGTTGTGTAAACCAAAAGTGCACCCTGATAATCTAAAACAATAACCTCAAATGATCCATGATAAGAGTATATCAAATCATCAAACAGATCAATTCACTTTCAGTGCATTAAAGTAATTCAATAATGGTAAAGTGCACATATGCTAAAAGTGCATAATAGTCTGTATCAAATGATAAATAAGGTGCCCAGTTTTCTTTCTTTAGTGCAGGCAGCTTCAGTGTGACAACATACAAACAAATGGTGTGCTTCCACCCGATTGCGACACCTTCCAGTATTCTCACCCAAATGAGTAATCAAATATTCTTTTGATTACATATAGAAAACATCCTCCATCGATGCTAGCCCACTTGTAGTCCTTTTCAGTTGATTTGGATATCCTATGGTGGTGGTCCCTTTAAGGCTCCCTCACATATGTTAGGATAAAAACAAAGTGAAGTCCCATGTAATATTTTCAATAAAATTTGTTTTATTAAAGGAATAACTCTTACATCAAAAAAGCAGTAAAAACGCCTCTGGTATCATATACTCAGCATATTATGATCTCCAAAACATCACTGCCATCTCCAAAACATCACTTCCAGTGCCCTACGCGTTACGTCGCGCCCACGTGACTTCATCAGGGGACAGTACCTGGGAAGTGATGTTTTGGAGATGGTGAGAACACAGTGTGGTGTGCAACAGCAACCACATTTGGCAATATATATTTATTATTATATACAATATTTCACACACTACAGATTTTATTTACACAGAGGCAGAGCAGAGGTATTATTTTTTATATTTTATATCTAATGCATATTTATATATGTTTTGTAAGCAATGCAATCTACTTACAGTATGGAGGTAGTGGAGTAGAGGTAGAAGTTAGCACTCCTAAACTATACTCCTTTATAAGTTGTCTATTGAACACATTGTATGTGTTTTTAACTATTTATTATAAATTAAATTGTATATGTAATATTTTAAGATATACTGTAAGTGATTTATGCTATTATATGGCATCTTGAAAGTCTTAAGGTAAAATGGAGGGAATATCTATTGATGTACAATGCCCATAAAAGTAATCACATATTATATTTACTAGTGACAAACATTGTCAGACTGAATTGTGTGCTATTCAAAGAGGCATCTCAATATATCAAATTATTTTACTATCACAAGTAATTTTCTGTTTATTCCATCTTTCTTAACTATATTTTTATATTTCATACTCATGTCACTGTGCAAATTGGCATGTTAAAGAGGAAGTAAACTCAGTTTTTTTTTCCTCTTTTTCTTTCCTCCCTGCAAAGTAAAGGTATAATGCACGAGTATGCATTGCATACTAGCACATTATGTGTCACTTACCTGCAAACGAAGCTTGCATTGTCCCCGCTGCAGGCCGCATCCATTTTCAGCTGTCTTCCTTTCCGGGCCGCGGACTCCGACTCTGTGACTGGCCGGAGTTGCGTTACATCACTCCTGCGCAATCGTGCAGGAGCCATCGGTCACGGCACTGACTCCTGAAGAGAAGGCACGGGCGGTCGTTTCTTCAGCGCGCATGCACCGATTACATCATCAGCACGATATACAGTGAAAATCTCCTAAATGGCGCACATTTAGGAGATATTTACAGTACCTATAAGTAAGCCTTATTCTAGGCTTAACTATAGGTATAAAGTATACAGGGAGGTTTACAACCTTTTTAACCTCCCTGGCGGTATGATTATTTCAGATTTTTAGTGCTGAAAGCGGTACCATTATTTTTCATTGAAATTTGGCGTTTTATATTGTAGACCTGTAATTATTAGGAATAACTCACTTAAATCTGTCCAAGCAAGAGTCTAGTAGACATCCCGGGTATCATAAAGTTTGAAACATGAAACTATAAAATAATTATCAAAAATAATAACGTAATAGTAATAAAATGTATTCAATAATGTAATCAAACCAGAAACATTGAAATTTGCTCAGTTGCAGAATTGTCGCTGTCGTCACTTTCAGTGTCTGATGATAAATTTCCCCAAAAAGCAGTATCACTCAATTCTGCAAATGATTCTTATTTATTATCGGGGTTTTCTAGCTGATCAAAAAACACTTTTGACGTAAAGGGACACTTTTTGGATGCCATGGACATTCTCAAGTTTCCAGGCAGAAAGAATGACATATATAATATAAAAGTGCATGCAGGGCACTGGGCAAACCACCAGGGACAAAGGGGATGTGAAATGATTTCATACAGTAATGTAATCTTACAGATTACAGTGTACTGTATGTTTACTATGTGTTTCACTTTTTGAATTTGCCGCCGGTCTCCGCCCTCGTGCGAGGCATCGCTTGCAGGGGAGGGCTGGCCCAGGGGGTAGGGTGGCAATTGCCCCCCAGGCCACCCTAACTTACATTTAAAATGGCTGATGGCTGCTGCCCGCTCACACTTTTTTTCTTGTGGAGGAAGGAAATAGGGCCCAGGGGCGCAGCCACCAACTAACCGCAGGCAAAGAGGAGCGCCCAGGGCCGGCCCTACCATGGATCCCGCTAGGCCCATTGGGTGGGCATGGATGGTGAGCTGATTCAGTGGTTCAATGGGCCACTTGACTGGACTTGCCCCCCAGGCCTACAGCTGCCAGCCCTCCCCTGATCGCTTGCATGGAACGGAGCCTGGCACACAGAGGCATCGAGCGGAGGACACAGCCCGCAGACACGGCGGACTACATCGCTGCATCCAGGGGACAAGGTGAGTAATGCTGCCTTGGATCAAATGATGCAATCCTGAGTGTGGCTCGGGGTTACCGCTAATGGTACTGAAATTCCACCTCAAGCCACACTCGGGAATACCGCCAGGGAGGTTAAGAATATACGGTACTTAAGGTACATCTATTTTTTGCAAAGGCTTCTGCTGAGCAGTAACAAATGGGCAGCTAAGCAATGATTGCCTTCCAGCATCTTCTAATATTGAAATGTAAATTCTGCATGGGTGCTATACTGTAGATTGCTACATACCTCTTCACTTTGCACAGATAATTATAAGCTTAGCCAATAATCTGTATTGAGCTACTGTGTTTATTACTGCCTTCTTCAATTTTCCTTCCAAGTAGGAACCTATCATTACAAATTATATATAGTTATCATTTTATATAGACAATTGCATTGTCTACTTGCTTTCTGTTATTTATTGACTAGTGAAAATCACAATCTCTACTTCTTTAATGGTAAGTATATTAACAGGACATCTGTCTTCCCACCATGACTCATGTAAGGGTAGGTTTAAATATATGACTTTATCTGGTGCTTGCCAAAAATGATATTTGGTTCCCAAATGTGAGTTACCACCTTCCCCTGCTCTTACAAAACTCTTCTGTTCTGCTGGGACAGATGGGATAAGCAAATGTGACAGGTGTTTTTATCGCTTGGAAAACCTGAAGGAAAACATACATTTCTCACATAGTGTTTGCTTTGTGGCCAGGTTCAATCTGACTTGGATTGAAATTCACACTGTTAAAATCTGCCTCATCCCTTTTATTGTTTTCTTATATTCCTAATCCTAGTGGTCTTTTAAAAAAAAAGACACATCTATATGTGAAATCTACCCTTTGGTTCAAAAGCTTAATTTTCTGGAATTCCTGCTAGATTACTTCTAGTTTTGCAGGTATAGCTATGTAAATCATTAAAAATAAGTGCGTATACTGTTTAGAATGTTAATGTGCTCCCAAGGGAACGTATATATCCGCTGCGCTACCCCCCTTTGGTTGCTCACCGTCTTGCTGAGGTAAATGTTTTATTGCCTGAATATGATTTGTCAGATTCTTTATCTCAATCTGCTCCTATGTAAATGTATTCATATAAATGCATTTATCATGTTGTATCTCCTATTATTTTTAGTCTACGTTCCTCTCGTGGCCTTGCAAAACTCTCCTGAAGAAGCAGATAATGGCAAAACATGTTGAGAGCCATACAGCCACTATGACGAGAGGCACCGTGCTATGCTAAAAAATGTTTTTAAATATCTCTGTTTGGTCAGAAACCTTTTTTTTTATGCATTCAATAAAACCAATTTTTTAATTCAATTTATGTAGTGTCCAGTGAAGGTACCAAAAAAATCCCATGTTTTTACTTTTCTTCGTATATTGTTTAACCACTTCACCCCCGGAAGGATTTCCCAGGTTAGGACCAGAGCACTTTTTTGTGATTCGGCACTGCTTCGCTTTAACTGACAATTGCACGGCCGTGCGACGTTGTACCCAAATTAAACTTGTGACCTTTTTTTCCCACAAATAGAGCTTTCTTTTGGTGGTATTTGATCACTGCTGCATCATTTCTGATCGCCGCTATAAACAAAGAAAGAGCGACAATTTTGCAAAAAAAAAAAAAAATATTTCTTAATTTTTGCTAAAATTAAAATCCCAAAAAAATATAAAAAAAAATTTTTTTCATTGGTTTTGGCCGGTTTATAATCTTCCTCATATTTTTGGTAAAAAAAAAATCGCAATCCACGTTTATTGATTGGTTTGCGGAAAAGTTGCAGCGTTTACGGATGATGAGAATTCATTTCTGGGGTTTTTATGTATTTATTTTTTTTACTAGTAATGGCGGCGATCTGCAATTTTTAGCGGTACTGTGATATTGCAGCAGACTTGTTGGACCATTTTGACACTTTTTTGGGACCATTGGCATATATACAGTGATCAGTGCTATAAAAATGCACTGATTACTGTGTAAATGCCATTGGCAGTGAAGGGGTTAACCTGCAGGGGGAGATCTAGGGGTTAACTGTGTTCCCTAGACATGTTCTAACTGTGGGGGGGCTGGGCTGTTATGGGCATAAGAGATCTAACTGATCCCAGTGACAGGGATCAGTGAATCTCTTATGTCCCCATTGACAGAGCGGGGAACCGCCGTGTTTACATTGGCGGTTCTCCGTTCTTTCACTCTGGCAGTTCATCGCGGCTCGCCGGCGGACATTGGGATACCTATTGACATGAGATAAAAGGTTCCCTATCTGGCAAAAAACAGCTGGATCAAGCCAATATGTCATGTGTTTGATGTCTTTAGACAGCCCCAGTTGACCATTGTCGGAGATACAAGATCAACCAAACAGGCTGGCATTGACTGATCACTAGTGTGACCCTATGCATAAAGCTGACACTGGTGCTGTCATATAACAGGAATCTTCTTCTTCAACCTTCTAACTTGCTGTAGTAAGCTTACAAGTTTCAGCCCCACTCTGCTCTTATGTATTTAATTATTTATTCACAGTTTTAATATATTGTAGTCCCCTTAATAAGAATGTATATTTTCTTACATTTTTTTGCTTGTTTAAGGTAAATATGAAATATTGTCATTTTTACAAGGATAATCCTTAATGCTTTGTTTTGAAAAAACAGTTGTTTACACAGCTCAATAGCTCAAGCTCAAATTTATACACACTCACTTTGTATGAATTAGAGTGAGTGGGTTATCTCTTTCACTCTGTGCTGTATTCATACAAGCCAGATGGAGATTTAATTAGAGGGAAGCATATATTTTAATACCAGTGTCATGAGTGCGCCCTGTATTAACAATATGTGGACTACAGATTTTATATAGATTGTATAAATAACATCCTGTTAAAAGTCTGTTTATATACCTACAAACGTGGTGCATGTGTGAATAAAAATATTTTCCTGTTTTCTGTAGAGGAGAGAGGAATTTGTTTCCATTGCACAGAGTTTTTAGCAAGTTGGAATTTTTTTCATAATGTGAGAAGTACCTTTTCTGCTTGTTGGCAAGTTAGTCCCTGAGTACAAAAAGCAAAACGTTCTATGCAGCTCACAGGAATAGTGCTGCATTAGCCAGTGTGTTTCTCAATTTACACCTCAGTAGAGTTGGGCCGAATACCCCCCAGTTCGGTTTGACCAGAACGCTCGAACATTGTAGAAGTTCGAACCCTATTGAAGTCTATGGGATCCGAACTTGAAAAATCAAAAGTCCCAATTTTGAAGGCTTATATGCAAGTTATTGGCCATGGAAAGGTTATCAGGGCCTGGGTACTGCGCTGGGGGACATGTATTAATGCAACATTTTTTGTTAAAAAGATTTTTTTACAGGAGCAGTCATTTTAATGATGCTTAAAATGAAACAATAAAAATGAAAAACTCCTGCTGCAACAAAACTGATATTTATTACATTTATATTTCCGGCAATACAATATTATTGCCAGCAATATAAAAATGTAAAAAAAAATGGCTTGGGGGCCCCTCCAATCTATACCTGAGCCCCCTGCCCAAAAGCACTCCCCCATGTTGAGGGCATGTGGCCTGGTACGGTTCAGGAGGGGAGGGTCGCTTCCCCTTTCCTGTCCTGCCAGGTTGCATGCCCAGTTAAGGGTCTGTTATGGACTTTGGGGGGGACCTCACACCGGGTTTTTTACTTTTTTCTATTGCCAGCAATGTTTTTTTTTCATCCAGCTGTCAGCGGGGAAGGCCTTTGGCAGCCGATGACTTATCCTTTGTTAAGGATGCAGCGGCGGGCTTCCCATCCCGCTCCTTCACAACCAGCTATTCACTGTACCCTGACTGGGCAGAGCTTCTCCCAAATTAGGACTTAGAATGCACCCTCTCCTTAACAACCAGATATTCACTGTGCCCTGATTGGGCAAAGCTTTACCCAATCAGGACTTAGAATGCACTGTGTAGCGTGCGGTGCAGGCTTCCTAGCCCACTCCTTAACAACCAGATATTCACTGTGCCCTGATTGGCTTAGAATGCACTGTGTAGCACACAGTGCATTGTGGGGTTGCTTGGCATGCAAACATCCTGATGAGCGCCCCACAAATTTGGGTGTTTGGTGAACGGGCGATGTTCGGGCCGGACCTATGCTTGGCTTGAAATGTTTGTCCAACTCTACATATCAGATACAAGGTCTGCATTTTTGATTGGGTGTTGGAGAGGACATGGAGGCATTTTTCTGCAAGTACACCACAACACCACAACTTATAGCACAGTGGCTTAGAGGTCAGCACTTAGGTCTTCATTTTGAATCCTGGTTCTCAGTTCAAATTCCAGCCAGGACACCTTCTACATGGAGTTAGCATGTTCTTCCTGTACTTGTGAGGGTTTCCTCAAACACTTCACAGACATGCTGGTAGATAAATCAGCTCCTGTCTAAAATTCACTCTAGGATATGTGTGCATGTATGTATGTAAGAGAAATAGGGACCTTATCTTGTAAGCTCCTTGAGGGCAGGGACTGATGTGCAAGTATTTAACGTGGTATAGTATGTAAATTTGGTGCTATATAAATGCCTATAATAAATAAACAAACACTATTTACATCTAATGGGCCCTGTTGACATGCATTCAAAGGCTCACCACAACTGGATGTAAACAAAGTTCAGGACGCATCCAACTTCTCACAACCTGATACCTCAATAACTATGATTAAGCTCTATCACAGGGCGAAATGTGTCAGTGGGAGGAGCCTGGAAAATTAAGTGGCTTGAACAGTGGATGAAACATTAGGGCTTTTATCATTTATCTATTATCTATCAATATTTGTTTGTTTATTTTTATTTATTATATTATTTTAATTTTGTTCTAACTTAGCCATGTGAGCCACATTTCAAAACTTTCAAAAATATAACATTGTAACATTTTATGCTGGCTTGATCCAATAGAAAGATTTCAAGACCAAATAATGAAAGAATCCAAATTGATTTATTAGTTTGCACTAAAAAAAAAATCAACGTGTTTCGGGGCCAGAGAACACTCCCCTTTAATCAGCGTTACAACAAAACAAAATTTATTATAAATATAGATGTCATTTATTTTGTTTAAAATATATTATATTACATCTATGATTATTTTAAATTTTGTTTTGTTATAGCCCTGATGAAGGGTAGTGTTTTCTGGCCCCCGAAATTTTTTGGAAGCTTTTTAGTGAAAAGCTTTAAATCAATTTGGACTATTTTAGCATTTCTCATCTGGTGCTCCCTCTACTGGTATTTTTTTTCTAGATCTAGATTTAGATTCCCACAGGAGGATAGCCCTGTCTGTTGTAAGCAGCCAAACCTGAGCCAATGAACCCTCCAAATGTTTTTTTCTTTTTCTCACTCCCTATTAATCAGGAATAAAGTCCCAGCATCTCTTGAATGCTTTTTTCTATGTCGGATTTGATGTTAACTGACCAGTTTCTGTCCATGGAGCAGGTATCTGGCTGGGCTATTTTGTGCACCAAAGAGGAGCTGGGTTGTTTGTAAAGTGCTGTCAGCACTGTTTTTGTATTTTGACAGCTCTGTCAGGTCCTCTGCCTGTGTTTTAACTTCTAGTGATGATTCA